>OZ019960.1:3401034-3536034 GCA_963970385.1 Theonella swinhoei | reverse complement strand
AGTTAGTCACTCTTACTAATGAGCCACTGGATCTGGCAAAGAAGTGTAGGATTGATGTTAAGAGCTAAGGCTTAAGTTCACACCCAGACAATGACTTGGCTCCACAAGTACATGTACATGCATTCACTGACTGTCATGACAGTCAGGTCACACTCTCACCTCTTCTCCTGGTGACCTAGCCGAGCGTAGTGCCCTCATTTTCCTGACCTGTCCATTCACCGTAACCTCCCTCCATTCTCCCGGACTCACTCCTGACTCAAACACTCCCACTGGCCTCATGAAGGCCACTCCATTAGTAGTGACTCCATCATACTCCCCTGACTCATTCTGCCACGACGGAGCTATGGACTGGAGACAGAAAAATAAAGAGTATGACATACCAACACATCATGAAGAAGTCAATTACAAGCAACACAGGAGGACAGAGGTATGTACCATTCCTATCTTGCCCTGAGTACATTTGAGTTGTTAATTGCCAACCAGATTGGCAATCAACCCTTCTTTAGGGGCAAGCACAGGCTTAAATTTGAATTATTTCCTCCCCTCGTATTGACAATGTGCACAGCAGCTCAGGAACATGGCTATTATTGACGTCCCCCATGTATTGTGTATGTGATTCTCTTACGGATAGTTTTATCTTGCCACTCGTATCAAAGGCTGCAGCAAACAGTCTGGCGGAGTAGGGAGGTGACCTTTCACACTGGATGCGACAGGCGTAGCGTGACACTGTACTGTTAGCTCTGTACATTCTCTTCCCATCTGCCCCAGTCACCGTCTCCACGACAACCATGTTTATTGCCGAGTCAGCAGATCGACCAATCTGTCAACAATACGAGGAGAAACTGTAAACATCAATATCTCTGATGTCATAATCTGTTAGGGATAGCCTTTCTCAAAGTATATAATAATGTCATCCCACACAAACTGTCGCCATTCTTGTCTAGAAGTAGTCATGGTAACCAACACACCGACCCAACACTCCATATACACACATATATAAAATAGGGATTGCAGTATACCTGACATACGATACATCCTTGGCAGACAGCTAGGCTCATACGGTTGAGCCCTGGGCTTCTTAGCCTACTAGCAGGCTTCTAGATAGCAACATTACCTTTACATTCAACATGAACTGCTGGCATTGGATACACTGAGAGGGGCATGTTAATATGCAACACAGTAATCTAGTTACACAGGACTTGGATCACATTTCAGGATCTGCTTACAACACCAGCTACTGATACTGTTTTATCCCAACCTGATACACACAGATGACAGCAGATTTACACATCAAAGCAAAATTCCAAGTGCATATTCATGACTTTAACAACAGAGTAGACCTGTTAAGGCTATGCAATTTGTACTCATCAACAAAGCATATTTGTCTCCAGGTGGAGCAGCTATGTACCACCCCCTCCCCTTACATGTCCAGCCACTAAGACACATCTGTTGTTACTAAAGGACACAAAGTATTTGATTGCACAATACAACAATTATTCTGCCAAAATCTTCACCCACAATATCCTCCAGCCTCTCACCTATTCCAATCACTACTAACAGATCAGAGATAACTACCATTCTCTCAAAGCATGCTCCACATACATGCAACCTATGCAAAGAGGAACGTTCAAGACCACACTCTCTGAAAATGGAAGGATAGACCATAATAATTAGTATGCTTATGTTTTGGGTGTACAAACAATTCTGGCTGTAAGCTCAGACATACTTTATTCTCATAGTTGAGAGCTGAATAACTTGCTTAATCTGTTTAATTGGCATCTCTTAAACAGCTAATAAGCTACCCAAACAAGCCGTTAATTGGCATATACATGTATAACACATATTTCCATGGATACACATTTGTCTGTTTTAAATGATGTACACAAATGCCTCACTCACTATGTGTGTGTGTGTGTGTGTGTGTGTGTGTGTGTGTGTGTGTGTGTGTACACATACATACATGTACATGCAGCCTGGGATAATAGGCCATTTACAATTCGCTTCCAGCAGACACCTAATGTATACTCACTGTATGGGAACCACTAACAGCACAAGTGTATCTAGCACACATTAGAGTACACACTGTGTGGAGAATCTCATTAATTAGCTATTTTTGCTAGTCTCAGCCACTCTGCCCACCTGACTACTACATTGTATACCATAATATTTCCATATCACACACCTTAAAGCATAGAACAATGTGAAGCAGTGTGTAAACTACCAAATCTACATCATGAGGCTAACAGCTGTGGTGTCATGCTAGCCATACATGATGTATACCTGCAATGTGAGTCAAATACCAAATTCCATGTGTTTTTATGTGTGTGTACACATTTGATGGTGGCATTATGTCATGTGTACACATATAAAGATCTTATCCACATACCCAAAAAGGGTATGGAAGATAGTGAACAGATTAGTGAAGGTATGAGTTCAAAAGGTCACAGAGTATTCCAGCAGGAATGGTTCTCATACTGCCTTAGTTCAAGTCCCCTGGGACCATGGGAATAACTGTGCTCACTCATCCAACATCTAATCACTATCACATGGCTATATAGCTCTCCCACCAGGGAGTAGTACGTCCAGGATGGTTGGAGCAGTACATAGTAATCTGCGATGTGTTATAGGATGGGTTGCAATAATACTGCAATACGAGAATACAGTATACTACCAGTTGGTAGTAAGAGCATCGCCTAGAAAGTGTGTTGTGGGTTTGGCCAAGGCAGCTAATAAAATATGACTGTTCGGGTAAGCTGAGTTGTGCTGCTTTGCTCTCATTATCAATCCACTACCACCTCCACCTCCCTTCCACTTCCACTTCCACTTTCACCTTAGTGCTAGCTAGCTGGCTATTAGTCAAAGGAGTGCATGCACACACAGGAAGAGCTCTCAGGAAACTGTACTGCACACATCCAAAACCCCATAACCTTCCATTCAGATGTGCATGTAATGCTGCCTACCCTGCACATAACAGCCACTGCTTCAAATGTACCCATGCACCATTTGATAGAGTGTTACTCTTTATAGGACAGAGTATCAAAGGCCAGTCTAGAATCTCCACATAGTTGTGGTGGCCGCATCATTTCCTGTTCCTCAGGAAATCCACTCATAATGTGTAAACTCTGCATACTGAAGTCTATAGTTACTTGTGTGCTGTGAAACAATGTCAGATTGTGCATGTCAGACCGCATGTCTGTCCATATGCTAACTACACTCCCCCACACAATTCACAGTAATGATGGAGGGTACAGTGAGATCACCGGTATATGAATGTGGGGAGGACTTGTGAAGTCATGCCTGTGGTTTTAACACAGTGAAAGTTGTTGTTTTCAGTACCACATATTGCATATTTCATATGCACTTTAAATACTTAGCAACATTGTTCCCCACCATAGCCACATCCCATCATGTTCCAATGCATACAGCAATCAGGGTTGACCAGATAACAAATGGTTTAGGCATGTTCCTAATACAATTATATTGACAAGAGACCATTACAGTGGAGTAGGAAGATTAAAAATATTGGGGTGCCAAACCTGACAATTTGTCTATTGACCAGTAACTGGATTACATATGCTTGACTGAATTAGTAGCTGGGTAATTATTGGGTGGGCCAGGTCCCCTCCTAAAATATTGGGGGGGGGGGGGGGGGGGGGGGGGGCACAGGCCACCCTGGCCCCTGTTACTACTCCTATGCATTATATCTACAAAATTGCATTTACAAAATAGCCCAGAATATATTATGGATGTATACTTACCTGGAAAAGATCAGTAGTGGGGTCATGTCCATACTCTGTCACATGTCCTGTCTTCTGTAGAGTTACAGTGTGAGTGGATTTGCGGGCCAGAGAGTCCTGGTCCTGAGTGTGGGGTGGAAGGAAGAGGAGAACAAGAGGACAAGAATAGTTTCAGTGAAGCATGTGTCCACTGTTCTGATACATGGTACATCACTCGTGAATGACATGTTACATATAGAACAGTTTAGGAACACAATGGTTGTGTATCTCCTATTTAGGTCCTGCTTATTTTCTAGACAAATCACACACACTTAAATGGTTGGAGAATTCTATAAGGATTGTAGCATGCAGTAAACTCTAGCGTGTGGGGCTTACTCGTTGGTCTCTGATGATAGGGGATACTCCTGTGGCCTTTGGTTGTTTCTTGAACACAAATGAATGCTTCATTTTGTGTGAGACTGCCTGGCAGGGGAGACAGCCATTGGTTCTGCAGTTTGTAGAGGGACAGAATTAGGTGGAGTGTCAGCTATAGATACTTTTGTGATGTTTTGTGATGTTATGCACATAAAGTATGATTGTGTATCTCCATGCTTTCTCCAGTGCATGCATAACCCCTGTACCCTCTCCTTGATTGCATATACAGGAGTCCTCTGCTAGTAATGTGAAATTGACCATTGGCCACTAGCCAGTGTGAAGTGTAGTAATAATAAAGCATTGATAGTGACATACCATGCAATGAGTACTAGCTACATTATTTGCCTACACATAATAAGTATATATGCAGTTGCAAGTTGTAAATCATTGATTGATACACACATACATACATGTGAATTGCTAGCTCACCCAAGAACCACCAGCTCTCCATATATGGGGGCATTAAAGTCTGGAGATCCTCTCTTCTCAAAGGAAGGTCGTCTTGTTGCATCGTCTGTGAATTCAGTAGATACTTCGACTCTGTTTGACAGACAAGAGAGAGGTGATTGTGGCTAACAGACAGAGGAGGCACTACTACTTCAGCAGTAGTATATACAAGAGAAGGAAAGGGAAAAGGCAAAAGCTAACAAGTGCTGAGTGAATGCTTCAAAGGGAGTGAAGTACAGTGTGAGAACATGTGTAGGTGGTAACCCGTCCGGTAGGAATCCCTCCCTCTCAATTGAACTGCTATGAAAACTAAAACTTCCCATGATGCATGTGTATACATTGTATATTTCTAAAAACATTGCCTGTACATGTACATATCACTGTCGTTTTATTTAGTGCATTTAGCTTATCTAGAATTCTGAATTTTCATAAGAAATGACTCTATTGAGGGCCATTGTTGTTGGGTTAATTATCCATATCATCATGTCAACTGTACCAAACATGGAGAAGTAAAGGCATGTATTTTCTATTTGTCAGTGTCCGTTTTGAAGACTGCATCTTTGCTATTGTAAAAGTGCAGAAAATTCTTCAATAGTCAGTTTCATAACATCCCCCAGTTTTTCAACACAAAAAATAATGTGAGAGTTGTGTTGCACGATGCACATACTAGTACCTGACCCACCACATTGGTAAGAGGTAATTAGAAATCTCAGAGGATGAATATCAGTCACTATCACCTGGCACACAGCACAGATGCTGTGTGTAGTCAACACTATCTTGCTAGTACAGGTGATGTTTGCAGACCCCACACATGCACACATATACACACACAGGGTCTGCTGTAGCAACTTGATGAGCTGCTTCAAATAGTCTTGTCTGAATGGGCTATATATGCAGGACTGAGTACTAGTCCCGACTGATGTTATCATGAGTAGAAAGTACTACATAAGTGTACCCAATTGCTATAGGTAAACAGCGTAAGCTTTATATAGATGGATCTATGCTGCTTTTCTTTCCAAACTGAAAATACATCAATCTGGTTAGTCTACCTCCACGTACATGTTATTTTCTGGACTGTTCTTCCCGCCATTGGCCCCGTCTGGTTTGTACTTCATGATATCCGTCACTTCTGCAGTCGGTCGCCTCGTCATGTTAGTAGCAGCCATCTTCGTGGACGGAATTGCACTCAGTATAGATAACAAACTTGCTTTTTTCTTTCTCTATTGAGCTCTGCTATAAACCTACTAACACCTAATGTCAAAGTAGTAAACGCAGTCTGTACCAAAGCACAAATTATATGCTGGTTCTAACTGGACCGCCTCCTTTTATTTACGCTCGTGACGCAACAATTCAATTATCAGCTAATTAAGCTGATTCAGCAAATTCTCAATAGCCGAAGGACCACGCCCACTGGGCGAGATGGAGTATGCTGATCTAGCTTCTGAAACGTTAAAAATTCCATTGCTGGGATGTAAGTAATGAGAGTATTGCAACACATAATGCAGTAAACTCACCAGGTCTGTGCTTATATTCACAGTAGGTACCTACAAAGTCAAGACTGAGACTGCTATACGACACATCATAGAAGCTGCCCTTACTTATGGATATCGGCTAATTGGTATTGGTATTTAGTGGTGATGAATACATGTTTAGAGTTTGATGATCATATTTCAGACAGTATAGACAAGTCATGTAAATACATCTCTGCAAAAATTGTGACTTCTCTCTCCTACATGTACACATGCAGACACAGCTAGCGTGTATAGGAATGAAAGGTTTATTGGAAAAGCATTGAAGGATGTCTGCATGACATTAGGCATTGATGAGAAGCAGGTCCTCATCACCACTAAACTAGGTTTGTCCCAGGCATTCAACCATGTGTAGACAGGCTGTGTATACAGTTTACAAACCTGCTATACATTTAATAATAGAGGGTTTTTTGATCTGACCTGTCTTTGTAACATAGCATTGTTATATCATTACACAGCTCCAAAAGACCATGGGTTTGAGAAGGCCTTGGCTGCATGTGAGGCCAGTCTGCATGCTCTGGGTCGCCACCAGCTGGACCTCTACCTGGTACACTGGCCTGGAGTGAGCGGTTGGAAGAGAGAGGATCCTCGAAATGCCCATCTACGCAAAGACACTTGGGCAGCCATGGAACAACTCTTTAATACAGGTCAGTGAGTTGTTGAATAACTAGTTTAAGGTCCTCTTTTTTACATTTATAGAAAATTTCTAAGGAACAGACCCTGTATAAAGTACTCATACAGTGCTAATAAGCATGTCTCTGTATACTAAATGGAAGAGTATACCTCACACTTACAACTCTTGCTTAGTAGTGGAAGAGTATATCTCACACTTACAACTCTTGCTTAGTAGTTAAGAGTTGTAGTGCACACATCATGTAGTATGTATGTATAAATGCTCCATACTTTCTTGGCAATGCAAGGTAGCCTACTTGCCTTGTATTAGCATTCTGCACACTTATAGGAAAAACCAAGGCCATTGGAGTGTCCAACTACACTATCAGGCATTTGGAAGAGTTGATGAACTATGCTACAGTAAAGCCACATGTTCTCCAGGTTTGTAGCTATTGCAGTTAAGATCACCATATATTGTTAGGCCGATACTTAAGAGCATATAACATTCTGCTATGTATATATATCTACAGAGTGAATGTCATCCATTCCTGTGTCAGACAGAGCTGAGGGCCTTCTGTGAAAGTCATGGCATATTCTTCCAGGCCTACTCTTCACTTGGAACTGGAGATGTAAGAACATAAAAGTTATGAATATAACCAAAAATTTGTTATAAAGTCTTCTTACTCTCCAGCTTCTTCAGGATACCGAGATTAAAGATGTTGCGCTTCATTACTCAAAATCGCCCTCACAGCTATTGTTGAGATGGGCTGTACAGCAAGGGATAGGTCTGTGCTGTATAATACCACAGAACCCTCTAATATTTATAAGTATCAATAACTTAGAAGACCAATTATGCAAAGCAGTCTTATTGAGGTGCCTTCACTGCAGTGCATTGTGAAGTTGCGAGTGTATTACATCCTGTGATGTAATACACATTACAATTTATAGGACTGCATTAAGAAAGCAATAATGTAGGGCAATATACATTACACAGGAGTGATTCCGAAGTCCACAAGCTCTGAGCATTTGCTTGACAATGCTGCAATATTTGATTTCGTGATAGCAGAGGAACACATGAAGGCACTGAATGACTTGAATAGAGATCACCACTTCTGTTGGGACCCCACTGATGTGCTGTAACAGTACAAGTTACACAATATAGCTGCTGCAATATCCTTCACCAACTACTAACAGGAGTAAACACTAGGTGCTCTGGGCACAGTCATGTGAACCAGACGTCTTATTTTCACAGAATGCATTATGTACTGTAAACTGCATACAATATGAGCACATCCTGTCCATTCTATTAGTGGTTATGCAGGAGAGGTGGAAATCGTCATTTTCTTCTTGTACATAAATTATTTAAGTGATCATTTTTAATTGGCAAACACAAAACAATGCAGTACATATATATCACTGCTAAACTACTTTGCTGTGGTGAAATAAAAATTTCATGGTCAATATAACACAGAGAAATGTGTGCCATTACAGTAGACTGAAAAAGCAATTCCAACTGACGTATGACCAATTTACTATATTCTCATTTTGTTCATGGTGAAGTATGGCTCCAGGCCACGGTGTTCATACTCGTGTTCCTCTTTCTGCTCGTGGCGAGGCTTTACCCAGGCTACCAGCTGCTGGCTGCTATAGCCTATGTAGAGCTCCTTTGATAAAGAACTGATACCAATGCTGCATGCACAGAAAAAATGTAATTATGAGCTCATATAATATATTTATTACCTAGTCATATTGCCCAGCAATGTATAAGTTCCTATTTCATGCTGGGCAATATTTTCCCATATTGTCCAGTTATATTGCCCAGTCAATTTTAGCCAATTAAATTTCAGAGCGCATTGCGCATTGCGTGCCATGTGTATTGTTAGCAACTAGTGAACGGTAAAATGGCAGAGTTTTAACACCAGGTTGAAGACGAGCTAGGTAATAAACAGCTTATTACGTGGTTTATCAGGCAATATTGCGAGTTATTGCACTCGTGTGTGAGTATTACCCTCCCCTTTGGCTCGGGCAATACCTCACACACTCGTTCAATAACTTGCCATATTGCCCGATATCCCACACAATGATATATATATGAGTGTGGGTGTATACACAGTCTGCTACTACAGTATCGAATCACATGCATGCATGTCACCATACTACTGGCCTTGCAACCTAAACCCTTATTTCACACGTATAGTGTAGAGGTGTGGCTGATGGCAGTAATACAATGACTATGGTACTATGGTGATTTTATGTGTATGATTGTACCTGAGCACTGGATAGGAGATGGGAAGAGGGCAAGCTACTTCACGAAATAGCGTCAGATCCCACGAACTCCATAAACTGAAAAGACACAGCAAAACAGCCACAGTAAGTATGGTACCGTGACGATAAGGTAATTTAATCCCCGACACGGTTATCTGAGTTGGAGGTCTGTAATATCCTATAGTGTGTACCATTAACTACTATGTATGTACATCCCCTAGCTACCTCCAAATTGATAGTAACAATGTAATATAACAACAAACAGCCTCAGGCAAGTATTACTGTATTACACTAACAAAAGCTCCACTAAATATGGATCATAGCCTCAAGCTTCAGACAGTGAAGTCTGACTTCACAGCAAAATTTTCAAAATATTTTTCGTTTGAAAAATGAGAGCCGTACTTTATGTTTCCATTGGCAAGACCTCCCACCAGGACATTGACATAGACACCCTCAGGGGCGGAGGTGTACTGCAGACACTTGATTTCTACTTTACTGGACACTCTCTTGATCAACTTCCCATTAATTGTCCATATTCGAAGATAGAATATGTCCTCGGATGATCCTGTGACCAATCAATATCGCAAGTCAGGTTACACTTAACCAAGCCAAAATTCTTGAAACAACTAATACCTTTACTACCGTACACTCTCTATATTACATATACATTTTACATACACATGAATGTGCTGCATGAATAAAAGCTACTACCTTAACCCTCCTGCGCATATGCACCAGAGGGTTAACAATGTGGAGAGTAATAAGCACAGCTTCCTTAAGAAAAAGCACTCTTTAATTATTGATATAATATTCAATGATGATGTATAGTCATGTACATACTTGTTGGCTTGTGTGATTTTGAGGAGCAGACAGAGGCAATATCTCCCAGTGTGGGGCTGGTGGCTATCACACTCACTGCACCTTCATGGCCCTCCAGAGAGTTCACATAGCTCAGTCTATAGGGATGTTGTATATAACAATGTACATTTGTGCATGTAATGGACTTAATACCCACTAGTTTCTGCTGCACATAATGTAGCACTTGATTGGGTGAGCGGAGCAAGCCCACCTAGTTGTACTGCTTCTCTTATATGCATACACATTGCAGTGTCATTATAGTTGTTAGCATAAAAATACCAAATACCAATATTCTTACTTATACCGTTTTGATATTTCGTCATCCTGCACATGCGTCAATGTTTCCAGCTCTATAACTAAAGTGGGTTCACTCCAACTCACCCATAATGCTTTGATTATCGTACTAGCTGTAGCATACTGTATAGGTGCTTGTGTATGGAGGTGATAGAGCTGTGGCCTCTACCAAGATACAGTACCTGTTGGTGTCCCATACAATGCAGGTTCTGTCAGCACTCCCTGTCACTACAGTGCTGAATGGTTTGCAGGCCATCATACAGTTGATTGGACCATCATGAACCCTCAGGTGTACTGCCCTCCCCTCATAACCTAGACCCTGTATACGAAAATATATCACTGTAAAATGATAATACCGGGTTTGTAAGGTGTCCTGATTTCAGGGTTGAATTAGGACATAGGACATTTAGGACAACAACAAATGTCCAAGGCTTCTTATTGAGGGTCCAGATTATAGGGGTTCCATTGTACAACTCTGCTGTGTATGTAGATATTTCACGTACTGTGAGTGTGTTGGTGATTTTCCAGAAGGAAACCACACCAGCAGTGCCCCCAGACACTATCATCTGACCATTACGTACACATTCACAGCATGTCACCTACACACGGAGGGAGAGAAATAACACAAAACGCACACTCAATTTCACACCCTTGGAAAGCATGCATCTTCAAAATACCAGTATCTAAAGTCCTTCCACATGGCTACAAACATCACATACATGTACCATAGATACTATACCTAAAGGTATAGTATCTATGTATGTACTTAGGGCCCCTCATATGCTCAGAATGACATAGAACAGGCAGCGAACACTGCTTTGTGCTTATCGGCATATCAACATACAGTATACTGTACACTGTACATAACGACTACATAATAACAGGGACCCACCCTATTGAGAGGGTGTGAGTGTAGTCTGATGACTGCTGTCTCATTAGCTATAGATCTGACCACCAGGGAGTTGTCCCAGTTACCCCACGTCACTAGCAGGCTAGAGTGGGCTGGAGAAGAGCTCTGGAAGTACGAACTCTGCATGCCAGTCACGATCAACTCAGCATTGCCAATCACCGCTATCTTCTCAGGCACTCTGTCCACAGACTGTTCGTGGGAGTAGAGTAGATCTGGAGTGCCTGGTATCCCAATAAAGTCACACTCCGACCCCGAGAGTGGAATTCTGGCTTTGAGGATGGAAATGTGAATCCAGATGTGGGGACTGGTCACTTTGAGTAGGGGAGGGTTTGCCGAGAGCCAACGGAGGGCAGACCCAAGGCGGATCCGGAATGAGGTCAAGATGGAGTTCTTGGAACGCGTTGGGTGAGGATCTCTGAAAAGCTGCAGGGGCATCTGTCCATAAGTTTTGACCATTGTTCTCATGGCCGCTTGCTGTGTGGGGTCCGACACTGACTCAATATCAATACCATCAGCTCCATAGTAGGTCTACATGTGCATGTGACCAAAATGTGCTGTACTCATTTTATGTGCATGTATGGCTCAGTTTTGTAAAACAGTTTGTTTTGTTAAATCACAAACAGTACACATGTACATATATCTGTATGTTCAGTATTATCTTCTGACTTGGATGTTGAAACAAGTTCTTCATTGTACATAAGTCTACCTGTTTATCGGGTTACATGTATATACAATGTATATTTGCCTCATAGTAATTTTGCTCAGCCAGCTGAGCTGTCTCAGTTAGTGTCTGGTCCACAGGAGCTTGGGTTTAAATCCAACTCGAGGCAGCTCATCTTCATTTAGTTGACTGCTTTGAGCGTGCTGTTGTGTACATGTACATGCACATGTGTGTATGTGTGTGAGGGACTTCAGCTGTGTGTGAGGGAGACTTAGAGCTGGGTGTGTGTGAGGATGTACAGCTATGTGAGTGGAGGGGGGGGGACTTAGAGCTGTGTGTAAGGGGGACTTACAGCTGGGTGTGAGGGGGACTTACAGCTGTGTGTGAGGGGGACTTACAGCTGTGTGTGAGGGGGACTTAGAGCTGTGTGTGAGGGGGACTTAGAGCTGTGTGTGAGGGGGACTTATAGCTGGGTGTGAGGGGGACTTATAGCTGGGTATGTGTGAGGGACTTCAGCTGTGTGTGAGGGAGACTTAGAGCTGGGTGTGTGTGAGGATGTACAGCTGTGTGAGTGGAGGGGGGGGACTTAGAGCTGTGTGTGAGGGGGACTTATAACTGGGTGTGTGTGAGGACGTACTGCTATGTGAGTGGAGCTGTGTGTGAGGGAGACTTATGGCTGGGTATTTGTGGGGGACTTAAAGCTGTGTGTGGAGGTGGGGAGGGAACTTACAGTTGTGTGTGTGGAAGGGTGTGACTTACAGCTGTGTGTGTGTGGAGAGGGGGAACTTACAGCTGGGTGGAAGACATTGATGGCCTGTACAGCTGCCTTGCCAGTCTGTTTGTAGCCAAACACCAGATCCACCCACTCATGAAGGCTCTGTGACACAAAATCACTCTCCAGCGCCTACATAGACAATATACATACACACAGACCTGGTATAGGACAGCTCATGTATGGGGATACGTGCACATAGCCTAGACCTTTGTGCATCCATAAACCATTGAACCCACAAAAGCCCCTACCAACTTCCTTGCAGACAGGTCAAAGGTGATACATACATGTACATAGAATTATGAAGGAAAAGAGCCTGGGAACTAGGATATACACATTCTTATGAGGAAACAGCTATAATCAAGTCCACCGTGCAGGAGGTATCACACATATGCTATATATATACTGCATGTGTGTAATGTGCATGTGTAGATGGTTCATGTAGAGTATACTGACTTGTCTGTGCTTTAGGACGAAGAGTCTGGGGTCATTGTTAGCCCAGGGAGGTAGGATCACATGATCTACTCTCTCACCCGTTTGACATTCTCCAAAATCAAACCCTACATTGGAAAAAACACCAAATTATTGTGTATGGACCAGTTCTAGACCTTAATAAAGTGTTGGATTATCTTAGAAGCCTTATTTCATGTCAACACCACGTCTGTCAACACCATGTCAACACAATGTTATGTAGTCTAGACACCACAGAGGAAACTGTCATGACTTCAAGATTTGAACAGTACACAAACATGGTCAGCATTTGGGGCAGCAAAGAGTATCATCATTTTTATATCTGTGCAATATGTGATCTATGTGTATGTGTTTTTTCCTAATTTTAGTGCTTATGAGTAGCCCATTGTCCGTGGTAAGCCCTACTAGAAGCCCAATATGTAAGTCCTAGTGTAGGTATTGTAGTGTGCTACATATAATGATATTTCTTGTTTATCGAGGTGTCCTCATTTCGGGGAGTCCTGATTAGAGGGAGTCCCCATTTGGAGGGATTCAACTGTATGTACATCACAATATGGCAGATCCTCTGCACATGGGCAGAGCGTCCTAGTCAGTACTAGTTATTCCCTGGTTATACTTGCATGCACACAAGGATAGTATTTGAGGGAGTATAGCTATCTGATAAATAATGGTTTCCTCTCTTTAGTACCTGATTAGCATTAGAGTATAGTAATAGAATCCTGTGCATGTACAGTTAAGCCATACGTTCTGAATTCTCAAGGAATTCTGGCAGGTAGAAGAATTCTGGAATGAGTTCCTTGACGTCAGTGGCAGACTCCGAGGACGACAGCCACCAAGTGGTCTCCAGCTTACGAAATGTGCGGTCAGCTATGTCAAAACTGCCACCTAACACAGTAGTACATACATACATACACTGAATGAGCAGTACATGTACCATCCTACATACATATGTATATTATTTAGAAGCCAATAGGGTATACAGAGCTGCTGAAGCTGGTGTGAATCTTCTACATGTATTTATCTAGCCCATTGAGGCTGTTGTTGTGTATTATATGTTGTACGTATGTTGCTTGTGGTTAGTGTCGCTTTCTCTGGTCTACGTCTTCTCCTCCTCTTTCCTTCCTCTGCAGTGCTCCATATGCACATGACTGACCATGTACAGTGACAAGTTGTGTTTCAATGTATGCTATGGTAAGCTTACAAAGTCTACATGTTTAAAACATTAACAGATATATAAGTTAAGATCATTGTTAATACTAATTTCTACAGATTGGTTCTGATAATACTTCTAGACGCTCTGATTCTGTGTATAGTGGTAATGTCTAACATGAGGAGAGTGTTGACTTGCCTTGAAAGGTGAGGAACATCTCAGTGAAGGGAGGGAGTCGGACGAGGAAGTGGAGGACTATACCACTATTGGAGTAGTGGGAGCCATAGTGGTACGGCTTCTCAGAGATGTTGGATAGACCGGGCGTCGCACTAGCACGACGTTCATTGGCTAGGAACTAGTGAGAGGAGGGGAGAAAAGAGAGGGGAAGGAAATACACACGAGAGTAGAAAGAGTCGTGCACTTCTATTCAACCACATACATCTATATCTGCGTGAAAAAATCACTGCCTACTTTGTATGTGTCGAGGTATTTCTTTGCTTTGCTCTCATCTTGGACAGAAATGGGAAGACGAAGTTTCCTGCAGAATAACACACATCATTACTAATACTGTATGTTGATGTTCACTTGTATCAAACAAGCAGTAGTTAGTGAGACAGTATACTGTGAACCTGAAGGAATCAGTTTTCCTAAGGTCCAGAGCAGTGGAGCGGTAATCTGCCAAAATGAATGGGAACACAGGAAACTGCATGAGGTCATTGAAGGTACGTCCAGCCAGTTTGTTCAGCTCCATCAGATACTCAAAGTTGGTAATCTCACCTTGCCGCCAGCTGTGCAAAGAGGAGCAGAGAAAGGAGAGATGGAGAGGAGAGAGAAAGGGCACGAATGAAAGAGGGAGGAAAACACAGCATATGTATGTACACGTATGTACATGTATATATATACATGTACATGTATGTACCTGTGTGTAATTGCTTTTAGCTTTTCACTCTCTGACTCTCCACTGTCCACCATATTGGGGAGGTCCAGTTGTAGCAGACAGCTGTGGACTGTATTACGAACCTAGGCCAGAAGAAGTTTAGAACCCAGCTACTAGAGAACTTGCTAGGCTGACTCCCACTAACAGACCAATCAACCCTCGGGACCCAATGGGACGGAAGAAGGTGTCCAGATTAACAAGGTTTCCTAGTTTCAAGCTTTCACATATATAATGTATTAAAGAGTTCTATTTTTGAGGTGTCCTCATTTCAGGGGTCCTGATTAGAGGGTTCTACCTGCAAAAGTATCATAATCACCTCTGTAGACTCAAAGGAGAGCAGTAGAGTCTTCCCACTTATGAGGAATATTTCCAGAGCGTCGTTCTTGAGCATGTACCTCCTGCGATGGATTTCAACAACCTCACTGTGTTCCCATGGCAACATGGTCACCTCCTCGTCACACGGGAGAACTTTTGTGATGTTAGGGTCACCTAGAGGTTCGTCCCCCACGAAATAGCACCTTATGTTGGCTGAAGAGAAGAGGGAGGGGAAGGGAGGAGCAAGGTGAAGGGACAAGAGGGAGAGAACAACGTGTGTGTGTGTGTGTGTGTGTGTGTTGTGTGTGTGTGTGTGTGTGTGTGTGTGTGTGTGTGTGTGTGTGTGTGTGTGTGTGTGTGTGTGTGTGTGTGCGCGTGCGTGCGTGCGTACGTACGTGCGTGTGTGTGTGAAGCTTTACTTTACTTCTTACACAGTATAAGATGTCCTTTACAGCAGTTGTCAGGACTAATGCTGGAGCAGACCCAGTAGTTATCTTTCATGTTACTGCAAAATTAGATGGGGCAAATACAGTATACATGTACTTCATGGCAGCCATTAATACATATAGGCATTGATCATCCATATATATGCACACAAACACACGCACACACACACACACACACACACACACACACACACACACACACACACACACACACACACACACACACACACAGCGTCTGGCTCACATAGTCTCTCCTATCTGTGGAACCACTTTGCTGAAGATAGCTTCCTGGCCAGAGTAAGCAGTGTTGTCAAAGATGAAAGAGAGTGGAGAGTTCACTACAAAGAATAGATCAAACTCCACATGTGACAATACTGGATGAGCTACATACTGACAGAGAAAAAAGCCAAAGACAAACACAGTAAACATACAACTACATATACTCTGCTCTCAATAATCAGTGTAGGCTCACACACAAAAATATATGCACTACATAGATGGGGCGAGAGTGACCCCTTTAATGATGTCAATGGCGCTGACACCTCTATCCACTATTGTCCAACCAGTATGGACATGTTCACACCAAATATTTTCATATACATATATGTGTAATTAAAGGAGCTCACTCTTGTTTCCTCCCTCCTCCTCTCCCTCTCTGACTCTTCTCTGTGCATCAGAGAGAATGTGTTTGCTGGGTATGGTCAGCGGTGCCCTCATCATCCTTCGTCGTACTCTCCCTGGCCCTTCTGTGGGATCCAGCTGCCAGCACATCTCACGACATTCATCCTTACTCCACAGAGCCCTAGAGGTAAGAGAGAGAAAGAGAGAGAGGGGGGGGGGGGGGGGGGGGGAATAAAAGAGGAGGGTGGACATCAAAGTGTCAATAACACAGTAAATAGGAAACAAAGTTACTACAAAAGTCCACCATTCACTCGTACAAAGCATGCTTCCTGCACTCTTTGTGAAGAGTGTAGACGATGCTGTGTACCTAGGGTGGGTATTCAGTTGAATGACTCTCCTCCACTGCCTCAGGTTGTCCCTCTCATGCATGCTGGCCTTAGAAATTTGTTCCAGAAACCTCTTTGTCAGGAAGGACTGGACTTTGAAGATATCGGCCGTGACTAAAGCTGATGAGCGGTCCACTGCTTGCTGCCCGAGGTGGGCTTTATTCACTAGTCTGTACAGTGCAGGAAAACAGCATTGTATCATGTACAAACAACTTTCTTACACAAGTGCTGCAGCAATACATATCTAGTAGTAGTGCAAAATTACATTATGAAACCCCAATATATTGCACAGGCAATATCTTTCCCATCCACAGTGTATATCGTAGCAGTACTAAGTTAAAGGTCATGTTCAGTTCAATCCATGCCTGGGTCACGAACCCAAACTTGCAGTTTGTGGCCTACTGTAATGCATACTTCTACACATTTACTTACTTTGAATAAACAGTTTTTTGCTTCTGAACAAATGCCTTGACATCGTACTCATATCGTTCCTGCCATCTCTGGTCCATCTGCAGGTTAAAGACATATACACACGAAATGTATGTATACATTATAGCACACTAGCAGTTAGCGTAGAGAAAAAAAGAAGAAAAGAACCCAACCCATTAACCCAGACGAACAAACCCACACAGAGGACATGCAATAACGTACATTCTTCATATCTTCAAGGACACTCTCGTCCTTGTGTCTCTTCTTTGATTCTGGCTCTCTCGGTGTGTCATGTGACAATAGAGATGACATCGTTGTGCCGGCCTTCAACTTGGTAGCACTGGAGCGACAGACTAGCTCAAAGAGTTCATTGAGGATGTCCGTTAGGTCAGAGTCCATCTGCTGGTGTTCTCTGCTGTGTTTTATTAGACTTAAGATGGTTAGTATGAGACGGGACCCTAGCTGAAGGGGCGAGTGTGGAGAGAGAGAGAGAGAGAGAGAGAGAGAGAGAGAGAGAGAGAGAGAACATTTATGGGAAGAGAAAGTCCACAACATTGAACAGGAATTCATACACTGTAGATAATTACCATTTTCTTCACTGAAGAAGTGAAGACAAAGTTGAGTACATATCGAGAGTCATCCATTGTCCAGAACTGCCTCAGCACAGCTGCCCTCACAGCACTGCTGTGGGTGTGAGACAGAAGGTAGCAGAGGAGACGACTCAGCTGTTCATTGAGTTGGTTGCGGGAGCTGATGGAGTAGCGCTGTCGATCCAAACTTAGAGATATGTTCTGCATCCAATGGAGGGTACATACAGTCAGCAAATATTCACTGTTGTGCATGCACAATATCATTCCACGTACTCTGGTCAAAGTGCATGCATATTATATGTGAATGTTCATTGTATATGTAACCAATTGAATGTCATTGTATTGCTCTACTGAGATTATTGTGTGCACACCAAGGAAGCAAAATGGAGATTAAAAAATTTTGTTATGCATGTTGTATGCTGTCCATGATTTTGGTACTGCCATCCCTACTTGTTCAACTTGGATTGATTCTCACCTTTCTGACCACAGGTACCAGGGTCTGGTAGAAGTACCACAGCAGGTATTTGGTGAATCTCACATCTACTGCCTGCACACTGGTACGTGGGTCAAAAGTCATTTCCACGGGCATGGACATTCCTTCCAGGAAGTAGTGGGCGTGGTCTGATGTGAAGTGCTGCACTCCATACACCACCCAATCCACGGCAGTGACACAAGTGAAGGTGAACCGACTGGTCAGCTCTGAATGGCCTAATGAAGTGTAGTACATAGCATATATAATGTCATGCTTTCTGTATGGTAACACATGTGTATAGCACACTAGCCAAGATGCAATAGAAAGAAGAGAAAGGAACCTAGAAACCTCACCCAAACCAACCGAACAATAACACATACACTGGAGCAGGACACTGGATGCCCAGACTTGCAGTGGGTTGCATGTAATAGTACAAGAGCTTATTTTTCGACATATATAAATTTTGAACATATTTTGACGCAGGACACCTTGGCCCTTACACCCATACACCAGCAGCTACTGCAGCCTGTTATGAGGCTGTGATAATTAATGGGTGTGTTGGCCCATCCCCCATGCATATAGCAGATTCTCTGATGCATGTTGAATTGTACCTGGCGGTTGCGTGGAGGAAGGCAGGGTGGGTACATAGCCAGCACCCTCGGAGGTGACGTCCTCTTGGAAGTAACGCAATGCCTGAGCCAGCACATGGTACTGGAATCTGTGTAGGTATATCACTGACATGGCATGTGGGCCTCGTGTCTTCATTAATTCTTCACTACAATGGCGCATACACACTAGCAAGTTCTCTAGTGAGCGGAAGCGTTCATCCTGATCGGCACTGGAGAGATGATGGGAGGGAGCAGGAAGGAGGAAGGGAGGGGAGGGAGGGGAGAGGAGGGAAAGAGGAAGGAGGAAGGGAGAGGAGGGAGGGGAGAGGAGGAGAGGAGGACAAGGGAAGGGAGGAGGGGAGCAGAGGAGGGAAGGGAGAAGAAGGGAGAAAATGAGAGGATTTAAGGGAGCAAGAGGAGATGAGGAAGAGAGTAAGACAAGATGAGAGAAGTATAGGTACATGTATTCATCTTGTACACAAGCCACGAGGACAGGACATACAAGGACACCTCTACATATGTATATGTTACCTGATAGAAAAGATGACAATCAATTTACAGAAATGTGAAATGTCCATCAGAATGAGATCTTTATCCATCCTACATAGGGGCAGAATTTGTGGCAATGCATGAGCAGACGTGTATTACAAAACTGTACATGTACATATTAGAGTAATGCAGTACATACTGTATACAGTGGAACCTCTCTACCCTTGGGACAGAAGAAAGTGTCCTGATTAGTGAGGTGTCCTGATTTCAGGGGTTAAATTGTACACAAACATGGCATTTGGGACAGCCAAAAGTGTCCTGTTTATTGAGGTGTCCTCATTTCAGGGTGTCCTGATTAGAGGGGTTCCTGTACCTGGAGAGTGAGAGATCACAAGTGGTGGCAACAATCTGACACAAGAGTTTCAGCAGTCCATTACTGAGCATGAACAAAGGCATCCCTCTCACTGCCTCAAACAGCTGCAGTATGGGAAAAGAGGACGTGTGGATACGTGTTGAACTTTCACATGTACTACACATGTATGTACATGCAAGTAACCAGTTAAACCTGTTAGACCTGTCGTAAAGCTCTCTAATCCAGACACCCTTGGATAGAGGAGTGTTGTGATTCGTGAGGTGTCCTCATTATTGGGGTGCCCTGATTAGTGAGGTGTCCTGATTAGTGAGGTGTCCTGATTTGTGGAGTGTCATGTTTATGGAGGCATTCTCGGCATCCTGAGGAGATAGCTAACTAGTCAGAAGTCAGGACAGTTCACTAATCAGAACAACACATGTATATTGTATGGACAGACTGACCTCTCTGAGAATGCAGAGGGTAGCGTGACAGAGCTGGGGCTCGCTAACTGTGTTCAGTGCACACTGGATGACAGGGATCACAGCATGCATGTTGAAGATGGGCAGTATCATTGGCAGCTCAAAGGATCCCAGTCTAGCAGTAGAGAAAAAGATGAACTAATGATACTCACAAGTGGTAACAGTAGTCAGACAGTGTGTGGGTGACAGTGAGAGGGGGATAAGAGGGAGGGAGGGGGGGGGACACTGTTCTTTAGAGAATTTGACTTCCTGGCCTAGTGCCAGTAAGAGGGAGAGAGAGAGAGAAAGAGGGGGGGGGGGGGGGGGGGGGAGGAGAGGAAGGAAACTTACTGTTCTTTGGAGAGGTTGACTTCCTGGCCTAGTGCCAGGCTGCACAGAGCACTGATCAGCTGCGCAGACACCTTGTAATATTTCAGTTGACTGGCCAGTAGGTTGAATCCCTTCATTTGAACAAAGTTTGACTTCATTCCATCACTAGCTCGTCTGAAGTACTGGTCCAACACCTTCAACAAGTACATGACATCAACACTTATAGTCACACAACATATGGTTGCTGCATGTATATGTACATTTCTAAGTCTAACATATAAACTCATTAAGTGTTTGTCTATGTACGAATGTGAGTTTGGACACTGGGTGTGTGGGGAGAGTTGGTATAGCTTTAACCCACCATCCCCAGTTCTGAAGGGTCGGCACATGCTCTTGTGTATGTGTGTTGTATGTCTTGTATAGGTTGGTGAGGTGGGCTTCTTTCCTTTCCTAATTCATCAGCTAATGCACGTGTTTTTCCATGTACATGTATATACACTTACCCTTATGACTGCAGTTCTGACCACAATGTCTTCATTGTGGGCCATTGCAATGAGACAGTCATGTCGGATGGCCTTCCCCACCACAGTGTGTACCAGGGAGTCAGGCAGCAGCATCAACACCTTTCTCACGTAGCCCAGTAGGCCTACTTCAAGACTGGGGGGGACGTCGTCACTTGGACCATCGGTCTCCTCTGTACTGGATAACTGGCCTGGGAGGAGGAGGGAGAGGGGGGGAGGGGTGAGGAGAGGAGGGAGGGAGGAGAGGAGGGAATGGAGGAGAGGGCAGAGGGAGGGAGTGAAGGAGAGGAGGGAGGGAGGAGAAGGGGATGGGGAGAGGAGGAGGGAGTGGAGGAGGGGGAGAGAGAGAAGGAAGTGAGGAGAGGGGGGAGAGAAGGGAGGGGGGGGGGGGGAATAGGATGAGGAACAATTGTACAGAAGGTGAATAAATCCATAACATCAATGCCATAAATACTCTCTCTCAATTTACTGTGTGTATATCAACTTAATCAACACTACATTATGTACATATATCATCATAACATGTGTGTACCAGTAATGTCGGTCCAGGTGAAGAGACTGTCTTCCTCAGTGTAGGACGACTGTGGTAGTCTCCCCTCACTTGGCTGCACATCAAATGCTATATCCTCTGCATCGCTGTCAGAGAGGGAGTTAGTGTAGGCAGTGACAGTGGCTACTGAGGAGGAAGAGGGAGAGAGGCGACTGGACTGGTTTGAACCCTCGCCTCCGTCAACTTGATTGTCGCTAGAGACAGAGGGAAAGGGTGAGAAGATGGTAGGACCCATGTCTGCAGTGATGCTATGACGACCTAGAGATCAAAACATGATATAAATACAATGTAGGCATATATATACGTTACTAATGTCACCAAAATACATGTATGTTTAAAAACTATATATACCATAGTTGTGGAAAGCAAGTGTGTATGTATACATGACCACAACTCACCTGAAGTATATAGTCATTTTTCAAAGAATGAGCTACCTCTCTTGATTATTTAACTTGCATATGTTATGTGTGTTATATGTCTTGTTTGTCTGGTCTGTATCATGTGTGTCTTGTTTGTCTGGTCTGTCTTGTTTGTCTGGGTTTTCTTTCTCTCCTTCCTTCATACTTGTACTTCTAATATAGCTAGTGGGCTATGCAGGGTTTCTTTCAGGGGGGGGGCATTTGCCCCCCCTTAAAAAAGATTTGCCCCCCTTAAGCTTTCTCATATACTGCCACATGTGTTTTCATACATATGTTGCCCCCCCCCCCCCCCCCCAAGATTTCTATTATGTGTTATTTGCCCCCCCTTGTCAAGTTTTCTGAAATAAATCCTGCTATGTCCGACTACTGACTTGCTCACCATCAAACACTGAGATGGAGGTCTCCATGGGGGTGGGTCCACTCACCAACTTGAGGTCATTGATATCACTCACAAGGAGATGATCACACACATAGTGAAGGCAGTCGGTGTTGGGAGGAGAGCCTAACAGTAGCTCTATCAGCCGTACAAAGTGGCAGGCAATATTGGGAGAGAGGGAGGGGAGGCGCTCAAGTGAACGTTCCTGTGGAAGAAGACGGTATTTACGTGTGTTCAGAGAATAAAGTCACGCACAATGAGGAGCAGCTAGGCATACATGGTGCCAATTACAGCTGACCAGTTCAAAACAGCTGTCCGCTATTTGAGTTTCTCATGTACTGTACATACATGTACATGTAGCTAACCTTGCTGGTCAGCAGTATCTTAATGATGGCTGATGCTTTGTGGAAACACTCAATGTTGGAGTCGAGAGCATCGTGAGCTTCTTCTGGGGAGAGCAACTTCTGTAGATGCCACAGCATGTCCTGCCACACCTATCACACCACACACCACACACACACACACACAATATCTCAGTGTGTACGTCAAGAATCCCAAAACATCCATCTACATACTATATGTGAACCAAACAGTTGAGCTGACCTTCTCATCAGCTCTGTGCCATATCCTCCAGTCCAGTAGAATATGTTCCAAGACAGACACATTCTTTACTGCCTTCTTACCAACCCCTCCACAGCACCAGCTGATAAACACCTACAGATATATATATATGCATACATGAACAATAACTCCCAAGAGATGCTGAAAGAAAGGCAAGGCAACAACAACACAACAGAAAGGCAAAGCAACACGAAACATGTATACATCAAGAGAGAGAACCCTTGAACTGCATGAAATGTGTATGGAATTTGAGACTGTACACATACTGACCTCTGAGATCTTCTTCCCCACAGCAGCCTCAGGTGACCTCATCACTTGCTGTATTAGACCAATTCCCTCCAATGCATCGAACTCCAACTGGGCCAGCAGGGAGTGTTGAGTGGCCAAGTGGAGGAGAGACAGAGAGTGCCACTGGACCTCCTCGGAGAATCCCTCACACACAACCTAGAGAGAGAGGGGGGAGGGGGAGGGGGAGGGAAGAGAGACCAGACTCAGTGGTTAAGTAGTTATGTTCATTGGCTGTGGACTGGAAGGTCAGTGGATCGATGCTCACACTGGGCATGCTTTCTCTGACCAAACCTTCACTCAGGGTCTCGAAATGAAGAAACCTCATGCCTCTGTGTTCTGCACCTCGGTGCATTTAAATAGGTATTAGCCCTATGCCCAAGTAGGCAATCACAACTGCTGCATGTGGCCTCGCTCTGTTCAATGATGACATCATTGCTAACATCCACATCATTGCACTATGTGCACCCTCACACCCATCATAGGACCGTTTGAAAATGGAAAGGTATACACACAACACTGTATATGTACCTTCGCATAGAGGTATATGAGCTGCTCAGTGCCCACTGAGCTGTTGAGGACATCCAGTAG
Organism: Theonella swinhoei; assembly: GCA_963970385.1. Lineage (NCBI taxonomy): Eukaryota > Metazoa > Porifera > Demospongiae > Tetractinellida > Theonellidae > Theonella > Theonella swinhoei. The sequence goes on along the minus strand of OZ019960.1, from coordinate 3,512,118 downwards.
TTGAGGCCGACTGACTGCATTTGCAGAGATGACCCACTGCAGTGTGCCCGAATACGGGATGTAGATCTTGTGGCCTGACTCACTCCACTCAGCCTCCTTGGAAGACAGTGCAAAGAACTTCATTGGGTCCTGAGCTGAGTAGAAAAAGAAAGGTTCCTGTGGAAGAGGAGGGAGAGAGGGATCAAGAGAGGGAGAGAGGGATGGAGAGAGGGAGAGAGGGATTGAGAGAGGGATTGAGAGAGGAAGAGAGGGAGAGAGGGAGAGAGGGAGAGCGGGATTGAGAGAGGAAGAGAGGGAGAGAGGGAGAGCGGGATTGAGAGAGGAAGAGAGGGAGAGAGGGAGAGCGGGATTGAGAGAGGAAGAGAGGGAGAGAGGAAGAGAGGGAGAGAGGGAGAGAGGGAGAGAGGGAGAGAGGGAGGGAGGGAGGGAGGGAGGGAGGGAGGGAGGGAGGGAAGAAAGGGAATGCAAGAGAAAGGGGGGAGTGCAAGAAACATACAGAACAAGCTGCCTACAATACATTTTTAAAGCCAAGCCACCTACAAACGATTAAAATAGTAATATACATCACTTTAGTCTCTGTCACACAGTATGTGTATATTAACCTCAGTGAGTTGTGCCACCTCTGCCTCATTGAGTGGAAGTTTGCTGATGATGGCAGTATCCTCGGAGAGATTCCGAGTGGATCCAAATTGGTAGCGTCTCAACACCTCCTGCATGACCTGCTGATTACAGCCTGCACTCTGTGGACCCATGTCATAGAGAAGGGTGCCTATTGCAGAGGTAGTGAAACCTGACGAAAGGTATGAGGAGATTGTCACAATCAAACATTGAGATGGATTATGCCACATCACATGCATTGCTTAGGTTTGTCCAAAGCTTTCTTTGTATATATATATATAGCTTATTTAGTTAGTGTGCACTGCAGTGGAGAATGTCATTACCATTGTACGAACCACTATCAGGGTTTAATCTAGCATATGTCCTTGAGGCTAGGTCCTACCTACAGTTCATTCAGGTAACAAACACCCTTAGTGTGGAGCAACTTATGGCGACATGTATATATGTATACATATCACAGAGCATATTGTGAAGGTTACCTTTTAAGACTTGCAGACTTCCCAGTCTCCAAGTAATGTTTGAGGTGTCTGCATTTACCAGTTGAATGTGGCGCTCTGACGTGGAGCTGACTGCCCCTCCAGCAATGTAGTACTGCCACTTGGAGGAGGTGGTGGGGCCAGGAGGAGGGGAGAGGGTGTATTTCAGGTTGTCTTTACCGTTAATTACAATCAGCAGCTGGAAGGGGAAAGGAGAGCATACATCAGTGTGTGTGTGTGTGTGTGTTGGGGGGTGGGATCAGGGTGACAATGAGTGGAGAGAGCAGGAGAGAGATGGCTAAAATGGAAGACCAGAAACCACGGCTGTTGTATACATGTGGGTTCAAATCCCACCCAATTCTGGCAAGTGTTGCTTTGCCTTTCTGCTGTGTTGTGTTGCCTTGCCTTTCTAACCATCTCTGTGATTGAGTTATCATGCACAATCACCTGGTAGACTGGTTGCATGTTATAGGGCAGGACACTGATGACGATGTGATGCCACTGGCCAGGACGGACCACACTCCCCAGGGTCCTAGCATGGGAGTCTCCCTCAGTATGACACTGTAGCTGGAGTTTGGACGACAACCTAACACCAGGAGAGACGAGAGATTAATTCTTCTTCACAACCAATGTACTGTACACATTTCATGGGTGGTGGGTAAAGACAATATCACATGTAGACAGACACTCAATGTACATGTACATGTAGGTGACATTCTAATAGAGAAATGGACATGACATAGTAGCTGAGAGTGTCTGCTATAAACCTTGTCCAAGGCAGCTCATTTAAGGGAATGGCCGTCTATTTATTGTGTTTTTGAATCTGAGTGTCCATGCAATGTACACATCTACCGCAATCTGTACTTGGTCCTCTTTCATCAACCCAAACCTTCCTCCTCCACCTTCTCCTCCTATCCTCCCCCTCCCCCTCCTCCTCTCCTCCCCCTCCCCCTCCCCCTCCCCCCCTCCTACTCCTCCTCCTCCTCCTCCCCTCCTCCTCCTCTTCCCCTCTTCCTCCTCCCCTCCTCCCCTCCTCCTCCTCCTCCTCCTCTCCTCCCCCTCCTCCTCCTCCCCATCTCACCTGATGATGATGTCCCCAGTGCAGGCGCAGGCCCACACCTGCAGATAACACTCTCCAGTATACACAGACAGCAGGTGAAGGTGGGCAGGAAGGGGGTATTTACATACGAAGAACCAGAGTGATATCGCCCGTGGCTCTGCTCCCCATGGCATCACATATGGTACAGTCATCATCTGGTGCTTGTCTAATTGCTGAAGGATTGGACAATGTACAAGGTATACACATGGAAAACGTGTATAGCACACTAGCCAAGAAGCAGTAGAAAGGAAGGCAGAACCTTACCCAAACAATACACACAAGACATACAACATACATACACTGGAGCAGGACACCAGATGCTCAGCCTTGAGAACATGTACATGTCATTTAGGCTATTAATCTTGATTACTTTACATGTACATGTATATGTACATGTACATGCAATACAGTGGAATTCTTACAATAGGCAGATGGCCTGAAATGAGTAATTACGACACGTTCTTCTACAAGATTGTTGGGATTAGAGGGTCAATTAACACACATGCAATGTAATTGCATCAGTGTAATGGGCAAATACATGTACATGTATGTGTATCCCTCCTCATATGTCCCCTCACTATGCATGCATTATAGTCAGAGAACAAGTCAGGTATAGCTACACTGCCTGAGGTCTGCCTGTGAGGTTGGCCCTTATGATAGTACATACCTGTAGAGGTCTGGGGTAGCTGAATTCCACGAAGGAGGAGAGTTGAAGTTTCCTAGTTGTAGCCTCGGCCACATTGTGCAGTAGCACTGGTGCATGCTCCTACATAAGAGTAACAGTCACGATTGGTACATGTATATCTCCACATGACTGCAATGCATGCATACATGAACAATCACGTGCATAGAGCACTACTTAGAAAAAAGAAAGAAAGAAGTAGTAAAGAAACAGAGTACAGAAAGGAATTCTACGTACAACTATACACACATACACAGACACACATATACATATACACATACATACATGTACATAAGTATCTTAGCCCAAAGAGAACTGTTAAAAAGTTTACCAATGTACAGGAACATATCGACCTCATACACGAAATATTCAAACGATGAGACTCACAAAGTACTACAACACAGCACAATACAACTCACACAAGACAGTCATTTTCAAAGAAAAATGCACACGTATATTCCAGAAGGACCCGGAAAAAGGTGTGTGCAGACCAAACCAGGCAAACAGCGGACAGCTGTACATGTATAGTACAATTCAGAGTGCTGTTGTCCATTTCCACACTCACCAAGTGGACGGGTCTGGCCTGCATATTCAGCAGCAGTTTTCTGGTCTCACTAGAGGAGATCTGGTAGACAGCCACCACCTCCGCAATACGACATATCAACCGACAGCACACTACACACAATCAATACAGTTAGTTACATGGAAATATATATACATGTATATACACCAGGCAATCTTGAGCTGCATATGTGAGCACGTAGTGAGTATTGAAGTTATGGAGCTACTTGGGGATGTACTGTATATATACATTGAAGGGGTACACAGTAGATATGTACACTCAGACATCACTCACTGACACATCTCTCTGATTCTGAATTAAAAAGCGGACCAAATGCGTCCAACAGATTCTCCAACAGGCCCTAGAAAACAAAGAATTGGCTATTTTCTACTCATGCATACATCGGTAGGTGCAGAAACATGCGTGTACAATACATGTTCAATGCTTAGTAAACATGTACATTGTACCTTTCCAGAGAGCAGTGCCACATTGTAATTATCAGCTTTAAGCAGTGCATGTAACTGGTAGAGATACACTTCCACACACTTCTCCCTACACACAAGGAGAGGATCTTGCTCGTTAGGGAAACATATGCACATATATAATGACAGACCCTTGAGGGGTGAGGCCCATGGAAACATTTTCTCTCAGTAGGTCGATGCAATACCAGATAGGGTCGAGGATCCACACTCGTTGCTGTACTTCGGGGGGCACTAAATAGGATGTGAGTGACCGGAGCAGCTCGCCATCTTTCAATTCACTATCTTCCATCTCCCCACAGCTCTCGGCCAACTCCACGTTGTGTGTACCTCTCTCTATGTCTGCCTCGTATCCTGAGAGATCGGAGTCACCAGGTTCAGGAATGATCACCCAGCTGCGATATGACTTTGGTGTTCCTGCACCACCATTGCTTCCAACGATGGACCAGCTCTGCGGGCTGTGATAGCTGGTGGCTGCTGAGCTACCTACACCACAAGTACTGTTGGGGAAAAAGTTTTGCGACGTAGCTGAATCACGATCTCGTTTGAAACGTGAGCCCGTTTGTCGTTGAATTGGGATGGGCTTGCTGCGACCCAAAATGTTTCTTCCTTCTCCACCATCGACTCCTTCCACTCCCCCTCCCCCTCCCCCTCCCCCTCCCCCTCCCCCTCCCCCTCCTCCTCCCCCTCCCCCTGAGCTGCTCTTCCTACTGTGTGTCCTGACAGTACTGCCGCTACTCCGATGGGATGACAAACTTCGCACACTTCCAGGAGACAGATAGGGTTTACAAGACTGTGGAGTTGCAGAGGTGTCTGAACTTGCAGGCTGTTGTTCCTGCTGGCAGCAAGCAGTCTTGAGCAGTGTTGTACAGAAGAGGGCACTGTTGCTGATAGTACACAGACTCCTGCCAGAGAAGGCTGTGTGTACCTCATTACATAACATCTCCAGAACCTACACAGGGGCAAAACTAGTCCATGAATGCACAAAGGAAGCCTACATGTGTGTATACATGCATTTAGACTACGGTAACTTTAAATTGACCAATCAGGTTGCGAGAAACGCGGGATCTATTTTTCATAGTCACCTCGTTAGCGGGATCTATAGTTGGCCGCTGGCCCCTAGTACCGGGATCTATTGGCACGCTTGTTGCTAACGGTTTGAATGGTCACTGTCCAATCAGTTTCTCCGCTGTAGTCTAAAATAGTTAGACGCACTCGTCGTCGGGAACTACGCGATTTAGAAAGCCTCGGGCCCTTGGTAGCGCCCTTGCTACGCTCGGGACGCTACATCCGGCCCTCGGCTTTCTAAATCGCGTAGTTCCCTCGACTCGGCGTCTAACTTATATTTAAGAACCGAATCAGCTTGTTTAGTTGAACATGTAATCCATTCCTGATATGTGATGTGGGCTGCAGTGGAACTGCCTCAGCAGCTCAGTTGGTAAGAGTATCAGAGACCAGAGCATTCAAATACTACTAAAGCCAGCTCATTTTTCTCTGAAAATGACCACCTTGAGAGCGATTTGAATTCTGCCGTCTTTACAGTCTCTATGTCATGTATGTACACTGGTGTATACAGGGTATACAGACCTATATGATTACCTTGGGTTCTCTCCTCTGCCAGCAGAGGAAATGTGCCATACACATTAGATTAGACAGCAGGGACACGGCCAGCTCTTGCAGTAAACACACATTCGCATTGCCTGCTTCCAGCGTCCCACCATCAATCTGCTGCTGTATTCGTGTGAGGAGGGAACCAAGGATGGGGGAGAAATCGGACACCACATCCCACACATAGTTATCTCTGAGGATGGTCAGTACCAGCGGTCCATGTGGAGCCAAACGAGCCAAAATTTCCCATACATTAGCAATGATACCGAAGTGGTTGATGAATGCCGGGGAGAGGAGACTGCTCAGGGGAGGGTTCTCGAACGTATCCTGCAGCCGTTTGTGCACTCTGTCCACCTCACCTATTCCAAAGGTCGGGAGAGATATTTTACCATCAGCAATGGCCAGACAGAGATCCATGATCCTGTCAACAGGCATTGAGAAACCAAGCTTTAAAAAGATCTTAAGTAGTGTTTTCTGCGTCCCACTGATGTCTCCCTCTCTCCCAGTGAGCAGAGGATATTTCTGCAGCGTCTTGAGGCACTGTTCGGCCACAGTAAGTGTGGCTGGACAGAATGAGGAGACAGGTAGCAGGAGAAAGAGTGAGTAGAGGAATCTTGTGTCAGAAAGAAACAATTGCACACTGCTTGGATGAGAGACTACCTTGTTAAGGAGTTTTAGGAAAAGAACAATTGCAGTCTTCTCATCTTCCTCCAAGGCATTCTCATTCCACTCCACACGATGTCCAGTACTTTCACCGGAAGTTTGATTGCCATACAACTTCTCCCTCACTCTGGTGATGAGATGCGTGTGGAGTGGCAGAACCACGTGCTGCGTTAGCTGTGACTTGAGCATGGTGGACTCGTGACTGAACAGGCACTGGATGTGATAGAGCACCTGGTGCACTGTACCTCTATTTGCATCACAAAGAAGGGTGAAGTAGTTCGATAGTTTTTTCCACAAGGTAGCTGAGCCGGAGTAGTCAGGAGACAGACGAAACCAGACATTCTCTAGCAGCTCCAAGTAATGATCTAAAACCTCTGCATTGCCTTGAATGGCAGGGTCCAGAATATTGCCGAGGAAGTTGCTGATGATTTCAACAGTATCACTAGCGGTTTCAGAGAGTAGCTGAAGTGAGAGAAGTTGAAGCACAGACACCTGTTTGAAGCAGTCCAGTACAACATTTGCTAGTTTGCTCATTCGTATGGTCAGCTTGTCAAAGTCCCTCGACAGCTCAACAGTGTAGGAAATCTGACGAAATGCTACTTCTCCCGAAAGTGCCGATTTGGAAGCTCTCTGAAAGAGCTTAATGTGCTCTGCCGTCTGGATGAGTTCCCTGAGGATGGCAGCGAGCAGGGCATAACTGTTGTCCATCACACGACCCCAGCCAGATGTTTGAAGGCACGCACCATCAGCCTCGGCCACGGCATGCAACTTAGAGCAGAGGTAAGTAAACCATTCGTGGCAGCCGTCAGACAAGCAGTCACGAAACACTTGAATAACATCCTCTCCATGACATGTCACTACTAGTGCCAGCAGATTGGCACTGTGCAGACAAGCAAGGACAGTCTCGAGCATCATGAGTGTGAACTCGTGATCCAGGCACTCGTTTCCACAAAACAGACCAACTCGACGCAGGTTGTAGCAGGCTTCAGATATTGTGAGGATGGGAGAGGACAGGTAAGACTTGACCTCCTCTGCCTGCTGTGTGGTGAGGTTGCTGCGAAGCACTTGAGAAGAGAGAGCTGACCACAACCGCAACACTGTCCGTGCCACGTACACTAAGCCCTGGTAGGAGCTTTCACAAGGAGGAGATTCAGTTATATCAACACCATCCTCTCCATTTACACTATATGGGAGAGAAGATGAGGTGTGGTTGGTCTCGTTGCTCTGATTATTAAGCTGTAGCCAGAGGGCCACAGTATCCGTGAAGAGTGTAGTGAGGCTGGCAATCAGGTGTAAGGTTGATCCAATCTGCATGGTACTTCTGGTCTCCACCTTTTGAGTGGCAACACTCTCCAGAGTGGCTAGCAGAAGGAAGTGGAGTGTTTGGTTGTTCGGTGGCTCGGCTGGTTCCATCCTTACAACTGTCTCGAAGAGCTTGTTGGCGAGGGACTGTGGGGTGATTCTGACTGGTGTGGTTGCAGGAAGGGATGAGGAAGATGAAGAGGAAGAGGAAGAAATCGGTGGTGGAGCAGTTTGATCACTACTTGCCTCCACTGGCGGTCTTGCTGACTGTTCCTTAGTCAAGATGTGGAACACTGCAGTAGATCCCGTGCCACTCTCCAGTAGTCTGTACAGTGGTACTGTGTCCATTACAGTGTCTGCAGATAAATAAAGACTGTGTATACAGTGGAGGCTCTCTAATCTGGACACCCTTGGGGGAGGAGCAGAAGAAAATGTCCTGATTAGTGAGGTGTCCTGATTTCAGGGGTTGAATTGTACACAAACTTAGCATTTGGGACAGCAAAAAGTTTCCTGTCAAAGTATCCTCGTTTCAGGGTGTCCTGATTAGAGGGATTCCACTGTAGTCTACAATCACATGTGACACAAAACAGTGCTGTTTACATGTTACATGTGTACACATACAGTCCCAAGAATAAACAGGATGGAATGTATCCAAGAATCCCACACAATATTATTGATAGGGGAATGTCCAGAGCTATATATATACCTGTACGGTGAATGAGATTTAGCTCCCATATTCAAATATATCATGCATGAAAAAAACATATCTGGTGGGGCCAGACAGGCTATATAAGCGATCCCTGGACAGCGCTGTTTCGAGCTTATTAGCTCTCATCAGCAGGGAATATGCGCAACTTGTCTAGCACACCACCGGTTTATATCTAAGCAAGGCGAATGCATACATACATCCTCTGCCACCTGGTAGGTCCAGTGGCTCAATGGCAAAGGCTCTAACTAGTAATCGGAAGGTATTGAGTTCAACTTCCAGCTGGATCCTGAGGGCTCTGTTAGATGGTTCAGTGTTTACAGTAGAGATCACATCAATGACATCACATATGGTGTGCTAGTACAGTGTGCAGTACATGCACCTTTGTCAATGGTGAACTGTGGCTCTTTGTCCAGCAAGGTTTTTATTACTACCAGCAGCAACTCAGCCAACTCTGGATAGGTGGCATCCACCTGGAGTGGGTGTGTAGATTAATGTGTAGAACCAACGAACATTGTTCACCAGCATAGGGACCTAGTCACGTGTCACCTGCCTCTCTCCTCTGAACATGCAATCATTGCGTGCATGTATAGAGGAGAGAGCCTATACACAAGAAATACATGTGTATGTACATCTATACATGTCCTTAGACTACGGTAACTTTAAATTGACCAATCAGGTTGCAAGAAACACGGGATCTATTTTTCATAGTCACCTCGTTAGCGGGATCTATAGTTGGCCGCTGGCCCCTAGTACTGGGATCTATTGACACGCTTGTTGCTAGTGGTTTGAATGGTCATTGTCCAATCAGTTCAGGGACGCTACATCTGGCCCTTGGCTTTCTAAATCGCGTAGTTCCCTCCACTCGGCGTCTAACTTATATTTAATAAAGTAGTATCATGAGAATACTGGACATTTTCCAATGATAGGCACACACATTCCTCCAAAGCCGGATTTTCTTCCAAAATTATTTTTGCAATGCTCCAGAGACCAAATATATGCATACATAACAGCACGCTGCTAAATTATGCAACAGTTCACCTCTGCACTGGAATATATGGTAGTAGACTAACATGTAATGTATTATGAAAGCCTCTAATAGCAAAACAAAACAGTGTACAACATATCCAACTGCAATTGTCATTATTGAGAGCAAGGTGTGTATACATTACTATTCAGATCCATGTAGCTGGATATACATCCAAATGTAGGGTGTGGCCAATAGACATGTGAGCATGGGAAGTGTCCATACATATAGTAAATGTACAATGTACAATGTAACAGTCAGTAACAGTTGCACGTGTAAGCTTTTCATGCATTATATATAAAGTACACTGTCATGTGTCTTTCAGAGAAAAGGGAATCTAACATAAAAGCAATAGGTAGAGTAATGGTGAGTAAATGGACTGAGTCAACAGAAGGTTGACATTGAGTGTGGCTAGACATATATAATAGAAGTACATGTGTATAGGCTCTAGTGAGATGTAGCACTGTTTAGTACCTCATACAGCGTTTAAGCTAGACATGCGTCCTTGAGGGGGCAAAATTAATAATTGTAGAAACTTGGGGGGGGGGGGGCACATATTTGGCAGGGCAGGAGGCAGATTGTTGATGGTGTCACATGCTTGGGGGGGGCATTTGCCCCCCTGCGCCCCCCCTTGGATTAAACCCTGCCTCATATGTACATGGGAAAACATGTCTATTATAGCACATTAGCTAAAACGAAGAAACCAACTTCACTAACCCATACACTTACTGGATGTCCAGCCTTGAGAACTGTGGATGAATGCATGACTTTATACTAAGTTTGAATTCACCTGTTTATCTGGTTTGTGATGCTTTGGTTGAGGTGCTTTGGTTGCTTTGTATTGTATATTTGATTCGAGCTCAGCCAGCTGAGCTGCCTCGGTAACTCAGTTGGTAAGAGCGTCGCCTAGCAACCGGACGGTCGTGGGTTCGAATCCCACCTGAGGCAGCTTTTTTCTTTGAAAAATAACTGCCTTGGGCGAGTTGCATTGCGTTGCTTTGTCTTTCTGTTGTGTTGTGTTGCCTTGCCTTTCTTTCAAAATCTACATGTATCTCTAATCTCTAATCTGTATCTCATGGATGATTAAAGTCATGTATGTGTACATGTACATGTATCTGCACATGTGTGTGTAGGTAACCTGCTTGCAGATAGTGTGAATGGAGGTGAGGAGGTGTAGTATCATCTCCTCATGCAAGAACTCCTTCAGGGATGTTTGGTCAATGCCTGACTGAGGAGAGTGATGTCGTGATGATGTCATAGGATCAGAGGGGGTAGACAGGAATGCTTGGCTGAATTGGTGAAGGAGTTGCTGAACAAGAAGACTGCTCACAGAGTGTGGGTTACTGGGGGAGGTGAGAGAGAGAGGGAAGAAAACGGGGAGGGAATTCCAGCAGATGAGTAGGAAGATAAAAAATATTGGGGCAGCCAAACCCAACCAATTTTTCTATTGACCAGTAACTCTTACTGTCAACTGGATTGCATATCAGGCTTGACTCAAACAGGTAGCTGGTAACTATTTGGGTGGGCCAGCCCCCCTCCTAAAATATTGGGGGGGGGGGCACCCCCTTGTTCCTACTCCTATGACCAGTTATCAGACTTGTATATAGCCACTGACAGTGGTCCTTATACATGGTGTGGAGTGAGGGAGATGAGAAGGAGAGAAAATGTGCAAATTTGGGAGGCTCTTGTATCTGCAATTTCCATCATGTTCACTTATACTTGTATGTGTGTGTAGATGTACAGCATGAGTCTACATGCACTCTCTACCTGGATGGGAAGGACTCTTCCACTGGTCGGTCACTAGCACATGTCAGTAAAAAAGACCTCAACAACTCCTTCAGCTTTTGTTTGTGCACCTGTCATAAATGAATAAGTTTACATGTACATGTACAAGTATGTCAATGTTTGCACATTTTTATGCAACTGCTTACTCTTGTCTTGAAGGGACAGAGACTACACATGTACATGGTCCATACATCGACATAGGCTTGACCATGCAATGTAACAGTAGGAGAGAGTCTAGATGCTTAGCTTGCTCAATGCATGTAGCTGTATGCTATGAATGCAATATAATAGCTTTGTACAACCAGGCTCCATTGGTAATGGAGCTGCCAGAGCAGTTCATTTGGCAAATACATCACGTGAATACACACCAGGGAAACTAGCTTGCAAACAAGCTCCAGCTAAGTATGTCTGACGTGCGTGCGCGCGCGAAAACTCACGACGTCGGTTTCTCTGTTAGTGAGCAGAGAGAGGAGCTCGGAGAGACCGCCTTTTTCTAATACATCTTCTCCAACTTTTTCTGCCATCCTGGTACGATTGCATAGTAAACCTCACTATCAACAGCCACGACTGCATGAGTCACGGGAGTGAACGGAGTGCGATAAATAGAAATTTGAGGGGCGGAGCTCCAAGCAAAAGTAGTCTGGCGTGGCCACACCCTCTCATAAAGTGTGGACTAAATCAAAAAGTGGGTGTAATTTGAGGGCTTAGAGATGAATAGTGGTATTAGTGCTGGAAGAGGTATCAGTTGGAATGAGATTCATAAACATAACCACAGATCCTCCTGCTGGGTTGTGATACATGGGAAGGTGTATGATCTTACCTCATTTGTGAATGATGTACGTAAGCTCAACTGATCACCCACCTACACGTATATGTGACAAGCATATTTCCTTCCAATGACTACACATTACTGTAAGAGTGATCTTATCTCTGTAGGCAGTAACCTGGGGATTTGTGCAGCACATCTCCCTACACTGCTATAGACAGTATAGTGTATTGTACGTACGTCTTATAGGTACTGGCGTCTATTGTCAGTCTTATATACATAGCCAGGTCGAAAGTAGTAAAGGGAGAAAGAGAGAGACATGCACCAGTCAAACCTGCATAGGCATAACAACCAGGAATCCAAAGACCAAGCCACAATTGTTAGACAAATGCCCGTTCCCTCATTCTCTCTTGTAGCTAGCTAACTACAGTGGTCTTTACATATTAAACTAGCAATCTCTTCACCTCTCTATAGCATCCGGGAGGCCCAGATATCCTATTGGATGTTGCTGGTGAGCTGAATATACATCATATTGAAAGTACTATTACATGTATACAGTGGAACCTATAATCTAGACTATAGCCCATAATATATGATGCATATAGGCTGAAGGGGTTAGTGTATGTGTATTGGAATATTGTGATGTACAGGAGGTGATGGCACTGAACTATTTGAAGAGATAGGCCACACCTCTAGTGCTAGGGCACTCATGGGCCAGTTCTGCATAGGAGTAGTGGCAGCAGACTGACAATCACGGTGAGCACATGTAACCTATGGCTACAATCACTAGAAAGTGGAGTGTTGTGGATTCAAATCCCACCCGAGGCAGCCAATTTTCTTTGAAAATGACTGTTTCGGGCGAGTTGTGTTGTGTTGCTTTGCCGGTTGTGTTGTGTTGCCTTGACTTTCACAGCATCACATGGAGTAATGTTCACATAACAAAAAATTACATATTTATATGATAATGTATAATAAACTTGTATTTTGCAGTTTAGAAACTAAGTTGTATAATCCAGTAGTCTCATCTGCTCTGCAGGACACATTATTCTCCTTAGACTAACTAATACCCATCTGTGCAGTTTCTTCACCACCAGTAACCAATGGACAATAAGTCCAACAATGTAAAGTAATGGGATGAGAGATCCAAGTGCTAGGAGAGTCAGATGCAAGATGAAGTTAAATCCCTCGTCTCCTTGCAAGTCTAGTTGGCCTATGAGTACTGCTGCACTCCATAATGAAAACCCCAAGAATAGCAAAATGTCTTGTTTAAAGTGTGATTTTCTTTTGTAAGGCTGGAAAACTGCCAGTGCTGCTATGTAGAACAATGCGCCAAGAATATTAGACACAGCCGATAGTTTATAGAATCTCGTCATATCAAGCAGTGCCACGAGGAAGAACCTCATTGAAAAATGCAAACCAGCAAACCAGCGATAGTCTCGTGTACCTCCTGTCCCATCCTTATAACATCCATTAAATGTATCGGCAAAAGTGCGCAAAATGGAGCACTGGCATTCACAGGCATTTAAGAAGTTCTGAAACAGCTTCAGTGGGTAGAGAAGGAGTAACAAGAATGGAATTAGAATAAAGACAGTTGTGAGGAAAAGAGCTGGTATAGCATATAATAAGTGGTTCCATCCGAAGAAGACAAGAGTAGGATCTACGTAGACAGATGATTCGTAAGTTCCATTGGTAAAATATATGTATACTGGCTGCAGAATTTGAAAGGATGTGTACCCGATTTTATTTTGTGAAAGAACAATGAAAGTTGCAAAGGCATCAATTAAAGAGGCCCGGACATCCACTGCTCTTCTTAAATGAGCAAGACATGAGTGTAGTGGTCTACATACACAAAACACAACTCTACAGCCTCGGTCGTAAAGGTTCACGCATAGAATAATAATGATGAGTATACCTAATGGATACAGGCCAATCGTATACTCTAAAAAATATGCCTGTAGAGTAGTCATTTGTGAAGTGAGGCAGATGGAAGGGAAAAAGGCACGAAACAGATCCAGATTCCACATACCAAAGAATGTAACAAAAAGGGTCCAGCAAGTTTTGTGTATTGTTGGGTGATTTGATGCCCATGTGTTTGATAGTGGTGGTCGAAATAAATGACGAACATATTTTGATCCTGACATCACCTGACTGATAAGGATGAAGGTACTCAGAGGGGGCCTGGCTCCACTGATCCTCAGGGTTATAATTATGAGACAAAAAAGTGTCAGAAGAATAAATGATATTAGAAAGAGCATAGTCGATTGCATTGACACTGTTGAAGAGCATGGTATGCATTCTAGGTTATAGGAGTACACCAGAGGTCCAAATCCATCTTTACATTTTGCACAGAGCTGGCCAGTTCGATTCCATTTTCCACACGTGACATTATCCAGTTCTTTACTTTGAACATGAGACAACTCCAGTGGATTGCCACAGTAATAAGGACAGTTTCCCACCACAATTTCTTCTTTGTTTCGATCTTCAGTCATGCAAAAGCATGATTTAAGTGTCACACTTCCATTGGCAGAGCAGGTAACAAAATCTCTGAGATGTGGTCCACACACACATCCATGGATATTGACTAGCGAAAGGGAGCAGCTCCTGTTACTTACATCTAATATGCTTAACTCTTGATATTTTTTTGACAGTTTTGCCACCGAACTGGCCATCATCATCAATAGAAGAACACAAGTGAGTGGTAGAGGTGCCATCTCTCTGTTACAACAAGCATTCTGTGTACAAGTTTTACGGGGATGCCTATTTCTAAAACTTAGGATGTTCTCCAAACAAAACACATTCACTGGTATTCACACTACAGAATGCATGTTATCATATGTCATGACATTCCCAACATACACAGTAGTCACAAGACAACAAACTACAGTGTTCCCAGTAACTGTCAATAGTAGCACTTCTGTTTCTTGAGCAATCAGATATATGCAAACCCACTGCAGTTAACATCTCATATGCAAATACATTTTAGCTCTGATTCCAGGTGGAGCTGCTCCCACAGAATATGCTCAAGCAGTGATTAAACGGAGCCTTATCACAAAGATGAAATAGGTGATATCCTATTTCCTATGGTCTGCTTATCACCTGCAAACCTCTCATAGGCTCTATCCCAGGTCCCCACAGTAGAGCCCAACCCACATTCTCTGCAACATATAACGATTGCGCATGCGTACCTGTAAAATTGTCTTATATACACGAAAAAATAAACTGCGATATGTTCAGACAAGTAAGCCTACAACTAACATCAACAACAAAACACTAGGGAAAACAGTGAGCGGCAATTGACCTCCGCTTTTTGCAGGACCCTTAGTAGGGGAGCCAGAGGGAGTAGAGGTTGTTTCATCTGTTGTCAAAGAGTCACTAAAACTTTTAGGATCGAAGATTTGGTAGACGTCCATTGCCAGCCATCGATAGTAGTAGGCACCTGTTGTTGTGAACAATATTATCTTGATTCAAATCTCTCAGTTGAATGTAGCTCACCTTTCCCTTCCTCACAGACATCGGTCGGAATGTGCTGGTACTCTCGGGTATTGTTTGAACCAGAGATACAGAAACCAAAAGCAAGAGCAAACACATTAAAGTTAAACTGCTGTGCAGCAGCACCACATTTGCTTATAGGGTTTTGACGCTCCCTTGGGTTGTCAGTCAGATCCTCTGTCGTTCCTTCAAGGAAGATCAGGTCACTATAGGCTGGCACCCAGTAGCAACCAACATGCTCTATACCTGTAGACAAACCCACTAGAATAACTTCAGTTTAGCTATGGCGGTTAATCATCAACTATGTGCAGTTTAGGAATGGTAGTTAACTATCAACTGTATGCCTTCTTAGATAATAAGTCTTGTAGATGTCGATCCTTACCCTCCAATTTTGGTTCAGGGTTACACTCTTTAGTGTTGCAAGATTGAGTCTCACTCTCACATACATTACTGTCCTGTGTACAGCCTCTTGTTCTGAACTGAGTACCATTGCCACAAGTCTCGGTACACTCGCTCCACTCTGTCCACTCCGAGGTAGTTACAGCTGAAAAGGAACACGTGGATAATTATATACCACTGAGTGTCTGGGAATCTGGACTTACTTCCATCACAAGGTCTGTCTGAATTACAATACTCTACTACAATATTGGAGCCCTGGCAGTCATTCCCATTCTGACACTGTCGACGTCGATACCTTGTGCCTCCTTGACAGGTTTGGCTACAGTCACTCCAACTTCCCCAGTCAGACCAAGTGGAGACTGAACAGAGACACACAGAGTGCATTGGAAACTGGTAAAACTATAGTCACAGCTCACCTTCAGTGCAGATATGAGTGTTACAGTCAGTGTACTCAGTCTTCTGACCAACACAGGTGTTTCCACCTTTGCATTTCCTCTTCCTTGTCCTTCGCCCACCACCGCAGCTTGCAGTACACTTGCTCCAGCTGGTCCACTCTCCCCATGTTGCCTCAGCTACATACAAGACAAAGTGTGCTATTAGAATAGCAGAATAGCAGAACACTTTGCAAAGTGCACAGTATCTTGTCATTCATCAATGTATAACCAGATGGGAATAGCAGTCTTGTATATAGAGCTACGTACCTACATAGAAGGCTTTTGTGTGTGTCTACAACATGCATATTTACTGCATGAAGGTTGCCCAGGTACAGTGTATTATATGATGGAACTGAAAGTGTACATGTATAGCTATAGAGAACTGTGTCTGCAGCATGAGGTGTGGAAGTCTATATATTTTGTAGCCACTCACTGGCACATGCTTGTGTGTTGCACTGCTCTATATCAATATTGCTTCCTTCACAATCAGCTCCATCCTCACAAGTCCTTGTTCTAGATCGTCTACCTCCATTACATGTCTGACTGCAAGATGACCACGAGCCCCAGTCACTCCAACTGCCTCCACTATCTATATACAATGGAAGAAAGGGCTTGAGTGAAACTGTAGTACCCACTACAGCAATGCTTAATGAAGTTTCCTGTTTAAAAAGCACAAAAAATTATCATGAACCTGTCATCACAATAATACATAACAGGCTTTCTTATCACATAAGATATTTCAGTCATTTTTGGCATTAAATTGTGGCTGAGTGATGATGACCCATGAAAAGAGTGCAATTAATATAACTCTGCAGTGAATAGCTATGTATTCTGACCAAATGGATTTTAACTCCACAAAACAATGGGTATATATATAGAGGTGTGTGTTAACTCACATCCTTCACAGTAGAGTGTGTTGACATGTTTCAGATCTCCAGTTGAGAAGTCCCTTCTTTGTCCCAAGGAATCTAACGAGATACTAGAGTCCAGTGGCACGATCGTAGGACGCCCATTACGAGAAAATGCATAAGCATCATAGTGCATAAGGGACCTGAAGTCATACTCAATGCCCTGAGTTGTTGCAAATGCTGTGCTCACAATCTCAAAGTTACTCTCCACACCTGTAAACCAGAGTTAGTTTTACAGTAAACTTTCAATGTTACCAGCATACCATATATCATAGCAAACAATGGTAAAAATGTACCTCATGTGGGACTCTAATCCATGGCATTCTCTAAACAGATGCTCTACCAACTGAGCTACTGAGGTATCTCAGCTGATGGGCCAAACTAAAAGTTGTGTGCTCTCTCTGCAACTTTACCTGATGCAATATTGTTTTCGTTGATTTGTATGAACAAGTCCCTGTCAGGTCGACTCTGTTCGTGCCAACGTCCAAGAGCATGGAAGACCTCATGCATTACAATCCCCTGATATTCACACCCCGTCCCTATTGATATATCCTGGGGGCCTGTCACTCTCCCTATGTATGAATAGCACCTGCAATCACAGTAAGTAATGTAACCACAGTGCTTATATAAGACTAGAATCACTGCTATCATATGTATACATGGACATAGAGTTTTGGGGGATGAAAGTACATACCCATTTCCACTGAAGAATCTGACATAGTCCTCCTGATTAGTCCTTTCTTGAAACGAGATGCATGTTTGGTCTTCGTATGCATCCATTGCATCCTCAATGGCCTCTATAGCATTGTCACCTGCAGTTGGATGCAAGAACAGAGCAAGTATGACTGCACTCATGCAGTATATATGATCATCATCTGTTTTCTGTATACATAGTCATTTTACAAGGTTATCTTATTTTCAAGTATTCCCATAACCCCACAAAGACTGTCATCAACCAGAGGCAATGACAAAACTCACTGAGACTGTCATCAAAAATGTAGTAGACAATCCCTTGTTTCCAGAGATATTGTTCACTTCTAACCACTGCGTTCTGTATGGAGAAGGGACTGTTCTGGTTGGAGGTGGCCTCAAGGGTTGCCTGCTGTTCAGGAGTAAGTGCAATGTCTCCACCATACATATGTACTGAATAGTCTGGATAGGAATAATGGTCACAATATATACCAGTGAGTCAATAGGTAAGGATGGTGTGATATCCCATTAACCTCCTGAACACTATGCAGTTATAAGATTGCATGTGTGAATGGATTGAATCACTTACTTTGATTGACTTTTATTTCAATTACTGTCTCATTGGCATCTGGTTCAGGTCTGGGTGTATGCTCTCCAGGAGGTGGTGGCTTTGGTGTATGACCTCCAGGAGGTCGTGGGCGGGTTTTTGGTTTTGTTTCGTCATCCCCTGAGCCTGAGCCAGACTGTGGTGGAGGTGGTGGCGGCCTTGGTGTATGACCTCCAGGACCAGGCCTTGGTGTATGATCTCCAGGACCAGGCCTTGGTGTACGATCTCCAGGACCAGGTGGAGATGGTGGACGGGTTTTTGGTTTTGTTTCGTCATCCCCTGAGCCTGAGCCAGACTGTGGTGGAGGCGGTGGCGGCCTTGGTGTATGACCTCCAGGACCAGGCCTTGGTGTATGACCTCCAGGACCAGGCCTTGGTGTACGATCTCCAGGACCAGGTGGAGGTGGTGGGCGGGTTTTTAGTTTTGTTTCGTCATCCCCTGAGCCTGAGCCAGACTGTGGTGGAGGTGGTGGCGGCCTTGGTGTATGACCTCCAGGACCAGGCCTTGGTGTACGATCTCCAGGACCAGGTGGAGGTCGTGGGCGGGTTTTTAGTTTTGTTTCGTCATCCCCTGAGCCTGAGCCAGACTGTGGTGGAGGTGGTGGCGGCCTTGGTGTATGACCTCCAGGACCAGGCCTTGGTGTACGATCTCCAGGACCAGGTGGAGGTCGTGGGCGGGTTTTTAGTTTTGTTTCGTCATCCCCTGAGCCTGAGCCAGACTGTGGTGGAGGTGGTGGCGGCCTTGGTGTATGACCTCCAGGACCAGGCCTTGGTGTATGACCTCCAGGACCAGGCCTTGGTGTACGATCTCCAGGACCAGGTGGAGATGGTGGACGGGTTTTTAATTTTGTTTCGTCATCCCCTGAGCCTGAGCCAGACTGTGGTGGAGGTGGTGGTGGCCTTGGTGTATGACCTCCAGGACCAGGCCTTGGTGTATGACCTCCAGGACCAGGCCTTGGTGTATGATCTCCAGGCCCTGGTCGTGGAGGTGGTGGGCGGGTTTTTAGTTTTGTTTCATCATTCCCTGAGCCTGAGCCTGAGCCAGAGCCTTGGAGACCAGGTGGAGGTGTTGGTGGCTTTGGTGTATGCTCTCCGGGACCAGGATTTTCTCCAGGTGGGGGTCGTTGAGATGTAGGAGGCATCGACACTACAACATGGACAGCAACTGCAGCAAGGAACAAAAGTAAGTAAATACTGCTCATTGTGATACTCTACAAAATAGACCACTGCAGAAAGAAGATACTGTAAATCCACCTAGCCTCTGCTGAAATATATACATAGACACATGACAGTGAGTTGTTCCACTTACACAATGCTCAACATTGCTACACATCTTCTGAAAGGTCTGATAGGACCAAAACACTGTTGACACATCTCGTGAATGGTCTATGTATGTTCACTGCTTTTGAGTACACTCTCAGTACCATTATGTCTCTTGTTCTGGGGACACATTACTGGTTACTGTTTTGTATCAGTGTCAACATCCTTGTGCCATCACAGCCGCGTATTTCGATTGGATTGTGCATCACTAGTTCCTTATGTCATACTATGCAACACATCTGCTGTATCATCACAAGTTATTCATTCATTCATTAAAGCTGAATATAATATAATACAATAATTTAGTTCAGTTAATATGTGCACTTTGAACAAAGATTATAAAATTGAAATCAATAATCTTTCGTCCTAATGAGTGTAAGGAACTCCTCCCTAGTACGTGGATCATCTCTGAACACACCCAGCATGGAGCTTGTCACTGTGCGGCTTCGAGGCTTGCTCACACCTCGCATTGTCATACACATGTGCCTGTATCCATGGAAGGAAGAAGTACGTAGTAACACAGACATGGGAGTATGTACACAAGTCATACTTTATCAAAGTGGCACGTCCACTAAATACAATACATGGGCTGAATTATGATTTGTGGCAGTAAAGGGGAGAAAGTGAGGATAGAATGAACTAGTTGACTCTATATCCTGTCATGATGCACATGTATGTGTATATATACAGTTGTGCATTACACAGAGAGAATGGTGGTACATATAGAGGCATCTTCTCTAATCAAGGCACAGAAGGAAATGCAATCCGATTTCATGGCTTTGTATTTGGAACAGTAAATAATGGAGGTTTATTAGAGGGGTGATGAGTGGGCATCAGGGCATAAAGAGCACAAGGAATTTGGGAAGTGTCCTGTTTATCAAGCCATGATTAGAGGAGTCACTGTATACTCACGTTGCCTCAACCACTACACCCACACCAGTGGGATTAATGGCTGTCAGAATAGCATCAGCAATCTCCTTAGTGAGCCTCTCCTGTACTACATCATCATAGAGGGTTATCCAGGAAGGGTGTAAATAGCAGGAAGTGGAGAGGAAGGATACAGCGTTCAATGATGGGTTAGGAGACAACAGGGACATGTGATGTGCCAGGAAGGCCATCAGAAGTGAGAGGAAGGAGACAGGAAGGGAATGGAGGTATGGCAGATGAAGGAAATGAGGAGGAAGAGGGCCATAGGACAAAGAGAAAGAGGATGCAACAAGAGGACATGTGCATGCACTCTTTGTGTGATACATAACCTCCACATGCTGATCAAACAGGAACTAAATTACATGATGTGCATCCCAGAACAGAGTGCACAAATAAGGTCTACAGTGCAACACACACCGTCACCTTATAACAGACACTCACCTTGTAATCTTCTGCTGAACATTTCTACTATTCTGCAAGAAATGCATACATGCCCATAAATGTATATGCACATCACAGAAGGATAGTGCCTACCTTGCTACCTTGCTCAGTCCCAGAACTTTGCCTTGTGGCAGGTATCCCACAGACACCTTCCCGTGGAATGGGACGAGGTGGTGTTCACATAAAGAGAAGAGCTCAATGTCTTTCACTACCACCATTTCTTCGTGGTTCTCATTGAACACTCCACTCCCCACCACACCTGGCGTATATCATGTACGTGTTAGCCCCATCCCCAGGGCCTTTTCCCCGCCCCTCCCAAACCAGAGTCTGGAGACAACACTAACACATGTATGTACATGTTACACGTACAATCTATTCTCCGGTTTAACATGCATTGCAGAAGACTATGACTAGCATGCCATTAGCTAAATACACAACGTGGTCAGAAGTGACCCTATGACCGTTGACCTTGTACACACGTGCATGTCATACTTGTCAAGTTGTCTTCATAGCCTTTGGTAAAAAAGCAGAGCGCTTTGGCGGCTCGTATGGGCGTGCGCCTCATACCCTCCCTCTCCACACTGTCACCGAGACACTCAATAAGGGTGGAAATAGCGCGACCCATTTTATGCAGAGTATCTTTCGCTACTTGCTCTTTTTCTGCGCTTTCCCAAGTTATCATCTCGTCACGGTGCGTGTCCAACCTGGACAGAGGCATTCTTCTCTTTTCTTCCACCGCACCTTCCCCAGTCGCCATCACTCTAAATAGTGCGCACTCAAAATTTAACTCCATTGTCACCAGTGCCCGTTTTCTTGTGAAGTGGGCTTTCTTGCTTGTCATGACGATTTCCAGACGGGGCTAATAGTCGCTTTAGTAGAATGATTGGAATAAGAAAGACACGCTCCATGATAATGAGTGTGTTTCTGGCCCTGGCGGCTAGCACTATGGCACAAAGGACTCCCGTAAGAAAGAAAGAACTATCCACGTGTGTATACCTCACTTGTACCCTGCATTTAGTGTACTACTTCATGTAAAGTTCCTCTTTCATTGCCCAGCATTCATTTAAGGTGCTCACAAGCCAGCGACTTCGTTCTGTCATGCGTTGCCACGAGGTGGAGTCCCTCTACCAGTATGACCTGCCGGGGGTGCTCAAACTGAGGGTTCCTGGTACTCCAGAACACAACATTGTCAAAGATGTGTGTGCCTAGTTTCCCTCTATGTGTACATACCTTTCACCCTCCCCCTCTGTACACAGTGTACACAGTCCTGTAATGTACCTCATAGCAATCTTCCATGGTATGCTTTACAGTAGTGGGAGTCATGTAGGACTAACTGTTTCCCATGAAAGAATGATCTCACCTTAATTTGATTTGGATTCTATTCTAGACTGTAGGTGTTGTGTGACAACCTGTCCACAACCTCAATTTAATTTGGTTGAATTTGGCCTGTACATCATGTACATCTACATGTACATGAACACACACACACTCACTCACTCACACACACACACACACACACACACACACACACACACACACACACACACACACACACACACACACACACACACACACGATGCCATCAACATGTGAATATATGTATATGTAAGTGGTGTGCCTTTCTCCCATCCTGCAGTACATATTGTCTCGATTACACCAGCTGAACTGTTCACGGTGGACTATCACTGAACACACATTTGAGCAGGACACACCCCATGGAGTTCAGAGTCGCACCACCTTCACTAACATCATAGCCACTTTGGATGCAGAGGTCAGATTGCATTACTGTATGTGTTTGACAGTTCGCATGCTACTAAGACCACTTGTACTGTCATACATATACAAATGTACATGTAATTACATGAAATATCACATACATACCACACCACAATACCTCTAATGACTTACATGAACAATCACTTCAAGAGATGCAAGGCAACAACAAGAAGACAACAAGAAGGCAAAGCAACACAACACAACTCACCAGAAACAGTCATTTTTCAAAGAAAAATTGACTGCCTCGGGTGTTATCTGAAGTGTGTAATTGTGCACTTGTTGGAGAGGCTGGAGACAATGTGCGTACATGTATATACATGTGTAAGGAATGATGTGAAGTATTGAGGCATGCTGTGTAAAGGAGATGTGTTGTGCTACATGTATGCAGGTGGACAAGAGGCTGGTTCTAGCAGCCCACTATGACTCCAAGAAGACTCCCACGGGGTTCCTGGGAGCCACTGATTCTGCTCTACCTGTGGCACTTCTTCTTGATATGGCACTAACACTTGATGAAAAACTACAGATTAGGGAGGTACATGTAAAACTTACACTCGTACACTGTATATGAGTTACTGTGAGTGGATATTATCACATTCTAATGTAGTCCCATTCTTCACTCTCTGTTCTCTTTCTCGTCACCCCTCTCTTATCTTGGTCTTCTCTTCATTCACTCTCGCTTTCACCCATTCCTTCTTACTCCCCCAAATCACCCTGTCTCTACCTCTTAATTACCTTCACCCACTCCTCTCCACTTTCCCTTGTCTCTCTTCCTCTCCTCCTCTTTCCGTCTCTCTCCCTCCCTTGTCTCTCTCTTCCTTCCCTCTTCTTCCCTTGTACCTCTTCCTCTCTTCCTCCTTCCTTTCCTCTCCCTTCTTCTGATTGCCCTCCACACATGCATTGAGGGTAGGTAGTCTGTCCGTCTGTCTGTTCCTACTAATAACTGGCTTGTAGCAAGTTTATTCGTTCTACAAACAACACAACTTACCTAAAGCATGATGAGGGCATGAAATTTTGTGGGATTTTCTCTGAAACTGCTCCGTTGCAGAGCTAGAGTCCTTCCAGCATTGTACGGCTACTATGTGAGTCGGCCATTTTCCCACTGATAAGCGCATGAGCATTCTGCAATGCATATGCTGAGGGTTCTGTACTTCAGTCTGAGTGCATTCATTCTTCATGCACAGCTCACCGACTACAGTTTACAGTTGATCTTTTTTGATGGAGAGGAGGCATTTTATCGTTGGACCAGTACAGACTCTCTGTATGGCTCCAGACGTCTTGCCAGCGACATGGAGACTACAGGTCTGCTCAATGTGGGAAGTAAGACCGCATTAGAAGCCATGGTGAGTATACATGTACCTATACTAAGGTCCATCAACTATTTAGTAAATGTAACTGCTGCAAATAGTTGTGATCGAATGTACTGCGCATGTGCAATTTTCCGCTCCCTTAATGCTGAAGGATTTACCTAGTATTATATAAACAACAGCCTACCTACATGTACATACAGACATGGTTTACGAAATGCAATATACATGTAATCACACTGAGCTACAGAAGCAATATTCAAATTTCTACTCCGATATATACATGTGTTTGTCTATTAACCACTCCCACACACTATTGCAAACAACTATTGTACAGCATACAACATACATATGTGTGCTTTTGTTCTTTGTGTGTGACTGTATAGCTTAAGTATGTACGTGTGTATGTGTGTGCATGTGATCTCAGACACTTGCTCAGTTTGGTAATGGTTAAGGACTGGTATGTGTGACACTATTGAGAGTACAGAGTGAGTGTATAGTGAGTCTATAGGGTGTAGGGTAGGTGTGTAGTAGGGTGGGTTGGAGGCAGCCAAAACAAAACTTCTACTGAGAAACAGCCCTACCTTGCCAACCATCTGCAGTAGTCACCGACCATCTGCTCCTCACCTATAGAGCATCTTTCTCTCTATACCTACCAATGGTAATACACAGCCCCATCAAATTTAAAGCAGCCTTAACGTGACTAAGAGTCATCTTGCTAGGGTTGGCTGCTTAGTACATATGTGTTGTTGATATGCACAGGAACTCACACACAGAAATATGCTAGTAATGACCTTCAGGAAGGAATAGAATATCAGGTGTAAACATTCACAGGATGAGATATTCCTGGACACAGGATGCAATTAAGAGACACAATTCTGCAGGGAGATAACGACATCCACAGTAGGAAATGGCTGTGGTGGATTCTAGATCTGATGTCATTTTTAATTTCACAGGAAACAGAAGCAAACTATTGAATGACTCAAGTACATGTAACCTTTTAAGGGTTTATGCCTCTAAACTACCATGGAGTGATCTAGGAGTAGGCCTGGTATGGTCATTTAGAGTGATGGAAGTCCCACTCACTGACACTCATGTGGTCTTTCAGTATGTTTGTTTGGTAGTGTAGTTTGTGAGTATTGCACAAGAGGATACTGTTTGTCGTGAACACACACACACACACACACATCGTATAATTGTAAGAGGCATTCATCTACATGTGTGCCAAATTATGTATTTCTCAAACTCCTTCCAAATGCAATCTGCACGGCTGTACATGTATGTTTCATCACTAATTGGGATACTTTTGCCCTGAATATGAACAATCAATCCGAGAGATGCTTAGAAAGGCAAGGCAACAACAACAACACAACAGAAAGGCAAAGCAACACAACGCAACTCGAATATGTCGTTATTACTTACATTAGTAACCCCCTCCCCCTGCAGGAAGCTTTCATTCTACTGGATCTAATTGGAGCTGCCAACCCCACTTTCCATGACATGTTCACTGAAACTACAAACCTCTACCAGAGGTTTTCCCGGATAGGTATGTATGTATACATGAGCTGCTTTCATACAGCACAGGGTACATTGTTGGCGAGCATAGCGAGCCCTCCTAGTGATCTGAACGGGCGATTTTTCTATATATATGTGACGAGCACTGCACATACTGTAATGTTGTACGTGCTTCTAATTTTGCGTGCATACTCTCCCAGCTGCCAACAGTGTGTAGCATTCAACTAGTATATGTAATTTACTGTGTGATGTAGTGTGACCATCTACACCCATGGCTAAGTGGGTGTCCTAATTGATTAACAATGTGAAGGTAATTTAGGACAGCTAAAACAGTTCCCTCTTTCAAGTTGTCTTCACAGAGAGTCTGGGACTCACAACTCACAAGTTTGTGCACGTGTATAGTATTGTAGTAGTGGGTATAGTGTAGGTGTGTGTGTGAGTGGGCTCTGTTTGGCTGGGCTGGGTCCACACCTTCCCTGCTTTAGAGCTTCCCAGTGTTCCTCGCCATATATGTAGCCAGTGGAGCAGTTCGATCTTACACTGATGTAGAGTGGAATTTGACTATGTGATGTGCTCATAGTCACACAGAATACAATGTATGTGTGTGTGAAGCTTTTGTGTGCATGTACATATATGATCATGATGCAGCGAAGGCTACATTGTTACAGCTGTACGTTATCGTGGTGGCAGTTCCTTATGTGTATATGTGGACAACACAAGTTAGAGCGCAACACCATTCATGGCAATCCAAACTTTTCATTAAGACTGCTTCTCGGCTGGGATTTCACCCTGCTTGCATCTGTACCAGGAAGGTAGTGGTACACTTGAGCTATTGAAGCAGCTAAGCTGGTGGAGTCTAAACATACAATATATAGTACAATGTACCTTGAGATACAATGTACGGACTGACTTAAACTCAGGCTATGTGTCTCTACACAGAGGAGAGGCTACATGATGGCAATTATCTCGAGTCTCATAATTCAAGAAACAAGTATTTTATCACTCGGCAAGCACGAAGGTTTGCTATTGAGGACGACCATGTTCCGTTTATGAACAGAGGTAAGTACATACATGTATGTTCACTTATGTAATCTGGAACCCTGAAATGAGGACACCTCAATAACAATATTACATCTATGTATACTTGAAATCTATCACAAGAGTGTCCTGATGAGCGAGGCATTTTTTGAAATACACAAACACGTGCACCAAAAATGTCCGTTTATTGAGGTGTCCTCTTTTCAGTGTAGACTGTATATGTGAGGGGCATACCCTGTCATTTGTCCTGGCATCACAGAAGACTATGAACTGTTGCCCATCATTGTGTACAGCATGTATGTACACACCTACATACAAGTGTGGAGGTACATACATACTTACCATAGGCTTCAAAGCACCACGATTCAAGCATCATCAGTGTTGATGATGAGAAAGCAATCACTGTACTAACTAGCTACATGTAATTGTGCAGTGATGTTGTGCCGACAAAACTCTTGCAAGTTGTCCTCTCTGATGAGTAATGCTGCACTGTAAGGGCTCCCCTGACCCTACAGGTCTTCCTGTGTTTACTGCTGGGTCTAAGAGGTGACTGGGGGCTCTATATGCACCTGGTACTAGTTATAGTGTAGCCTGGAATCTAGCCTTTGAGGCTGAGCCAACAGGGAATTGTGATTCATGCATGCCCCTGCTCGTGTGTAGGAAATTAGTGTGTACATGTGTGTATACGTGACCACTCTAATGCTGAGAGATGCTTACAAAGAAGGAAAGGTAACACAATGGGACAGAAACCGCAGGCCTATCTGCCTAATTTGTAGTAGTCAGGTTGGAGATAAACGTGCTATGTAATCACACGCACATGCATGTGTGTTAAAAAAGGCCTTACATTAGCAACACAAGGATGTGTGCAATGTATATACATGTATAAGTACGAGTTGCCAAAAAACTGTGTGGTGGGTGTGGCTAAATATGGTCTGGTTGAACCTGACCAACTGGACTGGCAGATATGGCCCTGGGAACTCAAGTAACAAAATTCAGGTGGGACTTGAACCCACGATACTTGATTTATAGCCAATGTTTTGTATGTACATTATCGGCAAGAAAAAGGATAGATAAGCTGACTTTTTTGTGAAATTTGAACCTACACACTTGGCACATGCTGGTTTAGATAGCTTACACGTAGCAGCTGTGAAATCATGAAACTACTACACTGTTACTCCTCTATTGATGAGCAATAGTAAGATGGCCCTGATGTTGCATTGGTGCCACATGACATGAGACTTACACTGCGGTGTAAAGGATTCTCCAGAAACTTCCAGGAAATGTATGCACCTATAATTAGAGTATACAAGTTTACACACAAGAAATCAGGAACCATGCTCAAGCTTTGGGAAGTATCATGGACCGTTACTAGTGAAGAGGTGTATGTTGAATCCCTGTCCATTTGAATATTCATGTATCAGGAACCATTACTAGTGAAGAGGTGTATGTTGAATCCTTGTCCATTGAATATTCATGTCCTCCCCATCCTTCCTCCCCCCACTCCACCACCCCAGGGGTACCCATTGTTCACCTGATAGTGTCCCCATTCCCCAATGTATGGCACACTCTCAGGGATAACGAGGCAGCTCTCGACCAACCCACCATCTCCAACCTCAAGAGAATCTTCATGGTGTTCCTGCACGAGTACTTCCATCTCCAATGAACCTCATTTCTCAGACAATTTCTTCAATTTTAAGTGATGACTATTTTAACATTAGTTCCTGCTATTTATTGTGCATGGGATATTGTAATGATTCCAAATGCATGCACATACATGTAGGTTGCATGCGTGTGTGATGAGGTGTGCGTGATGAGGGTACATTTGTCATGTGATGAGGGTATATTTGTCATGTGATGAGGGTATATTTGTCATGTGATGAGGGTATATTTGTCATGTGTGAGTGAGGGAACATTTGTCATGTGATGAGGGTACATTTGTCATGTGATGAGGGTATATTTGTCATGTGATGAGGGTATATTTGTCATGGGATGAGGGTACATTTGTCATGTGGTTAGGGTACATTTGTCACGTGATGAGGGTACATTTGTCATGTGTGAGTGAGGGAACATTTGTCATGTGAGTGAGGGTACGTTTGTCATGTGTATATTTGCCTATGTGATGATGATACATTTGTCCTACCCATACATGTACATACATCTGTGCTACGTATGCATGTACTTATATGATTGAGGGTATATTTGTCATGTGATGAGAGTACATTTGTCATGTGGTTAGGGTACATTTGTCACGTGATGAGGGTACATTTGTCATGGGTGAATTTGTCATGTGAGTGAGGGTACGTTTGTCATGTGTATATTTGCCTTACACGTGTATGTGACGATGATACATTTGTCCTACCCATACATGTACATACATCTGTGCTACATATGCATGATTGAGGGTATATTTGCCCTGCACGTAATCGACGGCACATCTACCTTACATGTGCAAGTGATTTGATGGCACATTAGCATTACACATTACCCTACACAATGTCAAGCATGTGATGATGGCAGATTTACTCTACCAACATGTGATTGATGACTAGCATTGTGATTGATGGCACATTGACAACAATACTCATAAAACTGCCTTATTTACACTTGGGATCTGATGAAGTGATTATTGGTTAGTTTTCTGTGGTGGGGGGTGTCTGAATCCCCAGCTCAGGTCTTGTAACAACACATACAGTACACAATCAATTATCCACACCTCACTTGGATGCCAGAACTTTTACTTTTTGTAACTTCATTTACAACAGAAATGTACCTCATGAAAAGGATCAGGGAGTCTGGTGGACACCAAACTTTGTTTTAAGATTTGTATCAGTATGTAACAACCATATGCATGCAATCACAAAGTGCTAATTTTAACTATGTACATATGTAGTTACACATATAAGTACACAGACTTAGAGCTTCAATTTGGATTACTACCTACTACCATCCTATGCACATCATGTGCTCTGGTTATCGAGTCTGATTGCTTTGCACAAAGCAATATTGTGTCACTAGACTAATATTAATGCATGCCTACATTTCCTGACACACTATGTGTGATGGGGGATACACTTCCCCACTGGAGTTATACACATTGACTCATCAGGGCCAATAAGCTATGCAATAGGATATGTTCTACAATGAATTGAAATTAAGGGTATATTTGGAGGTGCTAATAATTAATTAGCCCTTGTTGACACACAAAGCAATTGTTAAGCTGAAGAGCTAAGGAATGTTATTCATACAGTCAAGAATGTGTGAATTGAAGGAAACAAGAATTTAATATTCTCTAATGCCAATGAAAACTGAGATGGCAGTGGGTTATATGTGTTTGTGCTAATTGCTTCTATTTGTGTGGACTGACTGTAACTATTGGTTGGTTGTCACATGAACTGGGGGAGATAGGTAAGACTGTCTGGTATGTGTACACTATCCATTTACACTGTCTATACACTACATTACAACCAATGTCATTTTGTCACACAGTTTCCATACTGGCAGATAGGAAAATATTTCAACATGTATGTGAAGGTAGTAATGTGAATGAGTGCGCGTTGTATTTCTAGATAAGGAATTTGATTTTGGACTACAAAGCTGTGTGATTTGTAGTTAAGGGCTTCCTTACAATACTACACAGCATTCATTGTACATACTTTAGTACTCAATACCCGAGGGAGCGCATTTTAGTGTTCTATATTTACACCCACAGTCTATAATTATAGAGTTATTCTCTTGTGAATTGATTAATTATGGTTTGTGTGACTGGCTATGTAGTAGTGAGAATACAAGACCATAAACAGTGAAATCAACACACTAGCTAGTAATTTGCACTATTGGATATTGCAACAGCAGAAGCTATAATTATGTGTATGAAGGTATACATACCTTCTTGATGTGTGGTTGAAGGTATGTGTGCATGATTTGTGTGTGTGTGTGTGTGTGTGTGTGTGTGTGTGTGTGTGTGTGTGTGTGTGTGTGTGTGTGTGTGTGTGTGTGTGTGTGTGTGTGTGTGTGTGTGTGTGTGTGTGTGTGTGTGTGTGTGTGTGTGTGTGTGTGTGTGTGTGTGTGTGTGTGTGTATGTGTGACTCTGTGTGTGTGTGTGACTCTGTGACGCCAGTGAGGCAATGACCACAACTCCCTAGAAGGGGCGGGCAGGGACTCTGCACCATGCCTGGCCAGAACCACACAGGTGTCCACCCAGCCAAAATATCTCCTCGCAACATAATTGTGGTGGGCTAGAATCACTGCTGCCAACAAACAGAAGCTAGTCAATGTGCCAGACTGGAGTAAGGATGGTTCCGGTTGTCAAGCTGGCACATCATTTGACCTACATATCTTTCCGTGTTGTGTATAAGGTCTAGGGGAGTGATAGTATTTGCATACTGTGTCCTTCTCATACTCACTCCCAGGTTAACTCCCCTGCACACACTGGTGTACATACAGTGCATGTGCAATGTTTTTCCATTGTTCAATTGTGAATGCATGAATGTTTTTATCAACCAATTGCAACATGAATGATTGTATCTGATGCACATGACCTAATGAATACACTATGGATTGATAGTAGATGTACTCACAGTCATACTACATCTGTCGGCAGACGATGTAGGTGATGTTAGTAACTGAAAACCTGAAACCCTAGCCCTAATTCCTAAGATGAGGTAACAGGATCCAGGCTATATTCATTGCTATGGACACACACCTTACATCTGGCATAAACCCACGCATGGAGTTTACAGCCACTAGTACAACACCAAAGACATGCACCTTGATAGACAGGACACTTTTGCTGTCCCAAATGTCGAATTTGTGTACAATTCAACCCCTGAAATCAGGACACCTCACACATCAGGACACTTTCTTCTGTCCTAAGGGTGTCCAGATTAGAGAGGTTCACTGTATACAGTGCTGCAATTATCACATTTTGTGTGTTTAAGTGACTATTCTCTTTTGCACACATACGTAGATGCACACTTCTATAGCACTGGTGCTGGCACATGAATAGATCTCTGTGTGTTGGTACACATCCTTTGATGTCCCACAGTTAATGTTGTAGAAGCTCCACATTCACTTCCTACTGTGAGGTGTTTACTGTGCTCCCTATTCTTGAAGATGAAGGAAAGGGATGTGGAGAGGATGTATACATATATTCCAGGAATTATTGACGTCATAACAAGGTGGTGGGTTAAGCTGGGTTAAATCTTTGTACATTGAAAGTAAAATGGGTGCTTTTATGTAAGTCATAGCTCAGGCAGCACTAGTACGCCAGAGTGGTTACTATGGAATTAGGCCTCAAGTGCATGGCTCCTATGACTCTAGTTAGTGTATGAGTGTGCACAAATCATTGCATGTGTCCCAAGGTCATCACATTCCAATGATATTCAATGGCTATTGTTCTCATTGCCGCCACACACGGTGCATGCTGTGAGAACATGAAACAGTAAAGCTGCCAGTCATTATGCACGTACTGTACACATGTATCTGTCTGGCTTACTGTGCCAAAGGCCACGCAGAAATAGCTTACACATGCAAGTACACTCACAATTCACAACTTGTAAAACTTTTGTATATCAATTGGGATGCTAAAATAGGGTAGAAGGGGGGGGGGGGGAAGTGCCTGCCTTCCCTCTTAAAAGTTGCGCCTGCACAACCGTGTTAACGTGACAAAGTGCTTACAAAGATAACTGTGAAAAAGATAGAGGTACAATGCACAAAAACAGTGGAAGCCCAGCTCCCGCAGTGGACATATACATACAATATATATGGAGACCAGCTCAAAGGATACAAATAGAGACAGACCAGAGTACTGAGCAAAGAAACAGGGGGTGTGATGGAACGGAGAATGGACACATGTAAGAATGGGGGAGGATGAATGAGTTTGTTACATGACAGCAAGAAGAAAGGTCTTAGACTCTTGGCATAGGTGGACTGCCATTAGACACAGTGTAGATAGTCCTTGGAGACTGTTGGACTCCGTGAGGGCTGTATCTACTGTGGATGGGACTTCTGCTGGGGCTCCTCTCATACTGGTCCATTCCGTGGTGTAAATGACCAGGTGAACCCAAATCGTCCATACCCATTACTGGATGGGACATGTGGGTGACTGATGCCTGCGAGTAGGCTGGGGCCTGTGTTGGTGGGCTCCCAGGGTAGGAGGCTGGGGTGTAGGTCCGTGGTGGACTGGACGGCTGGTGGGGTGGCGAGTAGCTAGGCGGAGGGGAGGTGTGTGGGCTCATGGTTTGCGGTGTTGAGGTGAGCGTCTGCACGGGATGCATCATAGGCTGTGTTGTCATCACGGGTGCCCCGGTCTCAGACAGGGACACTGGGAACGGCATCTGCATGATACCGTGGGGGATGGTCACAATTGGCCCAGGGTTCATGATGGTAGGCATGGCTGCCGCGTTGGAGATGTGCATGTCCATGCTGTTCTGTAGTGTTAGAGAGAGAGGAAGTATGAGTCACAACGTAGTGTCAACACCAGATGCACCCCCAGCCACAAACATGCCAGGAATTACATTGGTATGGGCCCAATTGATATTGCGCAATCTCGTATCAATTTACAACTGGACAACAAGGATCACGAACTACCCAATGCGCAAAAACCTTATCCTGAGCTAGCTACTAACCTTGAATGACTCCTCCTCAGCTGTCAAACCACTGTAGCCCAGGTCCGTCTCCTCGTAGCCAGTCGACGACATTCTGACGTCGAAGTCTCCCTGGTGCGGCCCTTGACTCATTGGCGCTGGGTCTGGTTGGTGTAGACAGGTTTGGATGAGCGCCTTGCCCGCTTCGCTGGTGATCATTGGCTGTAGTTTTGGGGTGGCAAAGGTGTAGACGTGGCCGGTCTCGGAGGCCACTAGCAGCATCACCTGTGTCCCTGTGAGGGTGCTCAGTTCGTAGGCCTGGAAAAAGAGACGAGCAAATAAATCACGCACGCCGTTACATTTCACAAAGACACTGCACAAAAAGGGCCTTATTCCTAAACATTTAGACAAGTATCCCCAACAAGGGACCTGCTAAATGCCAGCTCTGCCTAAGGCTATGGTCGTGGGCAGTGTGGCAACCTTCCTTTTTAAGACCTGTAAATCTGTTGTAAGAATATCGCTCCTGCGAAAAAATACCTTTTTCATCATTCCTGACTTTCTCTTGGAGAAGGTGGTGTATCTTCGTAGTTTGTTCTGAATGTACTCCATTTGTATCCTCACGCGGCCTCGGGTCTTCTTTCCAGGCGCGGGGAGGGCTTTTTCTCCTGCTAGTGCAGTGTCGTCTGTGTCGCTAACACTTGAGCGTTCTTCATTGTCCATGTGTTGCTTAGGGTCGGGGAAGGGGGGCAGGGAAGAGGCAAAGGGGTCCGTGTTAGTCGGGTTGGGGGTGTATCGGTTTTCTCCGAGCATGTTTGATGAAGTCGATCCAGCAGGCTGACCAGCAGCACTGAACTTCCTAGACTGAGATATAGTGGTGCGAGTAGCTACGCTTACGTGCTTGCCCTTACTCTTTATAGGCGCGTTTTTCTGAGCTTTTCCAGAGCCACCCATTCTTTTATACCACTTGGCTGCCGCAATTCTCCTTACAAGGAAAGACGCGTCCGTCAACCGACACAACCGGAGGAAGCGTTCCAACGCTTGAAAATAGAACGAACTGAGCAGCGGAACGAGCTTGGCTCCTAATAAGGCAGGCACTTCCGCTTCATCACGAGCAGCTTTTAGTGTGGTTGCGCGAAAACTTACGATATGACATGGGCAGTGGAGGCAATGTACAGGTTGGATCAACAACCCACTAGCCATACAAGAAAGCTCATAGAAAAACCACTCTCTCACCTCCAGACCCAATGCCTGGAAACTTCTGTATTGGGCCAGTTGTGGCCTCCAGCAGGTAGCACATCTCAGTGTGTTCCAGGAGGGAGAGTTGGCTGTGTTGATTGAATCTCGACACCGTCGCCCCATCAAACATTGCCTTGTCAAACTTGACTCAACCAAGCACACAGAAATGTCCATCGGTCGACTTGCTCACACTGACATCATAGGTAAAGGGGTAGGTGCTCGACCTCGTACGACACTAGGCAGTGAAGTGACAGTTCGAAGACCGAGTCTAGAGGAATATACTCTGTTGATGCACCGTGGAGCCACACCTTCCTACTGCAGTACGATGTATGCTGCAATATGCATGCTGGATGTGGGCGGAGGTTCAAGGGTTGTGGAGGCAGGCACGGGATCCGGGGCCATGACATTACATCTCTCTAGAATTGGTGCATACCTACTTACCTCTACGGCCTAAAGTACATTTTGACACTGCATGTGGTTGGCAAAGAGCCTGGTATACACATGTTAATGTGAGTGGACTTTACTTCCAGGTGTGTGCATGTCATTTCAGAGCCCAGCCAAGCATGCAGAGCCAGACATGTGATACCTAGGGATCCAGTCAGCAAAATGGTCTGAATCAGTGTTCTGAGAAGCTGCTAGGCCCAATGTCTGTGAACAGTCCCCGTGCACAAGATCCTTTGTAACTCCGTGTGCATGCTGTGTCAGCCAGGTACACGGGAACAAGAGCACAGTCTCTTCTGCCACATTGATGGTAGTTCATCACACTTTGTCCCTACAGTAGTTCTGTAGCCAGTTGCCTGCTGGTTAGGCTGAATACAAGAGGCGCCTATAATGCATGTACTCACCTACAGTGTATTCTGGTACAATGTCTGTGTCTACCTACGTATGTGTGTGTACTCCAGTACATGATGTAGGTAAACACACTAATGCATGTGATAGAATACAAGAAGGAAAGCAGATGGAGTAAGTTGCATCATAAGTATGCACATCCATTTATGTTTTATAACACACACATACGTACATATATGTACCTATCGTAAAAATAGACTAATAACTTGGTACGTACAATTGGCTGTCCATGTGAGCTATAATTAGATGTAGTGAAACTCAATAAAATGTAACCATCCATGGAACTTGATTTTCTCCCTCGTGCAGGCCTGGCTGTACTCTCTGTACTCCTACACATTCTAGCATCCATAATGAGCATAGAAATATGTGTTTACTGCAAGAGAAGCCGTGACTGGGTGGTACGTAGAGTGGCCACACTTTTTAAGCCCTGTAATCATGCGACTGGCCTATGTACATGTGGCGTGTGCTATACAATGTTTGTAAATGCAATCTGGGTGTTTGCCAATTAAGTTATATGTATACAGTTGTACAATACATGTACATGCACATGAGTGTGTATGTTTGAGCTGTGATACATACGTAATAACTGTAATAACAAATCCATTCTGCACAGGAGGTGTAGTGAAACGTGACTGAGTGTACATGCATGTGTGTTTTGAATAGCGCTTGTATCAACTATAGTAGATTGATAGTTGAGACAGGGATCTATACATGTTCATCTCTCATTCCATCAGCATAATTTTACAAAGAACACTGAAGACAATTTCACCAATTCTATTTACAGTGGAACCCCTCTAATCCAGACACCATTGAGGCAGAAGCCATTTGGGGCAGCAGTACCTAGTTTATGAGGTGTCCTCACTTCAGGGAGTCCTGATTAGAAGGGTTCCACTGTAAATAGAATTGTGCTGGTGTTCTTTTGTACGATGGAATTACACATGTACGTCTTTCCCTACCAAACTATCAGAGTACCATTAGCAACACACCACTGTACATGCAGTTATGTATGTTGCTGATTGTGTTCCAGTGTGTGTAACTTGAGATTTTCATAACATGCATTATCTTTTATCTCCTTAAACATACATACCATGGATACATGACTACTTGTACTTTTCATACATAGCTGTATACATACGTATGTATGTATGTCACTAAAAGTTTTACGTTCATTCCAGTATATGTCATGAGTATGCAGTGTACTTCTGTGTGACTGAAAGTGCCACAATCACACTGTTGTATTGGTTGTCTGTCAACATTGAATTTGTTTATTTGAAGAAAGGTAGATAACAGTCCGCTGACTCATAAACAGTGCTACTGGAGCTGTGTGTATGTATGTATATATAACACATACAATAAAAAACTTGGCAAATGTAGTGGAGATTTAATATTTTTTTAGTGGTATGAACCTCTATGCATTAACAAATCCTAGAAGAGAGCAACGTACATACATATGTACACTAGACTAATGGACCGTGCTATGTAGGGTCCACGCTAGTTACACAGATGTACATAGCCTTGTGTATGTAACCTCATCAAGGTTAGTTAGCTCTGAGTTGAGAGTCCAGTGTAAGAATGTGGCCTGCATCATGTCCCAATGTATGTACGTATGTAAGCAGCCTAGTCTACCCTACATACTGCATTTGTTTGTGTATGTAGTGATGAGCCTGAGAAGACTTCCTGTGAATGTCCCCAAGGCCAGGAAATGCTGAATCCT
The DNA here is from genome assembly GCA_963970385.1 of Theonella swinhoei. Classification (NCBI taxonomy): domain Eukaryota; kingdom Metazoa; phylum Porifera; class Demospongiae; order Tetractinellida; family Theonellidae; genus Theonella; species Theonella swinhoei. The sequence goes on along the minus strand of OZ019960.1, from coordinate 3,475,115 downwards.
CTCAGCGTGTACTTGTATCCCTACCCCCATAGCCACTAGCGATGGGAATACTCTCCACAACAAGACCAACATCTATTGTGTGTGTGTGTCAGAAATAATTAACAAGGAAACACAGGCACATCAATACAGTATGTGGCAAATATCAGCTCTACATGGGGCATGATTCTGTGGGACTAATACTCTAACATACTGTACATATGTATGGAGGTGGGTGAACATGTACATTAGGCACAGCCTTGGAGATTCTGGTTGAAAAATACACAGAACTGGTACTTAGGACTACTTATATCTGGGTGCCTAAATTGGGTGGGCTTCATTGTGGTATCGCATACACCCCCAATAGAAACACTCAGGGATGTTTTTCTTTCAGTTGGTGTAGGGGGTCGTGTGAATAGCTTTGAAGTGAAGCAAAGTCACCTGGACATTGCCAGACAAAACATCACACGCTGGACCAAGTCTTGGGATAGTGTTCACTCGCAGAGTCGTCGTCGATGGCCGGATAACGTCAGTTTTCACTGCACAAGTCTAGAGGAGGCGAGGGAGCACTTGGACGAGCCTGTCGATGCTGTGAGTAAGAGATCGAGGGGGGGAGGGGGAGTGGGAAGGACATTGATAAGGTACTTGGGACCACTGCGGTCAGAGTGATGAAGATTGTTATGTACTTAGGCACAGTTTCATTTATCTATGTATAGAACCAATGTGAAACCCCCCAGATATATATGAGGAAACTAACAAAAAACACAAGGCTGTAACACCCATCCACTATCCTCATGTGGAGTAGTTTGTGCTTCAAGTTGACTTACATGCGAATGTATGTATGTATGTATGTATGTATGTATGTATGTATGTATGTATGTATGTAGTATGCACATACACTGAACAAATGGCTCTGTGTTTGTTTCCATCGATGTATGTACACCATAAAATAAAGTGATATTTGCTCCTTAGCCTAAGCTTGTCCAGAGGGGCAAGTTGTCAATTTCCAGTGGATTAATACAATATGAGCATGCAGCTGTACGTACATGTCTGATGAGTTGTGTACAAATGGAATGACACCTCCTGTGGAACGACACATTTGTACACAGACCTTCACAGCCATTAAGGTGGAGTACAATTCTCACTTCAGACATGTTGTTCCTCTCTAGCCAGAGGACAGGGTGTGATCTCCTTGTTACACAACCAAGCGGAGATTGGTGATGAAAAATTGGACAGACAGTTCAAAGATGTGCCTTGTTAATCACGTGCAGTGCCCAGCTTTGCCACCCTCCCCCCACACTCCTGCCACACATTGAACCATTCAGCTCCCTAGTGCTGGTTAAGTGTTCGTGAAAGACACAAAGCTTACAAACAAGTGCTAATAATAGCCTTTTAGTCTGTGGTAGTAGTGCGGTGTGCATTGTGTAGTGGGCAGTGTGTGTGTGGAGTTGGACTCTTTCAGACGGCCTTTGAGGTCTGAAATTGACACTTGTGTAGCTGTTTGATACCGCCTAATTTGGCTTTTCACTCATGAATGGCTCTCCCCCAAGGCAATCTTGTACGGAATTATTACAGGAGACTCCTGGTTATTAAGGTTAGAGACCCTTGGGACTTTTCTGCCTGCACTAGGCATGTGTGTATATTAACTGATGTTGAGGTATATGTATGTTGAGAGCAGGGACCAATGTTGTTATGTGTGCAGTATTATGTATGTCAAGGACACCTCGGATAAAATATGCGATGGATACATTTTGTTGGCATGTACCTGCTGCGTATTACCAACCTCACTCCATATAACCCTTGGCACTCTATGTACAAAGATAATGATGTTGTGTCTCTCCTTTTGATTGCTTGTAGTAACAGTTGTGCACACACTTGCACTCTGCTACACACATGACATTTCACATGTCACTGGAGTAAGGACGAGTAGAGCCATTGTGGGTAGAGCACTGCTCTGCGATGTGGTGTGTCAGAGTTTATCTAGTGTTGGTATAGTAGATGTTGAGCGATAAGAAAATGACCTTTTCCAGAAATTTAAATCCTCCAGAGAGGGTGAAGTAGAGCGGAACTATTGTCAGGGTCTCGAGGGATTTGACACAGTGAAACTGCTATGTATGTAATGAATACGTGTACATGTAAGGTTGTGAGTCGTGATTCCATGCTTGAAGAAAAGGTATGCACTAATATCGTTAGAAGTGCATGCGACATTGATTTCTGCATTCTGCCAAGTGTTTTCGTGTTCTTCATGCATGCACCAATAGTAGTGGTGTGTGTGTGTGTGTGTGTGTGTGTGTGTGTGTGTGTGTGTGTGTGTGTGTGTGTGTGTGTGTGTGTGTGTGTGTGTGTGTGTGTGTGTGTGTGTGTGTGTGCGTGTTTGTGTGTGTGTGTGTACACGTACTATACCTCATGTTCACCAAACCAGTAAACAGGCATCAGATCTGTATGTATATCCTGTGGTGAAATACTCCCATCAAGTAGTGTCAGATCCTGTGGTGAAATACTCCCATCAAGTAGTGTTATCCTTAGCAAGGGTCTCCTACCTTGTGTTCACATAGCTGTGATAGTAAGAGGTCTATAGCTACATCCTGTGGTGGAGAATTATTCCCAGCAAGTGTTTCCCTTAATTTTTTACTCTTACTCCTTGCCTATTTCTGTTAGCCACAGGCACAAGGAGTAGTAGATTACATTCCATGTAGCCCATCACTACACACACGTACATAACTTCATACAATCGCCTGGGAAAGTGAGAATCAATCTGTACACAGGATGATATGATTGTGCGTAACTTGAGAAAACCCTTAGATTGGAGTTGAGTATGTGCTCCGTATACAGAATAAGGAGAATATGAGTATTGACTTTCGTTTTGGAAGTTACATAATAGGACATGACTACACAATGCACATGTAAACATCTTACACACTATAGGACCACGTACAATGTGGATAGGTATATTGTTCCTGCCTCTTTGCCACACAAACCGTGTGTAATGCTTATTGGTTATGTGATCACTGGCCAGTGAATAGCATGGCCAAGTAATAAGCGGTGTTTAATTATGCAGGTATTTCTGGACCTCCCTCATGCAAATAGTGTTCTGTCAACAGTAGTGGATATTTTGGAGCCATGTGGAGTTGCAGTGCTATTTTTGCCCAAGTGAGCAATATACGTACATATGTACATGTATGTATGTAGGTAAACATGTTGTACGAGTCTAGTGGTTTGATATTTCATGTAGGTATACATGTAGGTACTAGCTACCATCCCAGCATACATCTATGTCATCTTGTTTTGACATGACTGCCTACCAGTATCTCTTTGATTTTGTTTGTCCAAGGGTTTGGGGGTTGCTATAATTGAGTTGTGGTTAATAATTCATGCATTGTTAATCATTGACTAACACAATTAGTCCCTTGCTGTTGACCCACTGACACAAGTACTAAATACACTCTATCATCAGAAAAATCATTGACCTGCATACTGTGCACTAGAACACATTATTGGGAGCATGAAGTGTTTCAGAATGCTTACACGTGCACATTGAATTCATTGCAATTATAGTACTAAGTGCACATGTTTAGTACAATGCAGAATTGTGTATAGGAGTCACGAGGTGGACTCACAGTACAGATGTACATACATGTACATGCGTCGATGACTGTCACATAACTCAGGTGATAGGAGCTGCCTCTACAACGAATTGATAAACACATGTGCTCACTGTTTCCCTGTGTGAGTAATCGTTGGTTGTAGTTCTGTATTACATCATATGTGCACACAATACCCTCAATACTGTTTATCATTAATTTGCATATCCTTCACAATGTGTGTATTCAATGAAACCTCTCCTAATCCATACACTCGTGGGCCAGAAGACTAATTTATTTCAAGGAAAGTACACATACATACCCTCTTTAGGGCAGGTTCTACGTGTAACCTGTATGCATTATTTGCATTACATCATTCAATAAAAACACATATGGCAACATGCTCCTCTCTATGACCATCCTCAGCCTTAGCCCTACATAGCTAGCCCTACATAGCTAGCCCTACATAGCTAGCCCTACCTAGGGAAGTCATATGATCCACAGACCATCCATCTGGGAACCTAGCAAGTGTTAAGGTGAAGTCCACTCTAATAATCAGGACTCCTTGAAATGCAGTGTCCAAGGCGCCCAGCCACTCGAAACCAAAGTTGGAGATTTCCCACAACTTACTTCCTCTGTCAGTTGAGGACACCTCAATAAACAGGACACCTCAACAAGCAGGACACCTTGGCTGCTCCAAATACCATCATGTTGTGTATTGTTCAGGCCCTGAAATCAGGACACTCACTAATTAGGACAGTTTCTTCTCTCCCAATGACGTCCAGATTAGAGAGGTTCCACTGTATTAATGCAATGATTGATGATATTATAAAGCGTGACCCTCAGCACTACTGATTCCTTGTATCAGTACACAAGTTCATGAGATCATAAGGTCATTATATAACAGTACATAAGTTGAGATCATTGGAAGCCTTGCCAGGGGATAGCAGGGGTTCTGTATACATAGTTCCTCTTGAAAGGGTTCAAATGAGTCTATTGTAGTGGTGACAAGTTGCCAAGTGGCCTGGAGTGGCCTCTGCCATATTATGAGTCATTCTCACGTGGGGGGGGGAGCATCTACTGTTACACTTGAATCTTAATTGGATTGGCTCTTCCTAATGTACAGAATGTTATTGTGTAGTTCTTCAATTCCAAGAAAGTAAACAACACTATGAACTAGTTCACCTGCCTCTGCAAACTGAATCAAATACCATGTGCATGTATGCATGCATGTATGTGATGATGTGGATTTGCGGTGTACTAAGGAATGAGACTAGTGTGAATCCCTTATTTGTGAAATCCTGATGTCTTTGCTGTCCTAAATTCTTACACAATTAGGACAGTAGAAAGTGTCCTGATCAGTGAGGTGTCAGGACAGCAAAAGGTGCTCTACTATTTTAGGTGTCCCGATTAGAGGGTTCCACTGCTTCAGGGTGTCCTGATTAGAGGGTTCCACTGCTTCAGGGTGTCCTGATTAGAGGGTCCTGACTAGAGGGTTCCACTGCTTCAGGGTGTCCTGATTAGAGGGTCCTGATTAGAGGGTTCCACTGCTTCAGGGTGTCCTGATTAGAGGGCTCCACTGCTTCAAGGTGTCCTGATTAGAGGGTCCTGATTAGAGGGTTCCACTGCTTCAGGGTGTCCTGATTAGACGGTCTCGCTCTGTACAGACTTCAAAGTCAAGACATCATACTAGTCAGGAACAACTATGCAAGGGACAGCTGGATTAAATGTATATCATGGGAATTATCTGGAAACTATGTGCTTTGATCTTCAACACCTCAGTGTTATGCTAGCTTATTTCTGAAATCACACTTAGAGCTGCATGGTCACATAGCTTGGCAGATTCCTTGCAACATGATATAAGGCTACAATTAGTTGTTGGTAACACAATGACACAGCCACATCAAATAAGAGATTCCAATTTTAATTTGCATCTATGTACATATATTCAAATACTTTAGGTATACATACATGCTTCTTAGTGTGTGTGTGTGTGTGTGTGTGTGTGTGTGTGTGTGTGTGTGTGTGTGTGTGTGTGTGTGTGTGTGTGTGTGTGTGTGTGTGTGTGTGTGTGTGTGTGTTTGTGTGTTTGGGGGTGTGTGTGTGTGCAGGATTCTCTTACTGTATGTATTTTGATAAATGAGCAGAAGTGGTGGAATGTCTATAGCCTAGAAGTCTTTTACAATAACTCAGAACACTGTACTGTAACACCTTTGAGTAAATTAGAATGTTATTAACAATTAGTGTGCACTTATCAATCAATAAACCTGGAATGTAGGAACACAACCACTTGCAGAGAGAAGTATGTGCGTGCGGTTTCCATTGTGCTACATAATATGGAAGATGTAGGTTCGAAACGTATACAAGCGTGTACACATCAACTGTGACAATCTCCACACAATATATGGTCATGGCCACTGAGCACAGTGATGGCAGAACCAATATTCCACGCTCCCACCTTCTCTGTTTACAAGCACATACATCCCCTAACACACAGAGTATTTGTACACAATCTCCATATTAGAGTGTGGCCTGATTTGGTGTCACTCTACTGTGAGACTTGTAGGAGTTTTGTGTATCAAAGGAGACCTTAGGGATGTAAAAAAACTTCGCGTGTGGAGTGTATATATACACAATGCAAATTCCCAGACGACCTATCCATAGTCACTGTCTGTACCGCAATATAGGGAATTATTGCACAAGTGAAGTATTTTCCCTGGACCCTCTTGTTAGACCCGAAAAAGAAGTGTCTATTGCATTTAATATCAACTCCACACGCAAACTAGTACATGTGTGTGTGCCAAACAGTGTGGATTCCACATACCTACCTACGTGCCTGTACAACTCAGCAAGTTATGTACTATGAATACAATCATCACCAGCTTAGTAATAAGACCACTACTAGTATATGCACATTGTAGAGGTACACTTACAGCCCACGCACGGCCACCCAGTTGTGCCACTAGTGAGAGCTAAATTAGTGTTGTTCTGTTTTCCACGCAGCATTACCCAGGCTGTTGGAGTGGATGCCTGTATTCGGTCAAACAACCTCTCCCTCAAAACTGAGGAGATTGTTGGAGTGAGTCAAGAGCAGTGGACTGTTAAACCAGCACGCACAAAACGCCTCATTGCCCATGAAGACACGCACCCCACTCCTGCCGGGGAAAGCCCCAGTCTCCCCACTAAGTTAACTGACGTAGCTCTACCAGCTTACATCTGTCGACCCAGCCACCGACAACCTCCACACACAGGTAAATAAATACAGAGGGAACTCCTGTAATCTTGGCCAAGCTGAGTGTCTCCAATAAAACTAGTTCTAATTTATAGTATACAAACATGGCATGTAAAGCCAGTCCAGGTGTCCTCACTTCAAGGAGTCCTTTCACTGTATTGCAACACTGGAATATATCCATTCTCCCCTGTACACGTGTATAAGTGCAGTACACTCAATGTGAAGTCTGCATTCCTAGTCTGCAGTAGCTAAGGAGATGTAATCTTGCCCCAATTGATTTAATCAGTGTGGAATGTACTGAACACTATCAGTGGAAGGAACTGTGAAAGCTCAAGTTACGTTGTTTGACGAGTGCTTAGTTTATACACAATACCTTTTTAGCTGCACAATGGTTTGTAGTTTGTTATGTGTTAAATGGTAATCACAGAGTGTCAAGACCGTTTACATAATATGGTCTGCTGCATGTTGAAGGTGATGTAATAGATGTAAATGTCACACGCATTTTTGAAGCTCCACTGCCCATGACCAGTGCAGATATGTAATGTGTTACATTGTATTGAGTACAACTGGTACGTGTTGATATCAATGTAAAGTCACAATTACCTGACTGGAGCATGCAGCAATGTGTGGACATGTCTAGTGTTAACTGACAGTTAGTTGCTCTGTAGCAGGCTATACATACAGATCTGTGTAACAGGTTATAGGAACATATGTACAGCAAAGCAATTTTATTTGTGAACATTTGTAAGTGCTCTTGAAGTACTACGTGGAGTGTAGTACTCTTACTACATACTTACCAACTTGCATGCAACAACTTGCATTTCCATTGTTTGATGTACTCTAGTACTTGCAGCAGTAGTAAAGCCAGCATTGTCCAGGTTGAAGTGCTTAAGTACTGTGTACATAGTGTCAAGATAAGTGGTGACCTGTTTTGACTGTGACATGGAAGATGATGCAAACTGCAAGCTCATTACCTGTCTGTAGTGAGAATTTGTTGTGTATACAGGCATGAGTGCTTACTTTGAGTGGACATACATTCCAATGTACAATGAAACCTCTCTAATCCAGACACCACAAGAACCGAGGTATCGATTTGTGAGGTGTCTTGATTTTGGGATTAAAGAGACACAAGTACGGCATTAGGTATCCTCACTCTGTTTAGAGGAATTGTGCCAAACAGACACACACAATACAGATTATATATGACACATCAGATTACCTATCACCAGACTAAACGTCTTGTGTGTGGTATGTGGTATTTACTTCCACTCAAAAGTAAACAGTGAAACACATATACACTAGTCACACTCATACCATCACACACAGATGGTGAGGTTCCTTGCTATCCAAACTATGGAACTCTGTCTGCCTTTTGTCTTACATTGGATAGTGACATACACAATTAATACAATGTACATGACTAGGAAACATCTGTTAAATATACTACCAACATATAAACCATATATTACCTACATATAAGCTACTATTTTAAAGTGTGTAGGTTTCTGTTTCCGTCTGTGATTGTCACTGTACTCACAACCTTGGCTCAGGTACATATCACTCCTTCATAACAGTAATAGTATATACTATCTGTTGGGTTTTTATATATCATGTTTGTTTCACATTCCTGTGTTTTTGTTCTGTATCATGCTTTAGCCTCAGTCTGGTATTTAATGCATGACTGAGTGTTTGTACATGTAACTGGTGAAGACTGCTGGATAGTGGTCAAACGTTTGTTTTTTCTTTGGAAATCTTTGTATTTGGTCTTCAAGTGCAATTACTGGAATGTAGTATACACTCAGGCACCACTCCTTTATAATGGAAGTAAAGGAGCTTCTGGTGGTTCCTCATCTTACAACTCTCTGTACCTTGCAGGATTCCTTATGAAGATCAGAAGACTAGTGGAGGGATCTTCAAGTGTGTGACTATGCATCTCTTAATGTGTTGTCATGTTTAATGTGTTGCTGATATTCATTGTTCATGAATGATAGAAGTGAGTGTTAAGTAGTAACTGAAAGCTAGAATAATGGCACATACACATACATACATATACATACATCATCTGAGGCCATAAAATATGGTTGATAAACTGCACATGCAGAGCAGACAGGCTGAGAGAATAATTCTACCACAGGTCAATTTGATCTGCTATGTTCCAAGTGTCACTGACCATTTGTCGTTGGAGCCAATGTCAGTCCTACACTGCGCTGCCACCTGGACGTACACATCTGCAGGACAAGGACAGATGTGTAACGTACTATTGGCAAGGAGCCAATTACTACTACTACTGCAATAGGTTCTGACAGTCATTCCATCTGTCCAGACCATAATCCTGCTATTTGCAGCAAGTGCACTTCAAAAATTTGATTACCTTGCCCCTCAGGGTTTTTTGGTGTGTATATACATGTACATACATGTATACAGACTGAATTTGGTGCACCTTAGAACACAGGTTTCACACAGATTTCTAGTACATTACACATACATGTATGTCCGTCTATTACAAACCTACATCTATAAGGTGCATGTAAACACATGTACATACATGTACATACATTCACATATATGTACATAGAGTCATAGATGCTACGTATACCAACACAATTCTGCAAACCATACTACATCCTTTCTTCCACAGAACATGCTCCTTTTCAAGGAACACAGAACATGCAAACCACATACACGCTGTAGTAGGGTGACCTAATATTACCAAGAAATATGTGAGAGGATGAGGAAAATAAGAAAGGGAGGACTAGTGTTTTCACAATGCATAACACAGGTATCACTACACACACACATGATAGTTCACTCGGAGAGGAGCCTGGAAAGACAGGTATTGTGGCAATTATCAGAGGAACATTATCACGAGGTAACTACTTTAGTGGTGGTGGGCATAGCAGTCCATGTATAGAAAAAGTTGGCACATGTTTACACCTCTATGTATAACCATATAAGGCTAATCCTAGGTGCTATAAAGATGTGGTGCCAATGCTTCTAACTCCCTCAAAGAAAGATCCTCTAGCTAGAGAATAGGTTCTACACACTCACTATCACACTCCAGGCCAAGTGGAAAGTGTCCTGATTTGTCGCATACCTATTTGGGTGAGCAACAACTGTCCTGTTAAAAGGTGTCCTGGTTCATGTATTCATGCTCTAGTTTGGTATGCTAAAGTTATGTAGTGCATCAACACACAATGCTAGTGTATTGTACTAGACCACCAAACACTGGCGGTAAAGTAAACACCGTATACAAATCAACAACTGATTCCCCTTAATGTATTGTGCAAACATCAACAACTCCCCCCTTCATGTTTTACGGAAGAAAAACAGATTCCCAGATGTAATGTTTTTTTTGAGGCTATACTTGTATAGGCTTTCATTGCAGGAAGCTGTGGGTTAAGAGGCCAAATAGGGAAGTGGGTTAAAAGGTAATTTACCGTCCTGCAGGTGCACAGTTTGTTTTGAAGCAAGATATTGAAATTGGATATAGCACGTAGGCCCCCATGGTCATCTATGTACACAGTGGACATGTGTGCACGAGTCAGGTGCTCAATTGCTCAGTTCCAATGAACACATACACAAACTGAATTAGAAGTTATCCAGGAAATCAGAGGTACATACATGTACATTTATGTACAGGTATACATGTACATGTATGTACAGGTATACATGTACATGTACATGTGATCGGTAGTGAATACAGGGTAGGTACCTTTCATGTACATGTACAATATACACGTGATACGTATATTGTGCAACATACCTCCTGCTACTTCAGTGGAGAAGTCCAGCTCATCCAGCAAGTCAGGTTTCCTATGGTGCTCTCTGACCAAAACCTCTCCTTCATCCCATTCTATCTCTCTCCCTCTGTCTTCTCTCCCAGTTGGTGACACTCTTGTGCAGTGCTCACAGTAGACAGGCGAACTTCTTCCGTAGCGAGGGGAGGGTGGTTTGGCATAGGCCCGTACAGCTCCTCCATGGTGTAGCCTCCGACACCTCTGCCATATCTCGTGGTGTGGGGCCAGGGTGATCACCTACATAGAGCACACATACACTGACATATGGACTACTACCTAGGTACACATGCAGAAGGGAAAACACAAATCTGATATCAAAGTGGATACAGATAGGCTTAGAAGAAGCTGTCCCCTGATCACAATCACCAGATATGTTCCCCACCAATACATCAGTCAAAGTGCTATGAAGAGGCTGTCCCCTGACAAACACCAGATATGTTCCCCCACCAATACTCTGTACACATTATGGTTGGAATTATCACAACATCCTCAGGAAGCACTGACCACAACTCTCCCTCTCCATTCACTCACTAGCTAGAGTAGTTCCAGTTGGTGTAACTGTGTACACATCCAGATGGGTCACAGTATTGTACATGTGCATGTACATGCATGAAAACCATGTGCATAGCACACTAGCCAAATGGGAATTTGAAAGAATAGAACATTGTATGCTCTACCAGACCATAATGTATGTATATCTATTGTACTAGAGAGAATGCTTCAGAGGACAACACTGTAATCACTTCCCTCATAGTTGTGTGAATGTGTGTGTGTGTGTGTGTGTGTGTGTGTGTGTGTGTGTGTGTGTGTGTGTGTGTGTGTGTGTGTGTGTGTGTGTGTGTGTGTGTGTGTGTGTGTGCACTTCTGATAACCTTCCAGATGCTTTGTCCCCCTCAGGGGACAAGACCATGTGTTAATCTTCCGATAACCTCTGTCAGTGTAGTAGGTTGTTGGTACTACTATCCCAATAACCTCTCCCTCTGGGGAAAGACCATGTGTCACTCTCCCGATAACCCTATTCCCACAGGGGACCAGACCATGTGTTATTCTACTGATAACCCTCTCTCTCAGGGGAATCAGACTGGACTGTGTTGTTGGGTGCCTGACTTCACAGTGAAACTAAAAAACAGAAGGGAGATAGTAACCGATTTCCAAACAAACCAAGTGTCATTCTAAGTAAACAAACTGTGCACACCTAGTTCACAATGAAGTATAATGTACAAATTAATCCAAGGGAGAGCCTATTGTTTTTCACAGTGGTAGCGTATCAATCAAAACATATACATACATGTACCGTGTATTTTTTGCTAATGCCAATTCAGGACGAGTGTATTAGTAGATAATGTTGCCATACCAGCAAGAGAAAAACACAGTTTCATGGGTAGGGTACACACTAGCGTTTCGTGTCATCAAGGCAAAATGATGTCGAGACAGATGTGATGTACTGTAATGTGCTATGGACATGTTTCCCATGTACATGTGCATACACGTACCCGCAGAATGAGTGCTGCATTACTTTGAGCTACATACATGTACATGTACATATATAGTGTTGTAACCCTTGAGGCTGTGGTACAAATCTACACACGCTATAGTTGTATGAGTAACTAAACACACCTCCTCACAAGTCTTTCTGCTGACCACAGCTCTAAAGTTCATTTTGTACCAGAGCTGATCTCTCTGTAGCAGGAACGATGGGAACTTGTGCAGCCAGTCCTCTCCAAGAGCCCAGGGAAATATTTCATATTTCTCCTCATCTTCATCTTCCTCCATATCATTAGCTAGGTATCTTGAAGGTAGAGAGAGTGAGGAAAAATTGACATGGTTGAGAATTGTACAGGTGCATATATGTACATGTACATGAACATGACATGAGTGAAATCAATTATAAAATGCACACATACACATAGCATAAAGGCACTTTTCATTGAAGTTAGGTGCACAGACATTTGTTGGATGTTGCCTAGCAACTAGATTTTATCACATTTGGAAGCTTATTGCAGGCTAAGGGATGGGTGTGGCTGATGGATAGTCATTATAACATCCAATAAAATAGTTACATGACATTAATTGGGGTGCATTCGACCATACATCTCATGTACCCCAATTAATGTCATGTAACTACTATGTAACACAATGATGAAGTAAATGCACACATACACACATACATGTACATGTACATGTATCTATTATTTTTAATGGATGCCACATGTAATCCTCCATAACAGTTTATTAGAGGTGAAGATCCAACCACACACTAAAGTATACTGCTCGTACTCAGTTATGTCAGCAAACATACCGTTTCAATCACTAATAATGTATACACAGGAATGCCAATGTGTACATACAGGTACAAGTGTTTCCAAGTCAAACTGTCTAGTGAACGGTGCCATATAACTTTCCCAATAGCAAACATTATTAAGAAAATGCACAACCTCCTCCACCAACACTTTAGAAGCACATACAACACGTATTAGAGTTAGCATTTGAAGTGCAGAGCCATGTGGCTCCAGTGTAGAGTAGTGTCACGCCGCATGTCTGCAACCCACTTCATAACACAGTCACGCCATATGTATATTGCTATATGGAAATTAGGTACACCACCTCCTCACGTAAATGGAAAGGGTAGGTACAAACAGGCGACTTCAAACCTCAGCACTATGAAGAGGAGTATCCTACATTTGTATACATTACTATAAATATATGGACTGTGCAAGTGGTAGTCAAGGGATGCATGTACTTTACATGTACATGCAGTCTGGAGCTGTTGTACTTTCTATTTCGGTAAGACGACTCCACTAGGAGTACGTTTAGCCACCACATAGATACACATGTAGTATATATAGTGTATTCATGTGCACATGTACATGGGCATGTAGTAGTCAAAGGATGCTACACCATTGTACTCTGTATTTTCAGTACGTAAAGGACTCAACAATAGATGAGGAGTAGGTCACCACCACACAAGTAGCGGGTCAGGTGGAAAACAACAGTGCCTGAGACCACTTCCTGTCCAGTCAGCTCAACTATCAGTGGAAAATGCCACTCCACACCACAGTAAACTTCCCTTCCCATTGCGGTTATATCATATATCTCAGGGGTTAAGTATGCAGCTTGACCACACACATGCACTGAATAGGGAGCAGCACTATACTGCTAGCACATTCCATGCATATTCTTCACACTGACTCATTCGGCCCACATGGACATGCACATACTACACAGGTACATTTACAGGTACATGACACAATTAAACTAATATGTAAGTTTTCCCAGGCTCTTCAAGTCAATATTACATTCTTTTAATTAGAGCATTCTTTCCCATGGACTCAATATTACCACAGATAGTGTGGACCATCAGTGCGTTACTGCACTTGTAAGGGCATTTGTTTAAGTATTGCGCACGTGTACACACATCGACTGAGAAGACGTGTTCAATATTGCACGTGTAACACACATTGTGAGAGGACATGTGCAAGTATTGACACATTATTGACTGTATATTGACTGCACATGTAGACTTACAAAGCAGCAAAGAAGTTACTTCTGTTGTACTGCTCCACTGGCAGGCGTGCCCTTCGGAAGTACACATACACCATGGCAAGGAGATACTGCAGAGAGAGAAAAGTGCATACAGATTCAAACCTACAATGTACTTGTGGTAAACATACATACGTAGGTATGCACCCAATAATATGTACACTGTAGGAGACAATGTGTTCTGTATTACGTGTACATGGAAAGCTGACGGCTGTGTCCCACCCGAGGCAGCCAATTTTTCTTTGAAAAATGACCTTTTCAGGCGAGTTGTGTTGTGTTGCTTTGCCTTTCTGTTGTGTTGTTGTTGTTGTTGCCTTGCCTTTCTCAGCATCTCTTGGAGTGATTGTTCATGTTAACAACCTTTCCTTACTAATTACACTGTATGTACTTTCAAGTGCTGTAAAAGGTGTGTTATTGTCTTCCCTACCTCTGCTCTACACATGTGACTACCTCCCCACTGTGTCCCCCACACCGTTATTGTACGGACCCCACTGTCCCCCACAGTGTTATTGTCTTCTAAAAAATAGTGTATGCGTTATTTCTTTCCTTGCATACACACCACCATATTCGAATAAAACATCGATTTATTTGCGCCCTCTGCGCAGTATGTAACTCAGTGTCAGATTTATTCACGCCTGCTGTAAGATCACATAAATCGATTGCACTTCCCTTTTCAATTTACAAACACGCTTACTGCTGCTTACTAATTGTGTATACAGCCTCGTATGTTCCCATGTCAACATCCCACTCTTGTTTCAATTACCTTATGAATGAGTTACTTTGTTTCCTTGTTTATATTAAGGGGTTTTCTCACTCCATATATACATGTATATTTCCTCTTTCTTTTGTTTGTGCTACTCCTGCTTATTGTTAATCATTCATATTCCTTGCACCATCTACTCCTGCATTAAATAACTTCAGCCTACACACTACCAACTCTCCTACACTGTTTTCTCTATGGATTATGTCCCTCCCTCCCTCCCTCCCTCCCTCCCTCCCTCCCTCCATGACTGCAGACTCCAGCTCAAATTCTCCTTTTTCTTCCCCACCTACCACTGCAGACTCCAGCTCAAATTCTCCCTTTCTTCCCCACCCACCCTTCTTCATAACAGCAGACTCCAGCTCAAATTCTCCCTTTCTTCCCCACCCACCCTTCTTCATAACTGCAGACTCCAGCTCAAATTCTCCCTTTCTTCCCCACCCACCACTGCAGACTCCAGAGGCCCCAAACATGCAGCACACAACACACCCAGGCAGTAGGCAGCAAAAAGTAAAATGTAAGTGTGTCAGGACCTCAACAAGATTCTATATGAGCCGTGGAGTCAGCTCAGCTAATATGTACATGTGTATATATATTTACCACTGACCTTGTCAGCTACCTTAGCACAAGGGTCCACCCACAGAAAATCCTGCACAACATCATCCTCTACAATGAAAGTGTATACATATCATTCAGGTGAGCATGACAGCCTATATTTTCCTGAACCTGCCCAAGGAGGCTCTGAAAATGAGAGCCATGGATGTGTTTGGAGACTGAATAATTCCACATGATATCATTTGTAATATTATTGAGGAATTTCTAAAATAGGTTTACAGTGGAAAAAATAGGGTGACTACAATTCAATGGCCTACTGCAGGTTTATGTGAGTAGGTATACCTGTATTTGTTGGATGTTGCCTAGCAACTAGATTTTATCAAAGCTTATTGCGGGCTGAGGGATGGGTGTAATGGACAGTCAAGTTGCTAGATTATAGCATCCAATAAAATAGTTACATGACATTAATTGGGGCACATTCAACCATACATCTCATGCACCCCAATTAAGGCCATGTAACTACTATTAGTGCATTTAGCAGCATGCATGCATCAACAATGCACATACATGTATGATACACAATTACCTACAGGAGGGGCCTGTTATACTTCCATAATGCATATACATTGTACATAAACAATCACGTGCATAGAGCACTACTTAGATAAAAGTAAGAAAGAAAGAAGTAGTAAAGAAACAGAGTACAGAAAGGAATTCTACGTACAACTATACACACATACACAGACACACACAATGTACATGTACACTCACCGAACAGTAAGAAGAATGCAGTGAGGTAGGGGTTAAGTACTCGAGCCACTTTGTTTTGTTTAGGTCGTGGTAGGCAAATATCCATATATGGGCTGCACCAGAGGGTATACACTAATTAACCCCCCAATCAGTTCATACATTTTTAACCCTCGGCATGCATGTGCGAGGGTTACTGTAGTTGTCTTTGTCTGTCTGTCTGTTAAGTCACATCTCACCTCGGAGCGGCTGTTAATCCTGAAAATACTGTCAAAATTGTGGGTTTTTCTCTGAAACTACTCCGTTGCAGAGATCTAGCACTCCCACCATTGAAAGCCATACGTACGGTCGGCCATTTTTCTGCGGAAAGCGCACATGTGAATTATAGTATTTACCACGTGGTAGTGGACCAAAGCAATTATTTCTTCCTGTGTGGAAGATAGTTGGTTGTGAGTTGTTTCATGAGTTGCCATTGGTCATGCCTCCAAGCAAGGTCTGTCCACAATGGCATATGGCGCCGAAGGTTCTGCACTTTAGTGCATTCATATAGTGTGTAATTACACACTGTAAGTACAAATCAATGTGTTAGTTTTGCAAAATTATTGAAACGTACATGTACAACTCATGGACATAAAATTCAGTAGGGTAACAATGTAATAGACTGACACTAACCCTACAATACACCAGTGTACTGTCATTGTGAACACAATCTGTATACATTAGACATGGAGTGCAAGACACTTCACATATGGGCATGACATAGTAGGGCTGAGGTCAGTCTCGTACCCAGACCCCACCCCTCGAAGGGAAGGGTCTGGTGACATTCGAGCGTTTTCTTGGTTGTGCTGTCTCAGCAGCCACGTGACTTTGATCACGTGATCTAACTGCTCCAGCCTGATAATGAAGACACAGGTAACCTTTAGCAACTTTTACGTATGAACATAGACTTAGGCAACTTATAGCAATTACGAATGCACTTATCGACCGTTCATGAGAGCGGGAGTGTAGTAACAAATGATGCAAGCACGTGATCAATGTCATGTGACTGCTGACACAGCACAACCAAGAAAACGCTCGAATGTCACCAGACCCTTCCCTTTGAGGGGTGGGGTCTGTGTACAAGACCAGGCTGAGGTTAGCCTAACGTGCTGTACTGTTCACTCTAGTGCGCATGAGCGGGGACACTAATATTCATACCGGAGCACGTGTTGCATGGCGTTCAACACCCACGCACATGCTCACCTGCAGGTCTGTATTTCAACCTCATCCTCTTCTTCAGACGTCTCGCTGTAGTGCCGCTTTAGGGGCAGTCTTCTCCGACCTCCAGTTTTAGCAGAGTAATAGTTGTACACGGGCCCAGCTACAGCCATCAGTACACCGCTTGTTGCTATGTATTTGGATACGGGAATAAACGAGAGCGAGTCACAATGTGCTTTAATCCTCTAGCTCAAAGTCCACCCTCAACGTCATAACCTAGTCCAGCACACTTCCAAGAGGCGACATGTAC
Source organism: Theonella swinhoei (assembly GCA_963970385.1). NCBI lineage: Eukaryota > Metazoa > Porifera > Demospongiae > Tetractinellida > Theonellidae > Theonella > Theonella swinhoei. Next base: position 3,457,420 of record OZ019960.1, on the reverse strand, counting down.
AATACTCTCGACAGCTGGTTGCAGACCCGCCCATGTTCCTACATTTGCGCATGCGTAGTTACACACACGTTGTTACACATACGTACACATGAACACACCGGGCACAACACGCATTCTGGAGGTCAGGAAGCTATATCACAGTGTGGAAGTGCTCTCTGCAAGGTGGTCAGGGCCTCTTCTCTGTGTTTAATCCCTGGTGTATCTCTGAGACCTAGGTACTGGAGTCTGTGGAGATGATATAGGGCTGGAAGGCCACTGTGTGTGACAGAGGGGCAATGACTGAGCTCTAGCTCCATCAAGGTGTCTCTAACAGCAGTCAGATGAACCAGACCATCATCACCGAGGTACTTGCAGCTCGAGAAGTCCAGACTGTATAATCTCTCTAAGCCAACTACATTGGGAACATGAATGGGTGCCAGTGAATGTATTACAGAGAACACACTGGAATAATTATAGACAAGTCACCTCACAATTTATATACTGCATTAGGATCAGAGATTTAGAGTTAAAACTCAGTAAGCGTAATACATGTTTGTCCATGTTGGTTCGTAGTGGGGAGGTTGGGGCACTGGGTGTGTTGGGAGGGTTGGGCCCATAAAAGACCTACTGCCCCAGTTCTCAAGGCTGGGCACCCAGGGTCCTACCTCTAATTTTGTCCTTTGTGTGGATGTTTTGTGTTGTGTGTTTTTTGCTTTGTTTTGTTGTGTGTAATTTTTTTGTGTGGTGTACTTGGTGGGTTTGGTTGGGTGTCTTTCTTTCTTACTGATCTTTTAATAGCTAGGGTGCTATATACATGTTTTCCGTGTACAAGCATGCAAGGGAGTTGGTGTTTTCCCTCTCACCGAGATGCTCCAGACCATTGTTGGTGATGGAGATACCAGATGCATTGATGGCTTCTAACCTCACACGCTCTCTAGGCTCTGCAGGCATACGATTATAGTCAGTTGTCCACGACTCATAAGACATAAACTTAACAGAGCCACCAAGACGAAGAATCCATTCTGCTGCAGCTCTGTCTGGTCCCACATCAGCTACACGACTGTGGTCAACTCTACAGAGAAGAGAATGATCACACATGTACAGGTCAACACAACGAGGGGAGTATGACGTATTCTTATCATGCACCTGTTAAATACAAAGTTTAACCACATCCAGAAGGTTCTGCGAGGTACAAATGTTCCTGTTCTCAGTTTTATTCTTCCAGAGGAGAAGCGTTTGTAGAGATCGAGACACCGCAACATAGTCCTATGATGAGCTTTATTTAGAAGAGTTGCGTTCCAAATAAAGCGCACTGTTCGTCTAAAATGGAGCTGTCGACTTCAGTGCAGAGAGGCCTGCAGGCGGCCGGTTCCAGCGCTCTTTCTGACCAGGTTTTTCGGGAATTGGCTCGACAAGCAGTGGAAGATAGTATTGCTCCAGCAGATACAACCGATTTGAAGAGTAAGTATAATAGTTCCAAATAGTGCTCTCCACTCGTTCTCTTGCTATTTAGCTCCGTCATTCTCCACCCAATAGCTCAATCTGGGGAAGATCAAGCAGTGTTAAAGGAGGCACATGCATCACTGATGACCCTGACTCTGGAGGCTGCCAGAACTGACTCTGATAGTGCAATTATCAGGTGACCTCGACTGTGCATGCAAATGATGTTGCTTGTGCCTCCATATGTCCAGGATGACATGTATTCTCAAATCAATTATAATTTGTGCCTTTCACACATGTTCTGATAAATATCTTGCTCTTTGTGTTCCTCTAAAGCATTGCCTTGTCTCCTCCAAACAGCACTGCTCTTGAAGAGTGCAAATTTGCTCCAGATAGAATACAGGTCTTTACAACTATATACAGTGTAAGTCATTCTTGATTGCCCACATTACCAGACACTACTGTAAATACACCTCGCAATCACACCATTTCTGTATAGGAGAACAAAGCAAAGATTAGAGCCTCATTGAGAAGGTAAAAACACTCCACATCTTTCTACTGTACATCTGATCTGCATATATTGAACACAAGCACAAAAGAAAGACATTTTGTATCTGGGACTTGTGGTGTTCATTGTTACCACCGAAGTCATTCTCTACAGGGTTGGGACCACACTGCCTCATGTGGTAGACATAGATTGGAGACTGGATTACTATATCAAAGTAATGGATATATAACAATGTATATACTGTATCATTAATGCTCTTTCTTCCCTAGAGCAATCATTTGGAGAGGGTGAATAAGCCAGTCTACCTTATCGAACTCAAAACTGAGGTACTGATGAGTTGAAGTGTAAGGTTTTATATGTAGCCTTTTCTCTCTGTGACAGCAAGGAACAGAGCAAAGCAACATCCAGTTCACGTGTACACAGGAAGAACTGCAGGTGTGGTGTGAACTTACAATAATATATGCTTTATTTTGCCATATATTTAACATGTTGACCTCAGGGATCCATAGGATTATTAGAGTTACACCTGCCTGAAGGGCTCCCCATATTCTGTATACTTCCACATCATGTCCTCTAAACCTCTGTCCCATAAAACATACATAAATACGTAGAATATCTTCATCACCAGTTCCCAAGGCTGGCCACTGGCCAGTGTCGTCCTCTTGTGTATGGGTTGGTGCATGAGGTGGGTTTCTTTCTCTTCTTAACCCTTGGCACGCATGCGCAGGAGGGTTACTGTAGTTGGGTCTGTGTGTGTGTCTGTCTGTTAAGTCACATCTCACTTCTGGAGCGTCTGTTCGTCCTGAAATTACTGTCACGTACTCAGCGGGTAACGGAGGTCAAAAAATGTGGGGTTTTCTCTGAAACCGCTCCGTTGCAGAGATCCAGCGCTGCTCCATTGAAAGCACACAGCATTTTCTGCAGAAAGCTGCATGCACATCACGCTATAGGTTCGCACATGCGTGGCACCGAGGGTTCTGCACTTTAATGCATTCATTTTTGTAGCTAGTACAGTATATGTTTTAGTTACAGTGTTCAATCGTGTCTCAATACAGGATTTGGTCTCAAAGCTGAAAGATGCATCCAAAAGTTTAGAGAAATACAGCCATAAGCAGTGATCACTTGTGATTATATAGCCATCAATAACAGTTAAATTTTTATACATGCCTTTTCAGGTGGCTTTATTTGTGCAAAAATTAATTTTACTGTAGTACTATTTCATAGCTGTTGATGTTATTGAATTTTTCCTATATGTAGAGATTTGAATTACATATATTATACTATGGCTTAGTTTGGATGAGAACAGCTGATGGCACCAGACCTGCAGTGCAGAGACACACATAATATCATAACTGGGGGGAAATCATAAACATTGCAAGTGATGTCGGGTCTTGTGTGTGTAAAGCTGAAAGCAGGTTATCTCTTGCTGTGCTGGTACTGATGTTAGGCCATCACTATGCACTTACCATATAGGTTTAGCATAGCACTGTTCTAAGTATTATCCTGAACATGGGTACAAATTTCCTATGGCATGCATAATATTGTTTACTTTCATTCACTAACCAGTCAATAGAGAAAGTGGTAAGAGAGTTTTTTTTCTAGTGACATGCGTGTCTAATAATATTATTACCTAATTCTTTCAGGGTCTTCTTCATATCACCTGCTGAAAATATTTTCTTGGGAAAGTTTGTCATGAGGAGGAATGGCGTGTTTTGTACATCTTGATTGAGAAGAATGTACTCATTTACATCTACCAGTGTGTCTGTAGGTTTGAAGGTGTGGGTTAGAGCTCCACCACCGAATAGACGAATCTAGTGAGGTGTGTGTGTGTGTATGTGTGTGTGTGTGTGTGTGTGTGTGTGTTTTACAGTAGCAATCCATGCCAATAATGAGTCGATTGACTGTACATGGATGTCACACAGTTTACAAGTTAATTCAGCGATTGTAGGTTCATCTAAGCAGTGTATACCTGTAGTCTGCATGTATCATACTCCTTCTTGGACTGTGGTGCCGTGCTCTGAGGAGGCTGCTGTGGTGCTGTTGAACTAGATCCACTCTCAGTCTTGGCCTTCTCCCGGGCTGCCCTCTCAGCTCTGTCCTTTGCTATTTCAGCTTTCACCTTCTGCCTGTAAGACAACACACCTCACCTTCAAGAAGACATACTAAGCACACCCACAACCAAATATGAAGGGGCCTTCCATACTTGATGAGGAGAAATGTATATTTTATTCTATAGTATTCTGACCGGGCTAATTTTTCTTCCATCTTTTCTCTTTTCTTCATATCTGCAATTTTCTTAGCCTCCTGCATCTCCATCCTGCATCCATACAGAGATACATTGTGCATTCTGCTGCACATGAGCTCACCACTAATGTGCCTGGGAATAAAAATGTAAAGACTAGTAGCTCATACTGTTGTCGTATGTCAGTGAGCTCTTTTCCACTCTTCCTCCTTATCTTCTCCTTCTCTATCATATCCTACACACATCAGTCACTCTGGATGAAACATACTAGATCTATCGAAGTGTGAATTGCATACCTTTTTCTCCTGTTCTTCTTTCTCTGTCCGTTTCTCCTTGATTCTTGCCTCCAGTCTACATCAAAGTAAATGAATACCAGCTATAATTATTCACTTTGCATTGGGTCTCACTTGGCTAGCTGTGCTTTCCTCTCTTCCTCAGTGAGAGGTCTGATGGCTTCAGTGGACTCGGAGAAATTCTGGTGACCCGTCCTGGCTGCATGGGCCTGTGTGTGTGTGTGTGTGTGTTTCTGCTATCATAGGCCAAAACCATATCCTAGTTTGGGCAACAAAATTGTACGACATTTTTTGCACCAAAGGCATTTAATTTCAGGGGCTGGGGCAAATGATGTGTTCATACCTGGACATCAATTTCACTCTTCAGTAACTTCCCACAACTGTAGAGAAAAGTTAAAGTATAAGACACTCCACACCCACCCACCCACTAGCTATAGTACACATACTCGACACATTTGAGAGACTGTGGCTGTTCAGGCTGTAGTCCACTTGCTTCAGATCCAGCCTCTCCCTCCCCAGGTGGGCCCTGTGCTGTAGCAATATACACATTCATTAGAATACACAAGATTACATAATGGGAACACCTCAATAAATAGGATGCCTTTTAAAGAAATACTAGAAATTACTGGTCTTGTGAGAATTACTTCACCGCCCTGTAGTCCTTGCCTATTCATGTTATTATGTACATTCAGTCAGAACATGTACCTTGGCCCAGTGTGTGTCCCTGGGGTGGTGTGTAGGGCTCGTCTATGTCTGCATCATCCTGATGTGCAAACAGCCTGTGGGAGTAACACAACTTGCCATCTCAGTACACATACCACACATTATGTACAGTGTAAACCTAGCTCACCAGTCCATGGCTACCTGTGCTCCCTGGTTACCTGTAACTGCAAGAGCCTTTTCCCTGTAATAAAAGCAGGTAACGTGCTACAATCAATAATGCAGGTGACGTGGTTTGCCCTCCTAGAGCAAATTACTCTGGCTGTGTAGATGCATGCAGGTTGGTGGTGCACCTGTCTTCCTGCTAATATCGGATGCACGATGCATGTCCTTATGATACTCACGCTCTATTCCTAGGGAAGCCCATTTCAATCAGAGACTCCAGCGCTGAGGCCATGCTGCTGATTTTACTTGCAAATTTCTTTCTGTAATCGGATAATTAGAATAAGGAGGAGGGGCTGAATGCGTATGAGGCTAGGCATGCTCTTTTACTTACTCGCTTCTGAGCATTGCCCTGAAATTCAGCCTATTAAAAATTATATGCTCATATAATTGTTTCGGATAACCACTATTATACTTGTTCCTGCACAGCTATAGACTCCATTTTGGTATTGCACAATTGTTGACTATGTGAGCCAGTAGGAATCTTATTTTGCTTCAATTGTGCTTCAATTATACGAGCATAAAAGTTTCCTATTATGTATGCTGGTATAAGTTACCTAGCCCTAATGCACTGTAGTATACCAGTATGGAGGAGACGGCTTCTGTACTTCAGTTGCCACTAGCCTTTCACACTGCATTTACATTTGAGGAAAGCCTGGAGCAGAGTACACACTGATCAAACACGTGCACTAAAAGTAGTTCCTTTTTCCTGTTGATAATAGATCTATAGTATATATATAAAGGAAAAAGAAATACTCGTTATACATACAATCCAGTAAATACAGTGTTTATTTTCATTACCTATTATCATGGAGGGCTAGCTACCTTTATACATATGGTAACGTGAACTCTTATAATGATATATATTACAGTTATCAATTCATGTCCCCTATAAATGATAAGACAGCAGCAACTGTACACAATTCAAGTGAATATTTAAACATTAATACTGGAACATTAGTACATATACTGTGAACTGATGGAATTTTAATGAATGCTATAAACAAATGAGTTGAGATAATAATATAGATAAGAAGGAAGGCCAGAGAAAGAAACTTACATAATTGTGTGATTTGTGCTACATGCACTATAGTCTCTGAGGGTTTAGTGATATGATGGGAGACAAATGTTTTCACAAGTATAAAAGGAGGTGAATGATGTACATGTACACAGGCTAGCATCTGTTTCTGAATACAACACGACACGATGATCTGGATTCTAAAACCACTTCACTTACTCCTCTCTCTACTGAGAGGTCCTGAGTTCCTGTTGGTGAGTGTACCTGCATGTGTGTTCATGTGTGCATTAGAATACTAAGCAAGCAATGGTCCATTGAGACCAAAGATTAAACCATTCTATAACTGATGTGTCTATATATATATATATATATATATATATATATATATATATATGGCTCACTTTGTTTAAGATCTCACAGGCCAATGTCTGGAATAGTCCAGTCACATTCTCACCAGTCTGAGCATTGGTTTCAAAGAAAAGTATTCCACGTTTGGTCGCCAGCTACAGGCACATTGCATGTTGCACAAATGAGATATATGTGTTACATGCACGTGTGCATATATATGTGGTGTGTGCATAAAGATAATGTCAGCAAGTGTATACATGCAACAAGACAAAGGTAACCTACAGATCTGCCCTTGTCACCCATCACTGTTCTTTTGGATACCAAGTCAAATTTGTTTGCCACCAAGGCAATCTTTACATCTCTGCTGGATGCATTCTAGAGATATTTAATGCATGTAAGGAGAATTGCAATGGCTAAAGGTTAAGAAGTGATACATAACATAGCTTAAATAGAGGCAGTGTGTGTGTGGGGGGGGGGGGGGTAGGTGGGTGCCCAGTGGGTGTGGGTGTGCACGTATCTTCAGCAAACCTCTACGATATCATCCAGCTTCTTGATGACATCATCAAATGTTATTATTCTTGTCACATCATACACCAGTATCACCCCCTGCAAACACCATACACATGTACATAAACAACCAGGGCTCTGTATAACCCAATAGTGTTGTCACTCAGTTACATCCATCTATAACGGCCTGACAGTAATAAAGGTTACTGGTAAGTACATGTACTAGGTCTATAAAACATACATCAGCTCCTTGGTAATACTTGACTGGTATTGAATCAAACTTCTCTAGGCCTGCAGTGGTCCTGTGATCATATGTAAAACACTCACTCACAATAATGGGAATGCTCAGCAAGTATGCACTTACAGTTATATTGTGTGTATGTGTATAGTCCCACTAACACCTGTGAGTTTTGCTAGTGTAGCTACTGAACATGTTGCTTTGACAACTACACCATCTTGACATAGAGTATCAACTAACTCTGTATCTATATGCTCACCAGATGTGTAGCCTGACAGGCTTGTCACCAACAAATACTGTCTTATACTGGACATCCATACCTAATAATTTGGTCAGTCGCAATATAGTAAAACACCTATAATAGGTTAGGCAGAGTATCAATGACAGTTACCTATAGTAGCAATTGTGGTGGCTCTCTCTTCACCTACACATGTAAACTTGTTGATCAGTCGGTTAACTACCTCGCTGTCTCCTATCACCAACACTCTGACCTTCCTTACTTCCTCGTGAGACTCCATATCTCAACAGTACCCCAAGCGGACGAGGGAGGTGTGGCTCCTAGCGAGACAATGCGCGTGCGCACAACGCAAAATGAGCATGTAAATATACTTTATTGTGGAGAATACATGAGGAGATGATCTGAAGATTCAAATGACACGAAACCACAAAATTATGCCCATTTGCTATAGGGAGACAAGAATGGGTGTTTATCTCATTCCACACAATGATAAAACAATAGTTTGTGATTAACAGATGGTGCAATAGTATTACAAAAACCAGTTTGGCTAGCACAAGCACCATCCCTGTCCCGTGCTGTCTTGTGCTGCAGATCTAATATCGTTCATACTCTGACCACCCCCCAATTTAATGGTTCCATTCCGTTCCACCTGCACCTTTTGGTTCATCTGTAAATGTGGGAATATTGATCATGTGACTTTGGAAAGCTTACTAGCTGACCAGATTTGCATGGTATGTGCTCAAAATAGCTTTGGTCATACATGTACATAGGTCATGTACTGCATGTAACATATATTTTGAGTACAAGGCCGAGAGCCTATGGGCTAGGCTATCATTCACAAAGGGGAGGCTGAGGGTGTGAGACACAATTCACAGCATGTAATAGACCACAAGGTGAGCTACCACTAGTCTCCTTCCCTCTCCTTCTACAGGAGGCAAGGACTTACATCCTCCAGTATTTGTGATGCTAGAGTATTGAATGGCTCTGCCACATGCTGGTTGTTCCATGCACTGGTCTCAAAGAAAGGCACTCCATGTTGACCTGCCAGCTGCAGTAGAGGCAAAGAGGAAAGAGAAAGTAATATTCTGATTTGTACATACATGTGTGCGTGCAAGCATAATACTTAGTTCGGGGTTGGTGTTTTGCTGGTTCAGCCTTCTTTGTTGGGGTTCAGTTTATCTGAGTGAGATGCTTTGCTGTTTGTGTGATTCGGCCCAGCCAGCTGAGCTGCCTTGGTAGCTTAGCTAATTTAGTCTTGTATCCAGACCCTCTCTAAAAGTGGGAGAGGGTCGAGATTATAGCTAATTGGTAAGAGCATTCCTATAATGCAAATGTCATCCAAGGCAGCCAATTCTTCTTTGAAAAATGACTGCTTTGGGCAAGTTGTGTTGTGTGCTTTGTCTTTCAATTGTATTGCTTTGTCTGGCTTTTCTAAGCATCTCTTGAGAGAGTTGTTGTGCATACATTCCTCCCTCTGATACACATGACAGGATGTATGGCTCACTTTTTCCCCTCTCTTATATGAGACCATTCGTTGATTCTCGAGATCTATCTTGTTTCCTACCAGTACCATCCTTACATCATCCACTGCATTCTGTGAAATAAGAGATACAGATCAATTAGCTAATCAACTGATTTTCTACACACACACACACACACACACACACACACACACACACACACACACACACACACACACACACACACACACACACACCTAAATACTTCTTACATGTATAGTCATAAAGAGCCTTTTACTTGTCATTATGGATGTGTGCAGGAAAAGGGGTGGGGCTCACACTCCTTACATCTTTTTATTAGCATTTTATTATTGGTGCATGCCATCATACCTGTCTTGCTGGTTTTTGGCAGTGTCATCCCTACTTCCTACACTTCTATTAATAATTCCTCATATGATCCAACTGATCAACCACTGCATGATCCAGTGGACACACACACATGTACATGTACATACTAAGTTGGTTATCTGGTCTGTGATGCTTTGGTTGAGATGCTTTGGTTGCTTTGTATTGTATATGTGATTTGAGCCCAGCAAGCTGAGCTGCCTCGGTAGCTCAGTTGGTAAGAGCGTCACCTAGGAAGCGAACAGTCGTGGGTTCGAGTCCCACCCAAGGCAGCTATTTTTGCCTTGGGCGAGTTGTGTTGTGTTGTCTTTCTGTTGTGTTGTGTTGCCTAGCCTTTCTCTCTAAGCATCTCATGGATGATTAAGTCATGTGCACATGTAGTCTATAGTTTTCAAATAAGTATACGATCTAGAGTATGTCCTGCAGGCAGCACATAACATTATAATCACTAAACAATGCCTCGTGGGAATTCAGTAGTACTAGGGACTCATGTGAACAGAGAGTGAACCACACACCAAACATGACACTATCACACACACAGCTGTCTCCCATACCCTAATGTAGACAGAATACCTAATATAGACCACACACAAACAGCACACACGTGCTTTGACACGAATATACACATACATGATGAACAGACAGACTATACAGTAAGGTACATGTACAAATACATAAGCATATGGTGGTGTACTCAGGAAACACTGACCTCTTCAATGTTACGCAACCACTTTGAGACATTGGTGAATGTTTTTTCCTTAGTGACATCATACACTAACACAATGCCCTGTATGAAAGAGAGAGAGAGAGAGAGAGAGAGAGAGAGAGAGAGAGAGAGAGAGAGAGAGAGAGAGAGAGAGAGAGAGAGAGAGAGAGAGAGAGAGAGAGAGAGAGAGAGAGAGAGAGAGAGAGAGAGAGAGAGAGAGAGAGAGAGAGAGAGAGAGAGAGAGAGTGTGTGTGTGTGTGTGTGTGTGTGTGTGTGTGTGTGAGAGAGAGAGAGAGATCCAGTCAGCATACCTGTGCTCTTCTATAGTACTGTGATGTGAGTGTCTCAAACCTCTCCTGGCCTGCTGTATCCCTGTATGTACATCGTACATTATACATGTACGTGCCATCAACAGCATAATATACATACCAGCTCTTATGAGGCTACATACAACTAAGGATAACATAACCTTAGAACTAAGGATACGTAGGGACCAAGGATAACATAATACATGTAACCTTAGAACTAAGGAATTGGTAACTCGCAGGTACTCAATATATAAACATAATTGGTGGGCTGAGAACTGAACTGACAAACACACACTGCTCTAGCACACAGAAGCAGTACGTGATGAGAGATGACATACCAGATCTGCATTCTGACTCTCTTTCCACTAACAGTCATGGTCTTCAGTTTGAAGTCAATCCCTAATGTATGGATACAGAAGGAATGAATGCACTGACAGTGCAGAACCCTCGAATGAGGCAACACACCACACTATTCAAACATACACACTAATACATGGGGAAAACAGATACATGTATATCTAAGTGGTGAACAAATTGGCAATTATGGATTACCTGGACAAATATATCTTCGTGCCTGGTTACGCAATGGCCAAATTTTATTTACATTCTTGCATACAATGTTAACAATACAATTTACTAACAATGTACACTTGAGGATTGGCAGCTTTGCTGTGGGACCATACTGCTTAGTCCATGGCAATGTCCGAGTCTTGTGAAATAGCAACACACAAACACTTGTGTAATGTGCTGCTAAATCACTTGCAAACACAAAGGAGCTGCCAAACCAAGCTCGAGGTTGCATATGGACATTGCTGAACATTAAATTAGTTAGTAGTCTTTCAATACAGTTTCATGTAGGTATTTGGCATGTGCACCTTCCAATGTTTGTGTATATGAGTGAGCTATCCACTCCTTTAGCTGTTCATACATGTTGGCCAATCTGACACATGAATCACACCCTTTACAGAGATATACATATACAGTGGAACCAAATCTAGAGACTGTTAGAACAGTATATTCGTATTCACCTGGTTAAGGTGTTGCCATGTACACAAGTGGACAGCAAATACGTCACATTTATTGCAGTGTCCTCGTATTACTGAAGCACACACTCATAAAAAAAACACTCACATATAACACTAGATTTGTGGTCTTGATCATGTACAAGTATATATTATCAGAGCAGCAATAACGTCATCCAGAATGCACATGTATAGTATACAGAGGTTTTCATGTTGGTTGCCCAATTCCGAGTTTGTATACATGTATCATGTATGTGCACACCGACTGGCCTACGAACGAGCCATGTAGCAAGTGTGCCACTCTTTACGACATTCATATTTGAGTCAAATATGAACATAAAGAGTGGGTACACTTACTATTGGCTGCTACATGGCTCGTTCGTAGGCAAGTCGGTGTGCGCATGAAACCTCTGTATCTGTGCTGATTTACCCACACTCTCAACAATGTGTTACATATTAGACATGACTTGTATTTCAGACTTAGGGTTTATCAGTGTGTAATACTTACTAGGAAAACATTGTAGTGATCAGTAAACATACCAAATACAACAAAGACAGATGCAGTCCCATACCACAGGTCTACTACTACCAACACACCAGTTCATAGGTATATACTATCCCATTTCCTTCAGCACAGTATAGCCATAGTGAAGGGTGTTAGGTTACAGAATCTAATTTTCCATGCATATCTGCTCAATATATACATGTAGTTATGAAATGCATGGTATTGTGGGGTCATTGGTCTCAGTGCTTGCTACATATGCATGCATGTACGATGGTATATATACATGTATATACATGTATGTACATGTATGTACAGTATATGCCTACATTCTTATATGGCACCATGCATAGCTCACAGGAAGGCTATGGAGGAAGAGAGCATTGTTGTGGTCTACACTATACATGTACCTAAAAAGCATGATGATCACAGAGTCATATGGACATCCCTATTGTGACTTCACTTTCACATGCATTATGCTCATTGTGTCTAGTTACTGTGACCAACACACTATATCTACATACACAGCAGACATGGAACAACAAACAATTAGTGGTGTACATACATTGTGTAGGTGGGGGCAGGTAAGGAGAGAGAAAGAAGGAGAGATTTAGCAGGTGAAGGTGAGGGGAGAGGATACAACAGTAGGACACAAATAGTGCGAGGGATGGAGGTGGGGTTTTTACCTATTGTGGTGATGTGTGATTTTCGTACTTGTCCGTCAGTGAACTGTGAGATGAGGCACGTCTTCCCCACACCACTGTCCCCACACAGCAGTACCTTGAGCAGACAGTCATAGTTCCGGTCCATCCTATAACATACACAGCAGTCCAATGTGACGTATAACATTAGCCACACATTTCATACATGTAGACAGATCCATGTACACGAAATGAAATTCCTCTTACATACTAATAGAATACGAAACTGAATTGTTAATAGCATGTTTATTTGTCCTCAAAATGCACCACAACTACTGCAAGTATATACACGTCTTATGTACACTACATTACCTACAACTGCCTAGGGCCCATACACACGCCACATGCGTTGGTTAATCGTGTGTAGCTGGAGCTTCGCTGAACGTAGCCTACCTACGTATAAAACAGAGGCCTACATGTACATGCCATTATTTGCTTGATAGCTTTAGCTATGGAACACTCTCTCAAAATGCAGCCAAAGTGTAAAGACAAAAGAAAGTAGTTGCTATACAATCCAACGACACAACTCACCTTTGAGGCTTTCTGCTTTTGTATCGATCGCGCGCGCGAGTTCAATCCGTTCCGCACTTCCGTAAACTGCAGAATTCCTAAGATGTGACGTAACCGCTTATTTACGTTGGTCAGCTCAGAAACACCTGAACTAGCAGTCAGTGGGGAGAGGGATCGGTCCAGTGCAGAATCTCAGAATGTAAGTGAACATACAGTCTCCTTGCACAGACGCGTGCGAGGAACACCGTCTTCTTCTGATATCCGTATACGGGCAGAGACTCACGTATGTGCTCTTATTGGAAAATTCGAAGTTGTAGGTCTCTCTATATGCAGCCTTTTACCTCATTGTGGGATGATACCAATAAGAAATCAGTTGATAATTGTCCGCGTTATCTGTATAACAGGCAATAGTAGATATATTTATGTTTCCTAATGCTCTAGTACTTCTGACCTTGTTTGTTTCCACAGTGTGATTTAGTTATGTCGGAGAGACGGCAGCCCTATGGGTACCGCCCCATTGGGCATGCACCTCGTGTACTCAATGACAGTCTTCCCGAGAAGGAGAGAGAGAGGGCACACAGAAACCGCCAGCACCAGAGGACCATGAAATCTTACAAGGTGAAGAGTGCATGACATGTTATTTTCTCAAGAGAATACTAGTATAGCAATAGAGTAAACATGTAGGTTGTTACTGGCGTTAGCCTCATAATTGAGGCCCACCTCAGAGTTATTGTGTGTCCATAGCAGCAGGGATGCCTTTAGCCATTTGCAAATACAGGGAATACCTGGCGTTGTACCTGCTGCAAGAGACCTGTAGAATCCCTCGATTGCATATGTGAGAAGGGGAGTCAGGGGACAGAGCTAGTGTTCACCTCATTTGCTTAATGGCTGCTTGGATAGCTCACTTGGTAGATAATCTGTTTAGAATGCAGAGTTTTGGTTGATTTTATGTCCAAGATAGCCCAATGTATAACTGCCAATCCCTCATGAAAGAGTTGTGTTGTGTTGCATCTTAGGAGTCTCTGGTGTATTGTACATGTACTCCTGCAGTGCCAGGGACTCTTTGGGCTTTATTGTGCAGATGGTGGCTATATAGAAGTTGTATTTCCAGTTTTTGAGTGTGTGTTGATCTGTTCTGTGTTCAGGTACTGATGATTGGAGAGTCTGGTGTGGGGAAGTCTACCCTGGTGGGTAGATTATGTGAAGACAGATTCATGCCAGAGCATCGTCAGTACACACTAGGTATGTACAATGGCTGTAGGATGCCCTGACTAATACTCCTTATCCTCCCACCATTCTCATTCTCCTGCTCCCTCTATTGAGGTAGAGCAAGGGAATAGTTACATTGATCCCTACATGCATTTATTGTGTATTGCAGCCTCATAATGGTTGAAGCAGAGGTTGTAAAATATCCAATAAAGCACTTGTTATTGTAGGGACAGTTGTTAGTCCTTAGTATAGTATCAGCATAGTCCATTGTCAATATGTCATCACATGTGTGTGGGAGTATGTTAGTGTAACCATTGTCCTGCAGGTTTTGATATGTTTGAAAAAGAAGTAGAAATTGACGGAGAGAGAATAAAGATATACTTGTGGTATGTGTAGAGATACTTGAAAGCTCACTAAGCAATATTTGATATCTCTGTAAATCTGTCAGGGATACGGTGGGCACTGAGACATTCGACTCTATCACAACCAGTTACTACCGAGGTGGAGCTGTAAGTTGATGCTATGTACTACACTAATTGGTGTCAGTTTTATCTGTCTATGCAATATACACATATACAGGGTATCATTGTGGTGTATGATATTTCAACGCTGCAGAGTTTTAACCAATTAATCAAATGGATTAACTATGTACAAATTGTGAGTATAATACGTACACAATATGTGTAGTAATGTCTGTCAATATGCACTCGGGAACATTTTTACTACATGGCTATATAGCTCAGTAGCTAGAACATCTTCCTGGAACACAATGTTATGTGTTCAAGTGTTATTCATATGTTGTGTTCTCCCTCCTTATCCACCCACCTTTCCTCTCTCCCTCCTTATCCATCCACCTTTCCTCTCTCCCTCCTTATCCACCCACCTTTCCTCTCTCCCTCCTTATCCACCCACCTTTCCTCTCTCCCTCCTTATCCACCCACCTTTCCTCTCTCCCTCCTTATCCACCCACCTTTCCTCTCTCTCTCCTTATCCACCCACCTTTCCTCTCTCCCTCCTTATCCACCCACCTTTCCTCTCTCTCTCCTTATCCACCCACCTTTCCTCTCTCCCTCCTTATCCACCCACCTTTCCTCTCTCCCTCCTTATCCACCCACCTTTCCTCTCTCCCTTCTTTCCATTCACCTTTCCTCTCTACCTCCTTATCCTCCCATCTCCCTCCTTATCCACCCACCTTTCCTATCTCCACCTTATCCACGCATCTTTCCTCCTTATCCACCCACCTTTATTCTCTCCCTCCTTATCCATTCACCTTCCTTTCTCCTTCTCCTTATGCTCCTACTTTTCCTCTCTCCCTCCTTATCCTCCCACCTTTCCTCTCACCCACCCACCTTTCTTTCTGTCCCTCCCTCCACTTTGTACAGCATGGTACAGCTGATGTGAGTCTAATGTTACTAGGTGCCAAGTCAGATCTGGAAGGTAGAAGAGAAGTCACCACTGAGGAGGGACGCAAGGTACAGTCCTACATGTACAATGATGTCACATGGCTTAGTGTGCAGTAGTGTTCCTCTGATTAGGAGTCACTGAATATGGACTCTTGTCCTTATCTGAGATTCAGCCCAGAAATCTCAGGAGGCCTCATTTAATCATTATTTTGGTCTCAGGCCAGCTAGTCACGTGACTTTATACCTCCCCTACTTGTGTCTGTCTCGATGTCTCTAGAGTCAGATCTATGTGTAGTCCCACCATCCCTCTATCCTTCAACAGTTTAAATGTTCTTCCACTTTTATTCATGCCATTATTGCTATATACATTTTCATAGTTTGCAGACCACCATGATATATCACACTTCTACGAAGTGAGTGCAAAAACTGGAGAAAATGTCACACAATCATTTGAGGCATTTTTCAGAGAAGTGCATAGGAAGGTTGGTTGATTTTATGTCAGTATTTTGAGTACATGTATCAAGACCTCAGTATAAGCTAAGCTTCAAAAGTGAGAAGTATTTTGGACTTACACAGTTGGAGATTCCTTTGTCTGGTGACTAATAAATGTTTGACATCAAAGTTTTCCTTGTTTATAGCTGTGGGCTATAGTTATCCTTACAGCTCATCATAAGCACTAGTATTGCCACATAATAATATGCACCATCAATATTTTCTCTTTTCTAAATGTCAGATAGCTGTATATCCTATGTTGGATAAACAAAATTTTGTGTACATGTATTTTCCCTTTCCCTGAAGGCCTTTCCCATCTATCACTGGTTGTAATGACATTTCCACAGGCACAAGGCACATTAACAGAACCAGACACACAACCATCACCAAACAATAAAAAGAAATGCTGTTGATTTTTACACTTTTCTTCTATGCCTGTGTTGTTTGCTCAGTTCTGTAGTAATGTTTGGAATTTTCTTTTAGTATTAAAATTTTATGTACACATATGAGAGAACTACTACACTGTTACAACTGCAGCACTCTAGAAATGATGCAATATTATTGAGCAAGAGAGCCATCCTATAGCTACTAATTATAAGCATAAGAAGTTTCCCTCACCTGCTGCACTGTTTGTTTGTATATTAGTGTGATGCACTGCAGCTGATGAGTCATCTTAGAGGCCAGGTGGGCATGACGCAAGAGTGCAGCTATGGCAGGCAGGATGCATGCTGGTATGCATTTTAGAATAGTCATAATTATATATGCATCCTAGAGTTGTCGTGTGTAGAGGCATCTAGTTGTCACATGTATAGAGGTATATGGACAAAAATGGAAACTACTGTCAGGTTCACCTGTCGGATCCTGCGCCGCGCGCATGCGCATAGCAGCAATCGGCCGTCTGTCAGTCTGCTCCTTAGGCTTACTTCCTTCAGTCCATAGCTCTCTGACGTGAGATATATAGCTTGGTTTGCTCCGCCTACCAAAGTATTAAAGTATTGTTGACGGCAGAATGGCTAGATAGACAGTGACTAAGCAGATATGACGCTTCGCGATCGGGGTACGTATATATGATCCCGCTAGTTTTTAGTTAATTTGGAGAAATACCACAGGTACACTACTGACTGCCACAGTGTCTACATAGAGATTACACCCCAGCATCCCATCTTCCAGCTATAATAAACATGTGCTCTTCCTCGAGCCAGTTTGGCTCCACCGATAGCGGCCTGGACATGGATATGGATACCGAGCGCCTCATCAGCGATGAGGCTATCCCAAACTGGGCTAGAGATTTTCCAGTGATCGGAGAAGGAGTACTCATCTTCTCGATTCAGCGCAGCACACCATTCTCCATCGTTATCCGCCCGAAACTGGAGGAGGATGAACCAGGAGCCGACCAATGGATATCCCTTGAGGTGCACCGGGATAAAGCGGTCTTTAAGATGCACATGAAAGGAGAGACGACCGTATTAGCTGAAGTCACTGGAATTATTTGTAACGAGCGCGTCGGCTTCGATGAGAAACGCAAAATTTCCTATTGGCTCAGCTACGACCGAGGCCTACTGAGACTCAAGTACGGCAAAGGGTACTACATGGAAGAGAGTACACTCTTGATTTACAGCTTTCTCACTGGAAAAAAGCAAGTTGATGAGGAGATTCGTAAGCAAATGAAATACCTCTTCAGTCACACTATTCGTCGGCGCATCGAGCAATATGACATAGAGCCGAGCACAGTGCTAGTGCCGCGCTACGCAGCGCGCGTCAGGAAGCTCGGATTTCGTGGGCGTTCCCTTCACGAAATGTTCCCCAACATTTCCAGTGAGGCACTCGACAAGGAGTCTGTAGTGCTAGCCAAGTCAATAGTTGACATTGAGCAATTGGTTGCCTTTGACAAAGACCCATTTGTGTGTAATTGGTCTCCGCTGGTATTGGACAGCTCAAAAATAAACCTGTTTGATATTGACAACAACAAATACACTCTTTCTGCTAGTTTACCCCCAGCTTGTTTGGAGCTCTATTCAAATATCACTGCCCCAAATGTGGAGCTGGATTGGTCCGCTACTCCAGAAAAGTACAAATTGTCTGATGCCATTCGCCACAGCCTTAAGGGCCCCAATGGCACTCTCTACAAGAAGCTGAAGTCAAAATCAGACGAGTTTGCTGGATTTAAACAGACATACTTACGTGTTACACTAGGCAACAATTATGGCACCTCTCCAGGAGTGCCGTATGTTCTGGAGATATGGCCCAGTGGTCATGGCAGTCCCATCCATAACCATGGCAATGCATATGCTGTTATTAAGGTACTTTATGGAGGGCTAACTATCAAGATATTCAACAAGCATGTAGACAGACCAGATGCTTTACCGTTAAAGACATTTGATGTGAAGAAAGGTGACATTACATGGATCTCGCCAAATTGGTTCCAGACTCACCAGCTCTTGAACAACACAAATGACTTCTGTGCCACTGTGCAGTGCTACCAATATGGTGCCAATGATTTCACTCACTGGCCCTACTTTGACTATGTCGCAAGCACTGAGGTGATTGATGAGTTTCTACCTGAGGGTGATTATTCATTTCATGAAATGCATGAAATTGTGATGAAGGAATTTAGAGCCTCTATGGAGAATGCATGGACAGTATGGTACAGTCCCAGTAGCAATAGCAGCTGATAGAAAATGTTTGTGTAGCTACATCATTTTTGAGGATTTATGTATGTATACATATTCCATGAACACCATATTTGCAGCATGTACATGCACATATTATATGAGAGATTTGCATCAAACCTGTATATTTCTACCTATTAAAGGAAGTCAGTTCAGCCACTTGATCTTGATTCAAGTTATCCCTGCATATATAGAGGATTTTTCTATAGACAGTTCGATATAGTTCTAGCAATCAAGCTCCCTGTAAATTGCCCATACTATAGTTCAAGAGGTAATAATTACTGGTCAGCGCGCGCAGCGATATTGCAGCCGCGCCCTCACACGTACGCGCATACGACTGATCACGCGGCCACGCGGGTTAACGGGCACGATTTTTTTATTTGGGTCCTTAGCGTCTGCCAGATTGCTTCTGAATAAATGATGGTGTAATGGCTGTCCGTCTGCATGATTTGTGATGAACTTTCCCCAACAAGAAAGTAAGTAATTTGCCCTAACAAAAATTAATAACAGCCTACCACGTATTCGTTTTTGGCTGTAGGTGTATATACAGGCTACTCCCGAATATAATTAAGAGGTCTGGCTCACGGGACTATTTACTTTATTGGTGAAGTATTTCTGAGCTGCTGCACTGCTAATTTGTAATTGCAGTTTCCG
Source organism: Theonella swinhoei (assembly GCA_963970385.1). Classification (NCBI taxonomy): domain Eukaryota; kingdom Metazoa; phylum Porifera; class Demospongiae; order Tetractinellida; family Theonellidae; genus Theonella; species Theonella swinhoei. The sequence continues at coordinate 3,437,686 of OZ019960.1, read as the reverse complement.
TGAAGATGATACTGTTTATTGTTGTAGTGGGCCTTCTTTTCACACATGGTGGTGGTATGTAATTAGTCTATTATGGAGTGTTATCAATCATTTCATCTCAGACATACGAGTACTGCAAAACTAACAGTTATTATAGAGAAAGTACATATATTACATCTATGTATGGTCAGTCATATTCTACCTGTCTCTCCACTATACAGTTCTCTCACAACAGTGCTATCGTCAGGCTAACTGTGCTGGAGATCAGTTTGAAGTGAGCTCAGCAAGACAGTGCTGTGTCCAAAGAGATGATGGCATGTCCTATGAAGATGACAGTGGGACTTGTACTATCTCACAGTGTACAGGTAATTGGGATGCTTCCAGCTCCGACACTAAGTACTTCAGTCATTAGAGTTGGTATCAACATATGTGTGTAAATTAAGCACTTGAGTTTAGAGATGCTGAGTGGGAGGTTGGGGATGATGACTGGGGTGGGGCCAAAGTTACTAGACCACGAGGTGCCTAAATCTCCTAGTACTTCCACTCAAGTGCCTAACCTACCAAATGCTGATTGGTCATTTAGTGGTGCATAATTTCAATAGGTGCCTGCAAAAACATTCCACCCTACAGTTTTAACAAGGAAACATATAGAAACCCTGCATATACCAAAATGCACAGAAAACAAGATCGGGCATGCAGTGTCTTAGACTCTATGTAGTCCTCCCTCCTCTCTCTACATGTTTTTGTTTGAGTTGCAAACTCAGCAAGCATGGCAACCACCAGCTGCACATCAAGAGATATCATAACCAATACACCCTTAAAAATGTTAACCCTTGTGCAGTTATTTCAGTTGCCTATGACAAATTTTTGCTGCAACCAAGACAACTATGCATGGGGTAAAGTAACCAAAACATGTTTAGTGTGGGTAAAGTATTTATTGTTACCCCTTGTGTTTCTTGTAATTGGTGAGTGGGAGCAAGCAAACCTCCAATGGTCGGTTTTTGTATATGTCACAGAGCTAGAGATAATTTTCATTGTATGTATATGTAGTTACATCATTGCATAACCTGTTAAGTTAGTACCTTGTTTGCGTGTTGCTCCACAGTGTAAGTGCATACTAATAAAAGATGTAGGGAGATGTTATGCATGGTATAACTGTTGTATGCCATCATCTCCTGTCTTGCTGCATATAAAATCCTTGTTTCTCTGATTTTTGGCACTAAATTCTTAAAAGAAAGTACTATCCGTCTGAGGAAGGCATGTCTGCATTGTAGCAATTAAAGTATTGCACGCTATATAAAAAGGCCAATATGTGATTGCAGTCATGACTTTGCTGAAACTATATACTAGACTAGCTTTATAGCTAACTACGTTATTTCACACCACACGATTTTTGGTGCATGTGAAACACAAATCACTACAGTGAAATTTACGAGACCCACTTTGGGTGTGGGGCCAAGAGTAATGCTATATACAGTGGCAAAAGTACCAATGGTCCTGCACTTCAGTGCATTTCATATACAGGAGTACAGATTCTCTGCAGTAAGCATTTAAATTGTGTTGAGTATAACACTGAATGGGTTTACTGGTATGCAGTTTGCTGCACCTATAGTGCATCTTTTGTAACCAGACTACAGTGAAACAAGTGTAAAACTGATTGAAGGCTCTAGAGATGGAAGTGCCAAAAGTATTAACGCAAGGAACCATTCATGCTGGCATGCAACCATAATAGCCCCTCCCCACATATGCATCTTCTATTTTATGAGGGATGTTCCCCACAAGGGGAGAGACCCCTGGAGGGATGGACACTGCCTTGTTTCTACACCAGTACCTGATCCACCCATATATCATAGATATATTAATGGTTTGTACATTACATTTCTGTAGATATGGTCATTGGATTCAGGCAGAGGAACCAAACAATATTAGAGAGTGATTCTATCATCACACTCGATGTCCATTCCTTGAGATCATCTGAGTTTGACTATGAGATTGTATTCCGCTACCAGCAGAACAGCAGCACTGCTAGTGTTGAGAGCATTGCCTCCTTTTCCTACAATTCGGATGCACTATTTGGAATTCACAATGTTCCAAGTGGCCGTTTAGAGGAGAGTCGTATACTGCCTGGAGGTTCCCTTCAAATACGAAATTCACCTCAGATAAGTATTATTGATGATTTCTCTCCTGAGGAGGATGAGTGCTTTACAATATCAATTGGAAGCCCAGAAATTGAAGGACAACGTAATAATTTTGAGTGCAATGATGACTCCATCAACCCAACTGACTTTTTCTGTCTACACACAATCTGTATTTTGAATGATGATGGTTAGTTAATGTCATAACCAGCTTGTATGCCACCTACATTGTTTATCCACTGATACTAACAATTGTCAGGTGTCTTGAGCTTATTTCATAGTACATGCATATGATTAGACTATTTAAGAAGTATATATATAAGTTAGACGCCGAGTCGAGGGAACTACGCGATTTAGAAAGCTGAGGGCCGGATGTAGCGTCCCGAGCGTAGCGAGGGCGCTACCAAGGGCCCGAGGCTTTCTAGTTCCCGACGACGAGTGCGTCTAACTATTTTAGACTACAGCGGAGAAACTGATTGGACAATGACCATTCAAACCGTTAGCAACAAGCGTGCCAATAGATCCCGGTACTAGGGGCCAGCGGCCAACTATAGATCCCGCTGACGAGGTGACTATGAAAAATAGATCCCGCGTTTCTCGTAACCTGATTGGTCAATTTAAAGTTACCATAGTCTAAATAGTAATTTGTTATACTGCACTAGCTGCCTATAATCAGACTTCTTGCCACACTACAAATGTTATCATAGAGGGGGGCACGGGGTTCTCCCCAATATTTTAGGAGGGAGGGCTCGGCCCACCCAATAATTAGCCAGTTACTTATCAGAGTCAAGCATACGCAATCCTGTAGACAGTAAGAGTTACTGGTCAATAGACAAATTGGTTGGGTTGGGCACCCCCAATATCTTTTATCTTCCTACTCTGCTGGTTATGATTACTTACCCCTTGCATGGTGATCTTAGTTGCATTCATTGGCAACTGAAATAGCCACAAGGGTTAAAATAACCCAACCATTTTTACAGTACATGCATGTTACATTAAAATCTTGAAATAAATGAGATTCTGATGTACAGAGATGTATGAGACTGGTGGAATTACAATTCAATTGTTTTGCTTTTAGAGCCATTTGAAGTTGCATTTGTAAAGACAGTGTATACTGTAACTGAGGGTGAGAGTTCAGTGGAGGTGTGTGTCAATCTCACTCGCCCTAATAAGGATATTGGTGATGAAGTAGTCTATGTGGAGGTATATGATAACAGTAGTTCAATCTACATCCCAGCTGATGTTGCACTAGCAAGTAAGTCAATGTGAATTTTGTTTTTTTCACTTTATTTATAAAAAATCTCGTCCAGCTCCTAATCCTCCGGATCCACACACTGGCACATATACTACGAGAAATTTTTCAGACTATGAGCAGCAAATACTGGGGTTTAATCGTATTCGCAACACAGTTATCGATGCAACAAGAAGAGTGATCTGCTACAATCAGGCAATCTATGATGACATACGTTTGGAGATGACAGAATATGTGGGCCTGACTCTGGCAGTTAGGACTGCTACAATTATCACTGAAGTACAGTCAATATATGATCAAGTTGCTATCCAGATAATGGACGAAGATGGTAAACAATAACAAAACACATATCTAATAAATATCTGGTCTTCACATATTAATCTATTGTGTTCATACCTTCAGTGGCTGTGGTGGGTTTGGAGAGGACGTTATACCATGTCATGGAGGATGTGGGTGTGGTAGAAGTGTGTGCTATTGTGTACAGGCCCTCCGTTGACTGTCCCATTAATTTTCCTTTTGATGTCCATCTCTCAACCAGTGACAATACGGCAGGTATTTGGTCATTCCGTATGCAAAACAATGGGTCAGTCATGCATCAATTTTGAGTGTAGTTGGTATATACAGCAGGTGTACAATACATTTCGTGAATACAGAGCTAACCTGCTCTTAGGTTCTCTTCCTTTGTTCACAGTGACGCACAAAGTGACTCAAACATGTGGGCAAGGGGAGAGAGCATGGAAATAATGATACAAGCATGACAAATGTGCAATTACATTTTTGCAGAGCAATCTATGGACTATATTGGACTGTCTGTGATCTTAAATTTTGCTACATGTGAGACACGACACTGTGTGAACGTTTCTATTGTGGAAGATTTCGTGGATGAACCAGAGGAAGAATTTGGAGTTATTTTGGAGAGGACAGTTGGCCTGAACAACAGGATTACACTAGATCCAGTGGATGGAAATATCTTCATAATGGATAATGATGGTATATAAACTTTATCGGGTGGTCAGTAATTCTCTATATAAGGGTGGTGCCAACATGCCCATTAGCTTCTTCTGATTTTTTTCTATATCGTCCCTACATTCTTTGAAAACGGTATACATACATAGTACTACCATGTAATGATTTATATGGTACTCACATGGCCAGGACATTCTAGATGCAAACACACTGTAAGATGCTAACACACTGTAAGTGTGTTTGCATCTCTGCCAGGCCACTATTCTATGTACTGAAGAAGTGGCATGCTATTCTGCTGCCATTTTTCATAAATTTATGTACCTGTGCTGTTTTCCTTCATTCCCAGTCCCAACCCCATCCATCATTGTCAGTAATACTGGTATTGTATATGCTGGCACTCCACTCACTCTGACGTGTGATTACACTCCATCAAGTCCTGACACAGCAGTGGCCTGGCTGATGAATGGTAGAGCAATTGACACCTCTTCTGATCGGGTCTCTATCGAAAGAGCCACTCTCAGCTTCTCTCCTGTGGCTACTTCAGACAGTGGCAGATACACATGTCAACTCAGTGTCAATGCATCTCAAGTACATGTCACTGTAGGAAGACCAAGACAAACAACAAGGGATATAATTGTGCAAAGTAATCTCCTTATCTCCTTCATTATGCCATGTATGTTATCTTCCTTCCTCTCACCAGTTCCCCAACCAAATGTGGATGTTACCCTCAGCCGTACTGCTCCTCTCTATACTGGTGGTAGCCTCACTCTCACATGTGCTGTGACACTGGATCCTAATGTGGATAATGGTGAGATGGTTGTAACAGAATGGAGTGGCCCAAGAGATATTCTAGGAGAGAGAGAGTTGGTCACTCCCGCCAGTGGCTCAGGCACTACCTACACTGGCAGTCTCACCATCAGACCTCTAGCTGACCAGGATGATGGTACATACACATGTACTGTGACTGTCACTGGAGGAAACAATAACCAGGCAACTGCTAATGATGCTATCGAAATTCTTGTGATGAGTAAGTGAGCGGTTCTTTTAAAGTGGCATGCTTCTTTTAAGTGCAACTGTGGTATCAACTATATATCTTCACACTACAAAAATTACTTTTACAGAAGCATTTTTTCAGCTTCGTTTGAGTGGATTTCTTAGCACTTGCAATGATTTTGTGGTAAGGATATAATTTTTTAAATATTTTGACTGTTATGTTTGACTTTCGACTAGTACACAGTGGATAGGACTGAGAAGTTGAAGGATATTACTAGCACAGTACTGGAAGAACTGACTGATTTATGCATCAGATGTGGTATTACCAATGACATCATTGATAGACAGTTATTTAACTGCTATCCTGAGTCCCCTATGTACGTGACATATCGTGCCAGACTGGAGGGTACCTCTGAGACTGACGGTGGCTCACTCATCTCTCTGATAAACGAGTGGGTAAATACTGGAGAGAGTATCTCTGTAACTGGAGTACTGCTGACAGTGGATACTGACTGTCCAGTGGCTATTTCGTCTCTCAACGAGGAAGAGTGCAAACCACCTACCCCTACTGCTAGCAATACCAATGACAGTACAGCTTCCTCTTCTAACAACATCATTACTATTATTGGAGGGGCAGTGGCTATATGTGTTATCATTGCTGTTGTAATAGTTATAATAGCAATAGTCACTCTCAAATTAAAGAGGCGTGGAGATTCCAGGAAAGCTGAAGAGTGAGTTCAGATCATGTTTATCAGCACACATGGAGCTTGGAAATGAGCATACGTACATGTAACTTGGCAAGTATAATCACAGTGTAGTTTGCAGTTGAAAATACCTTTTCCTCACCAGGCATGAGATGGCATCATTGGATTCCCCAGCAGTGAAAGGTGTTGCCATAACTACCACCCCTAATAGTGCTTATGAGGAGATACAAAAAGGAGGAGGCTTGGAGAAGAAAATATGCCCTCATTATGACGTCCTTTCCCATATCTCTAACTCCCCACTTCCAGCTGTACCATCACCAGTAGCTGCCGCTGTACCATCACCAGTAGCTGCCGCTACTTCTGGAGGTGTGGAAGTGGCAGAGGACCAGGTAGTGTATGAGCCAATTCCAGGAGAGAAATGACATAATACTATATAGAAGGATGATGACATTACAGTGTGTATTACACTCTGTAAGTCACCTTACATTATTTTTGCATTTGATTTGAATGTGTAGTATTGTGTGTTATCTAAGCACATGTACATACCTGTTCATACTGGAATATAAACACACTGTCTGTCATGATGCTTTAGAGATTGCACGTAATTTTCATATTGTAAACTCTTAGGATATACCTGGGAGTCAAAATCATGCCCCACTATATACACTGAATACAATTATTACTGAGCCACTGGATCTCTGCAGCAGAGAAGTGTAGGATGGAAGTTTCTATCATAAGGATATTGATGTCAATGGGATATGTGGTATTAGCAGTCTGATTGCAACTTTCCTTGCTCTCTGTATTACATCTGTTTTATATGAACAAAGACATGCCATTATGTGTAAAAGGTCCCCTTACATGTCATACATGTATATGTACCAGTTGTCTCATCTGCTGCTGCTCTCTCCTGACAGTCTCCTCTGCCCTAGTCAGCTGTTGCTGTAACTCACCATATTCTCTGTCACCAGGTCATCAATCACTTGCACCAGATTCTGAACAAGATATGAGAAATTAAAGTGATGACAGTAATGGTGCAGGGAGCAGGGAGGTATCGGCAGTACTGTATGGTGTATACCCAGTCCCTCACCTGGTTCATGGGCTGGTTCTGAGGAGCTCGTACCAGTTCCACTCTGTTCCTCTCACTCTCCTCATCTCTAATACCAGCTCTGGTGCTGATTCTAGTGCCAGTGAGCGTGACATTGGAGAGGACGAATGGCCTCAGCTCAGGATTGTCATGAAGAAGATCCATTGCCATTTTAGTTAACAATGCCTAGAACAATACTCCCCAAGAGACTATCAAAACAGGGTGGGGCTCCTATGATACATTGGTTCTCATGGCAATACATATTTGCATGCATATTACACACTGACATAACCAAAGCCGTCTGGCTCCTAGCTAGATTCAGCTACTCTCTCTCTTCTGGAGAAGTTTCAATGTGAAATTGGTTGAAGAATTCTCCGTCTACCCAAAACTCACTCTCGTCAGGTTGTATATAAGACTTAGTTTAAACTGGTCCACTATGGCAACTCAGATTTTGATTTTCAAAACTTACCTTCCTAGAGAAACTGCTGGCTACTTCAAATGACATCATTAGTTGCTGGATCTTATCCACAGATATATATAGTACATCTAGTGTCCAACAGTGTCAAATACTCGTCATCTCTGGGCACATATATCCGGGCCAAATGCCTTGAAAATCCACAAGATCCCCCTTCCATAGTAAAATTATCAAAAAAACATCTTCTTAAAAGGATTTGACTCCTTCTGTCCTTATCTGACTCAATTCCTCTGTGAGGCTGATAGCATCTGTGGCTACATCAACCTCATGGTACCACCTGTGGGACCTTGCTCTAGATTGTGGAATCCCTGGGACTCATGGCCTGCTGCTATTATTGAGGGAGAAACTTATTTGTTGTACTGTTATTTCTGTATGCTGCTTTTGTGTGTTTGCCAATGCCCTGTGGGTCGTGCTATTATTATTCGACAGAGATATCACTACATTTACACTACAGTGTGAGTCATGTGATATGTCATGTGATGTTATAGTTTCATTATCACAGCTTTTAATGCCTGCCTCATCCTTTGTAATTGAGAGTCGAGCTGGGAGGGAGGAGAGGAGGAAGAGAGAAGAGAGAGGGATTATTTTGTAATGTGTAGTATATATCATGCATACTGTTTGTTGTATCATCTTTTGGTGCAGAGCGGTCATCTCCCTCTTCAGACTGTTGTGAGCCTTGGTCCTCTGTTGGGCCTGTCTTTGTTCTATATCAGACACGTCAGTCTGGAATGACGACAACACACTACGCAACTTCTCCAACCTGTACGTGTAAGACATGTACCTTTACATTGACAGACACACAGTATACACGTCATGTACTCTGGGGACAATTTGATAAACAGGACACCTTGTCTGTGTACTTTTCCAGGACACCTCACTAATCAGGACTCTGCACTAAATCAGAAGAGAGGCTACACTGTATACACATACACATACCTCCTGGTTGTATCCTTGGTATCATTTGTCATAATTGATAGGGTCTGACTCGATGACTTCAGTAATTTCTCTGTACGATCCCAGCTATGACTCAGAGCTGTTTCCATAGCAACCAGACAGTTGGTGACCTTGTCATTGTGACTACACAGCACAGCTTTCCTGTGAGGAGGGAGGAGGAGGGGAAGTGGAGGGGAGGTGGAGGGAGTATGACAGGTGTAGGGTCCCTTTACAAAAGGTACATGAAGATGGGGGTTCATTTACAAAAGGGAGGTGGGGGCACATGAGGATGTGAGGATTTGTAGATAATGCCATTTTCATGTGGGGTAAATATAGACTCAGAAAATGACTTTCAAGTGGGAATCAGTCCTCCCCATATGGTTAACAGGGAAACTACAGTCCACATTCCCAATACCCTCCACCAACCTCTCACTGCTGTGTCCCTCCAACATTCCCTCCAGGTCGTCAGGTCCAGTGACTGAGACCACCTCCATCACAGGCCTCTTGGTTACCCTGGCAACTCTTGTTACCTTGGTGATAACTGGATGTTTCGCCATGGGAACTGGCAGACTAGGTGTGTTATCCTCTCTGTCTCCCTCTCCCTCTCCCTCTCCCTCTCCCTCTCCCTCTCCCTCTCCCTCTCCCTCTCCCTCTTCCTCTCCCTCTTCCTCCATATCTACATCCCAAACTAAATGTTTACGTTTTCTGGGGTTGCAGCTGTGATTTTGCAATGATGTCATCACAGAGGGGAATTCCCCTGGACCTATACCAAGATACAATTATACACTTCGTTGGTGTCCTCCCACTTCTCGTCGTGTCCTAATTAGAGGGTTCACCCTATGGCTAGTGAACATCTGATTAGGACATTCTGAGAAGTCAGGACACCTCAATGATCAGGACAACCAGTACCTGAATGAATGGATATATTCACATCTGGTGGTGATTCTTCAGGTACAGGGGTCAGTGGGGTCACGACACATGGTTTGGGGACTAGACCAGCTGCCTGTGGAGGTCTCTTATGATTTCTCTTAGCCACACCCACCACTTCTGTCTTGTCTTCTCTGAAGACGGCAGTCTTTGATTTCTTATCATGGGCAGTGATGTCATGTGATGTCACGGCACACGGAGTGGAGTCAGAGGTGTGGTCTATAGTAGCACCGTCTCTAGCCCGTGCCAGCAGATTCTGAGAATGACAGTATGGCAGTATGTGGGTATGACAGTATGGATATAGTTGGTACTAACATGACAGATCTTCTCAAAACCACATGTTATGTTGTGGTCTGGTTCCACATTAGATGAGTGGATGGATGAAGGAGTGGGTGGGGAAGGAGGTGTGGCCTCTTCGATGATCTCTGATTTCTGTTCACTGTAGGTCACATTTACATCAGATACATTACCTCATAATTACATCATACCTAAGGTATCCACTGCTGATACAAGCTCTCTTAGAGGATGGTGCCTCCTCTGTTGTCAGTAGTGTCCTCTTCTCCCCCCTCCCTATGTCTGGGGGGTGGGAATTGTCTCCTGCTCTCTGGAGGGCCTGGGGGCTGGAGGTCACGTTGGGACTCAGCAGCCCCTGTCCCTCCTCCCTCCCTCCACTGGAGTGGGACTCCATCCTCTTCCCATCCACCTCCATCCCAGACCCAGTGGTATGGGTCTGGACCCCTACAGCAGTAGTCTGGCCATTCAGTCCAATACTGTCTCCATTACTATCCCCATCACGTGGTGTAGTCTGACCATTCAGTCCAATACTGTCTCCATCATCACATGGTGTAGTGGTCATGTGAGGCTGATCCTTGTGGCCAGTCCTGTCCCACCCCTCCCTCCCTCTTCCTCTCCCTCCATGTAGTGCTCTACCTCTCTTCCTCCCTCCCCTGGTGGCCACTACTCCATCACTGCAGTCAGGTGGCCAGCTGGTAGCCACGCCTTCCTTCACCACTTTCCCCCTCTCTTTACTCTGCTCACTAATAGTCATTCCTTTCTTCTTCAATCTCGACTGCCTTCCTAGACCTCTGCCCCTCCCACTCCTGCCTCTACACCCTCCACTATCACTGGTAGCTGCGGCTGATTCTCCTCCATCACGACCACCACTGTCATCTCCCTCTTTCACTAGTTTATCCCTAGGTCTCATCTCTCCATCATGTGAAGGACCACTAGTGTCACTAGCAGCTCTACCACTCTTTGGTCTGTAACAAGTGGTGATGTTCTTTGATTTATTCTTCAGAGCTCGTGAGGTTGTCAGGAGTGGTCGACTGGTGATGTCATCATTACATCGCCTACCACCTCCACTTCCTTTGGATGGGAGACTAGGGTCTTTCCCTGGCCTGCTGTGGCCCCTCTTGACCTTTGGCCCTGCTGTGATGGTATCCACAGTGTTAGAGTTGGAATGAGACTGTGACAGTATGGAATTGGGTATGGCAGTTGGTGAGGGAGAGGGGGAGGGGAGGGAGGAGGGGATGGAGTGAGGAGTGGAGACAGGACTCTTCCTCTGGGCAGGACTCTGTATGTAGAGTGACTCATGACATGTACACTGCAACCTCTCTAATGAGGAGATTGAGGACCCCCCCACCGCCGAAGTGAGGACACCTCAATAAACAGGACACCTCTTGCTGCCCCAAATACAATGTTTGTCAATCCCTGAAATCAGGACACCTCACTAATCAGGACACCTCACTAATCAGGACATTCTATTCTGTCCCAAAGGTGCCCTCCCAACTTACATCAAAGTCAAAGGCCTTCACAAGGCTCCTCTTCCCACCATCCTTCACACCACCTCCACCACCACCCTTCACACCACCTCCACTGGCACCCTTCACACCACCTCCACCACCACCCTTCACACCACCTCCACTGGCACCCTTCACACCACTTCCACTGGCACCCTTCACACCATCACCACATCCTCCTCCTCTTCCCTGTAGACACACATGTTGGGACAGTAAAAGGTACAATAAGGTGTCCTCATTTCAGAGGTCCTCATTGACAAGTGTACATTATACACTAAGTATGTCATCTTGCTGACCTTTCTTCCTCTGCCTCTAACAGCTGTACCCACACCAGTCATGGGGGCGTGGCTTAGAACAAACACCCTCTGTGTGTCCCGACCCATTCTGGTATGTCCATCCCTCCCCCTCCCCCTTCTGTCCCCCCCACACCCTCTCCCTCCACCCCTCACAGCACTCCTCACTGGGGAGGCCGAGTTTGTGATATCAGTGAGTCCTGATGTGACCACACCCCTTTTCTTCTTATCACCACTCTCACATCCCCTCCTCACTGACAAACTGGTGCCGTCGCCGAGTGCTGTTTTAGACAATCCTCTGACCACGCCTCTCTCTCTCTCCCCATTATCACCACCCTCACACCCTCCATCCACCACTGCACCCATCACCAACACACCCACACAAGAGCTTGTCTCCATTCCATTCTCAGGAGTGACAACTGGGTTGAGATTTGGACAATCATTCTTCCTCTCCCCTCCTTCCTCGTCAGGTGGAGTATTAGCTAGTGATATGTCTGTTCCATCCTCCCCATTGCATCTGAGGGCTACTGCTTTTGTCCCCTTATCTTGACCCTTTGACCTCTGAGGGGTGTGGTCTCCAGAGTGGGACGTGAGGTGTATTGAAGTCCCCTCATCTCGAGCCTTCGACCTCCGAGGGGTGTGGTCTCCAGACTGGGACGTGAGGTGTATGGAGGATATCGCAATGCTCCTCTTCTTGGCCCCGCCCCCACTAGAGAAGTGCAGGGGTGGTCTGGTGGTACCAGCTGGGGTGGGGTGGAGTCTGGAGGTGCGGGGTTTTGGGGTGGAGGTGTGAGGGGTGGGACGGGGGACAGGGTGATTGGTGGGCGTGGCTAAATCCTGGGAGTTGACCTGACCTCCCTATAGGGGATAGAGATGACATTAATTAAAGAGGAACCTCTGTAATTAAGACCCATTGAAACGAGGAGACCTCAAATAAACCTGTTTTGTCCCAAATGCCGTGTTTTAGTATATACTTCAGTAACACTACTTACTAGCCTTAATGCAGTGACCAGCTACATGTCCTCCTAACTCTTAGTCCACACCTGATGTGGGTGTGGTCCTACCTGTTGGGGAGTGTTGGGAGGTATGTCTATTGGTGAGATATGTTTGAGAGACGAGGATGGCTTCTTGGAGGACGAGGATGGCTTCTTGGAGGATGTGGATGGCTTCTTGGAGGATATGGATGGCCTCTTGAGAGATGAGTGTACCTCTGATGTTGGCTCTGGTACCACCTGTAGTGAACAAATACCTCTCCCTCTCCCTCTCCCTCTTCCCACTCCTTTCTCTCCCTCCCTCCTCCTTTCTCTCCCTACCTCCTCCCTCTCTCCCTCTCTCTCCCTCGTTTCTCTCTCTCCTTCCCCCCTCTCCCTCCTCCCTCTCTCCCTCTCTCCTCTCTCTCTCCCTCTCTCTCCCTCCCTCCCCCCTTCTCTCTCCCTCTCTTCTCCCTCTCTCCTCTCTCTCTCTCCCCCCTCCCCTCACCATATCAGAGGGAGCTGTCTGCTCCTCCTGGTCCTGCTGGAGGTGGTGGGTCTGTCTGATGTGGAGTGGAGTTATTGCAACACTTGACTTCACAGACAGGGAGGGGGAGAGGGGAGGTCCCTGCAATTAGGAGAGATATATTTTATTACTATTAATTGCCACTCCTGCAATTGGTAGAAAAAAACGTACATGTAATAGTATATATAGGCTCATTGCTCTGTGTTGTAGCTAGATACTAGGGGACCTATGGGTCAAAACATCATTTTGTGGTATGTTCTGCTCTAATAATCCATTTTACAAGAAAAGAAAGTGTCCTGATTTGTGAGGTGTCCTGAATCAGGGGTTGAAAGTACACAAACAACAAAATGTTTCATGGAGTCCTATAATTAGAGAGGTACTTCACTGACTTGGGTCACTGGTTGATTGACAGGTGTATAATTAGTGGGTGTGGTCTGTTTCCCTCCGAAGAGTTTCTCCATGGCCAACATGGGGTTGTGGGAGGGAGGGAAGGTGATGGTGAGGGAGTGATGAGGGGAGGGGAGGAGGAGGGAGGTGACGAGGGAGCAAAAGGGACTCCTCAACTGTAATGAGAGCACCACATCCCCTCTATCAGCTGGGACATGAAGGAATAGCAAAATATTGACAGGCTAGGAATTTGTAAGGACCCCAGGTCTAATTGTGAGGTGTCCTGATTAGTGGAGCGTCCTGATTTGTGAGGTGTCCTGATTTGTAAGGTGTCCTGATTAGTGGAGTGTCCTGATTTGTGAGGTGTAATGATTAGTGCAGTGTCCTGATTTGTGTGGTGTTGTGATTAGTGCAGTGTCCTGATTTATGTGGTGTCCTGATTAGTGCAGTGTCCTGATTTTAGGTACAAAAGTATTTGGGGCATCAAAAGATGTCCTGTACATTGAGAGGTGTTCCTCCATACTCATGTACTTACTACTAATATTCCAGGACTGGAGTCCCTTGTCATACACTGACACATTCTCCCACACATCACAGCCCCCCGACTCCCCAGGGGGGCAGGGGTCTTCAATATTTAGTGAGAGGGAGAGAGAGGCCGAGTTTATGTCAAGCCAGAACCCACGAGGACCAACTTCTTGTGGAGGGCGGAGCTGGGAGGAGGGGGAGGTGGTAGATATGCAGTGGAACCTCTCTATTTTAGGACAGAGGGATTAGTGAGGTGTCCTGATTTCAGGGGTTGAAAAGTACACAAACATGGTATTTGGGACAACAAAAGGTGTCCTGTTTATTGAGGTGTCCTCATTTCAGGGAGTCCTAACTACTGCATGTCATACAAGGTATGTAACTCTGTACCTCTATAGATCCAAGGACAACCTTCTTACACAGGAATGAGTGAACACTGTGTTAGTAGTGAGAGGGGAGGGAGGGAAGGAGGGAGAGAGAGAGGGTGGGAGGAGAGATAATGATGTAGCTACACATGTACATGTAGGCGTGGTTTAGAGGTCATGATAGATGTACATATAGTTGACCTTCTGTCCATGCCTGCTTTAGAGTTGAGTAAAGTCAGAAACTGACGACAATCCTGGGACACAGAATGGAGACACAGTGAGGTGATATCAAGACTGGACTCTCCACATGATGTACATACCAGTTCAAATGTGGTCTCTTGAATGTTCAAAAAGGAAGTGATGAGGGTGTGGTCCGAGAACCACCGATGGGTGTGGTCACTACACCCACTCCTCTCACCAGCCAGTACACTAATGCAACACTCCACCATAGTCGCTTGGAGTTCAAAGTCTAAGGAGTAAAATTGTTTACTGTTGTTAAGGGGGAGCTGAGAAAATGGGTCAAATGGAGAACGTATTACATGTAAATACCCTGTTAACTACATATACTAGATAGCTAGTAGCCTATGCCGGACATGAATATAATAGTTGTGTTTAATAATAAACTCCCCCACTTCATGAACACTGAGCCCCCCACTTTTGACATGCTGTCTCTGCCTCTGTAATTACAGGGGCTCAATCGTTAAGTAGTAGTCTATCATTGGACAATACGTCAGGTGGTCCTCTCACCTCCTGCACTGGTCAGCCCCTCCATTATCTGGTCACTGTGGGGGACACCACATGGGATGTGAGGGGACTGTGTACATGTATCATCTGACTCACATGAGGTGGGTGTGTCTGGAGAACAGCTTCATTCTCTGTCCAGCCTCCATCAATGGCAGGAGTTCAGCCACACATTGAGAAGCCTGTGGACATGGGAGAGGATGTACAGTGGAACATCACTACCCAGGACACTTCTCTAATCAGGACACCACTCTAATAAGGACACCACTCTACACAGGACACCAAATCAATCAGGACATCTCTCTAGGACATCTCAATAAAACAGGACACCCTTTGCTGTAGTACATGTAAATACAATACTTTTCACTCTCCACCCCATGAAACCAGGACACCTCACTAGTCATGACACATCTGTGTCCTAATACCCCCCTCCTCCCACTCACCGATATTCTAGCGTCCACAGGGAGACTGGACTCTCCCACCCACTCAAGTAGTGGGGTTGTCAGTAGCAATAGACGACTCTTGTTGCTGCACCTCTCTAGGGTTATGTCCACCATGGTTGCCATGGTGATACAGGCCTGTCTCCATCCCATACTGCCAGTACAGGGCATGGAACGCAGACCAGCCAGCCACTCCACTATAGAACAAGAGTGCTACTAACATGGAAACCTCTCTAGTAATTGTGAAAGTAGTGAGGTGTCCTGATTAGTGGTGTCCTGATTAGTAAGGTGTTCTGATTAGTGAGGTGTCCTGATAAGTGAGGTGTCCTGATTTTAGAGGTTAAAAGTACACAAACATGGCATTTAGGGCACCAAAATATGTCCTGTTAATTAGGGAGTCCTAATTAGAGGGGTTCCATGCTAATCATTCCCTACCTATCTTTCGTCCCAGACCAAATGTCAATAGTGAGTTAGCAGATGATGTTGCCGTAGTAACACCACCCTTGTTCTCATCATGACAGCTGCTTCGTAGTATGAGAGACATAAACTTGACTAGGTCTGATAGAGAGGGAAAGTGACGAGACTTTAATTCCTGGAGGGAGGAGAGGGAGGGAGGGATAGAATGGAGGGAGGGAGGAGAGGGAGGGAGGGATAGAATGGAGGGAGGAAGGAGAGGGAGGGAGGGAAGGAGGAATAGAATGGAGTGAAAGAGAGGGAGGGAGGAGAGGGAGGGAGGGATAGAATGGAGGGAGGGAGGAGAGGGAGGGAGGAGAGGGAGGGAGGAGAGGGAGGGAGGGAAGGAGGAATAGAATGGAGGGAGGGAGGAGAGGGAGGGAGGAGAGAGAGGGAGGAGAGGGAGGGAGGGATAGAATGGAGGGAGGGAGGAGAAGGAGGGAGGAGAGGGAGGGAGGGAAAGAATGAAAAGGAGTGAGGGAGGCAGATGGGAGAGAGACATATAAAACTGACTATAAGAAACTCACAAGGCAACACAATGCAAGACAGTCCTTTTCAAAAAAAATTGCTCAGGCAGGAATGTCCCACCCTCCCTAATGACCACTCCTCACTGAGCTAATGGCTCCACAGAGGATGTTGTACATCCTCCTAGTGACAGCTGCCCCCTCTACACCAGCCAAGGGGTCATCTCCAGTAACCTGCTGCTGAGAGACAAAGGCCCTCACTCTCTGAGCCACTTGTAGAGCTGTAGAGCTCCCTCCCAGCAATACCTGCTCCAGCTGTATAGCAGATGAGAGAGAGGCTCTGTACATGGTATGGAGCCTGCCAATAGTTGCCATCATTGCAGTCATTTGCATGTTATATTTACATGCATGCCTTACATTCACAGTCCATTCTTATTGAAAGACACATTTGTATATGTACTAAGTAACTCACTGTGCTCGAGCTCATTGCCTTACACTAGTACTAGCTAGCACCTGATGAAAAAAACGAAAATTGCCGCGCAAACGCGGCGCGCGCAAATCTGAGACTTGCGAATTGCGTACGTACGTACGTACGTACGTACGTACGTGCGTACGCGCGCGCGCGCGCCGAGACCGGGGCCCGGGCCGGCCGCGGGGGTTATGCCTTTGCCTTCTTATTATCACTGGTTTTTTCCTGCATATACACTGCAGCTTGAAATGTTTTTTACACTTTAGTTTATAGTGTTGGTAATGAAATTTACGTGGAAAATCGTGTGTGTATGGCATCCCGCGTGGCCGCATGAGCATGAGCGAGTAGGGCGTGGCTTCGCTCTAAACGAAGCAGAGGTATTGAAACTGCTGCAGGAGCATTGAAGATGTTCTCTTTTGCGACTGCAGGTCTGGTACTGCTGATTGCCTCAGCATGTCAGGGCCAACAACCAAGTTCTGGTAAAAGTTGAACTGTCCATCTACGTAGTCATATAGGGCACTATGATGTGCAGCTTATGCTATATATGTGGACATGCATGTAATCAAGTTGGCACAGTTGTAATAATATTTGTTACACATTCCGTTGTCTCAATACCTCATCCAAATAGGGAGAACTGGGTGTGTCTCTGGGATCGACATTTTATAGTATTCCATGCATATATGTGTGGCTCCTGGTTAGAAAGGGTCAGTGGGTATATTTGCATAACTTCACAGAAGTTGTGACAGCACTGCATGCACAGTTTCCAGATATTGTGTCTGAGGCTACGCCATATACTAGTATCCAGTGTGCAAGGAGCTACAATTAATGCTATGTGCTAATTTAATCACGACACATTCAGTGGCTGCCATCAGACTCAACTTCTGTATTGCTGCACTAATGCAGTGCTCCACTAACTGCACTTCACAAAAAATTTTCAGTGTGCTTGAGCTGTGTGATATGTATAGTGAATGTAAACTGAATGACTGCTATAATCACAGCACCAAACAGAGTAATCGTAGCATGGCATATCAACAAACCATAAAGCCCACGTCTCTTTTCCCCCTTTCCTGTGGAAAAACATCAGTATGATCCATGTCTTATAATTACACTGCCAACTCATCAGGGCAATGTATTTAGACCAGTGTCTCCAAACCGTGAGTCAATCGTGCACTCAATTACGTTTGATAATGCTGGAACCATATGGAACCACCACTTCAGTCACACTGGGCATGGCTGTAATTGGGGAATATAACCTGTAAATCTAATCTATTTTAACTAGGTCAAGGCATTTAAATATATAGCTATTCCATGTGTATTGATTGATATTTAGTCTTGATGCATGCAATAAAGTATGCATGTAATGGGAGCTTTCACTTACTATGTTACTAATGTATTCTCTCTCTTCCTTTAAGGTGTCATTCTTTATAGTGAGAAACTAGACTCTTATCTCAGTAACAATTCACTTATCATATCGAGTGATATTGGTGGTTTTGGAAACGGTATTGCCTGCTACACAGCAGCAGATGGATCTCCAAGTGGTGCAGTGTGGAAGACCCCTGATGGGGAGAACATACGAACTAGTGGTACAAGTGGAGCCACCTCACTTGTGTTTTTCACTCAAAAACGGCAACAGAGACTGGTGCTGTTACGAGGAGGGGTAGAGTTTTCAGTGGTTAATGAAGGAGTGTACACATGCCGTATTAGTGACGAGAATGGAGACACACAGACACTGTTCATAGGCATCTACACTCCAGACAATGCAGGTACATACACAATTATATAGAACATCTGTTATGGTGTGTACGTTAGGTTGATGCAATAACTTGCCTGCCCACATTTGCAGGTGGTCCTGTGGTACACACCCCTGTGTTCTCACTCCTCACCGAGCTGACCACACACCCCTCCCAGTTCACCATCACCTGTCCCTCCTCCTCCACCCCACCTACCTCCATTGTCTGGACAAGGGATGGAGACAGTGTAATTGGTCTGGAACATTTTGAGTCCTCTCAAGTACTCTTGAATGCCTTGTCCAGTCACTATGACAATGTTTTGAGTGTGAAGAGTGACCTGGTGGGGGTGTATGTGTGTGAGGTGGGGAATGTGGGAGGAAGGAACAGTACATCTCTTACAGTGCGAGGTCAGTCACCAACGTGTGGTTGCAGTACATGTAACCATTAATTGTCTGTTAATTCAGCAAGATAATACATTGCCATCCATTTGGTCACCACTCACTGCAGTTCCATCTAGCCCTCCCATGGAAGTCCGAGTTGTGCCTGGTGGAAGTAATACTGTTCATGTGAGCTGGACTCCCCCAACCAGTGGAGCTAATGGCTACCTCATCCTATACCGTCCCACTAGCCAAGTGCACAATGAGACTGTCAGGATCGATAACTCCACAGCCACATCTTACATCATAGAGAGTGTGATGGGACAGACTGTGTATACCATTCAGATGTTGGCATACCTTGAACTCTCAACATCTCTCAGTAACACTGTTGAAATTGAAATTGATGGTAAGTATGGACATTTTACCAACACACTCTTTAGAAACAAAGTGGATAGAAGTTTATTAACATCCATTCCCTACAAATATGACTATACATGTATGTATTGAGATTGCAAACATCCTCCAAAATGTCCCCTTTTGAGATTTGGCCATGATTACAAGCCTACAAAAATATTCTCAGCACAGCACAATTCAATAACTTAAAGAAAAGCACTTGGAAAATGTGTAACCCTCGCACCATTATGACTACAAAGTGCACATGCAATAGAACAAGGAAAGGCAAACAAATGTATTAGATCTCTTTGTGATCTGCAGCATACCTGTAAATAAGTAGTTTTTTACACAACAGTGCCTAACAGCTTGTTGCAATCTCTAACAAGCAAATATATTTGAGCTCCTGACTGTCTTAGTGTTCTGCACATACCTGTAGATAAGTAGTTTCTCATGCCACAATAGACCTAACAGCAGTTCATTGTGAGCTGTATGCACACTTCACGCAGCTGCCCACAATGCACTTCTGTATCTACCGCTTTTCTTCAATGACACCATTCTGGTACTTATTTCCTCCAGACATTAGTACCAAACACTAATGCTGCTTCTTCATATCTCCACGTTTGGTATTCTTAGTAGCTATGGCACACACACACACACACACACACACACACACACACACACACACACACACACACACACACACACACACACACACACACACACACACACACACACACACACGGGCAGGGGTTAAAGATTGGCTTGGGACAGGAGTTGAACCAACTGAGCTAGATTCTACCAAGGCAGCTTCATGTACATGTAGGTGTCTTGTGTAAGTAGTACCACTTGCACTTAGAGTGAAACAAAATGGAATATAGAGCAGCACAGGAGACAAGATCAGACAGTTTCTACATAATTCCCTGCCCAAGAAAATCAATTATACTAGCCCTTAGTGCTCTTTTGCATACATGTACAAAAGATCACCTTTGAAGCATATATCCACTTTTGATATTAAGTATCACATAGGGTAGAGGAATTCATCTCTCTACAAAGTTTCATGTTTGTCAGTACTGAAGTTGTTGAGTTACTGGACTCTATAACCATATACATGGCCATTAATAACGCATTGTATGAGATAGTTTGTTTTCATGAAGTATATTGTTCTGAGGTATGTGGGGTCAAAGGACTGTATCTGTCTGCCAAGTTTCATGTTTTTCAGTGCTGTAGTGAATGGAACAGGAAAAAGAAGAAGAAATCTACTCATTTCAGTTTAACATATCTCCCAGCCATATTACACAAACTCTAGAGATAATAACTATACATAAGGGTATCATAGAAGCCTGAGAGAAGATGCATTTGTGATAACCCTACTAGGGTCTAAGAGTGTACCACTCGCTAAGTATTGCTACATTTTTATACCTTTCTCTTCTCATTCATCCATTTATGGTCTGTAAGAGACAAAGGGTGATGGTCTCATTAACCTGTCTTCCCCTCTTTCTATTTCTCTATTTGTTTCTCTTCATCCTTCTTTGACAATATGTACACCATACTTCATCTAAATAGCACAACTTGTTTTATGACACATGTTCTATATACACATGTATAAACTCTGCATGTGCTGTCAGTTGAAAGTTAAAGATGAGGTAATGTGTTATGTCCTTTTTCAGTTCCTGGCAAGCCAGTTAATGTGTTGGCCACACCAAATTCATCTTCCATTGTGAGAGTTCAGTGGGAGGGGCCTCCAAACGAAGCCAATATTGATGGATACATCATCAAGTATGTGTCTGTGATGTGTGAGGGGTTGGGGAAGGGAGAGGTGAAGGTGATGGACACAGAGAAGAGAGAGCAATATTTGATGGAACTGGAAGAAGGTACAGATTACAACATTTATGTGGCTGCATTTAACTCTATTGGAGTGGGAATGTTCTCTGAACCAGCAACTGAAGTTTACACATTAGAGGAAGGTATATATAGAGCTTACTGTATATAGTTACACCACCTACTGTGTTTAATCTGGGTAGGGATGTCACAGCCACATGCGCTAGTAGCAGTTATAAGCATTTTTAGACACAAGAAAGTATAGTGTTAAGTTGTCTTCTTTGCTACATGCATACTACTTGTTGTACATAATATACTCTATCTTATTTCATCCCAGTCCCCTCTGGTGCTCCTCTGAATGTCAGGGTCATTCCCTCCTCATCCTCCCTCATGGTGTCATGGCAACCTCCAGACTGTCTGGAGTGGAACTCTCGTCGTCTCACTCACTACACTCTGCACTATCACCCTCTCCCTCCCTCACAGGAAGGAGGGGGAGAAGAGATGGTGACTGGGAATCAGTTCACATTAACTGGTCTGACAAGTTTTACCAATTACAGTGTGTCAATTAGTGCCAATAACCATAGGGGCATGGGTCCCCGGAGTAAGGAGGTGTTCGCTAGCATTGTCACTGGTGAGTTTGAAGATTGCCAGTGACTACAAGGCCTTTTTATGCATGCATAACTATTGACAGCTACGTAATCATGAATTACATACAAAGTGAAATGTTGCATTCTCATCCAGCCCCTAATGCCCTAGAGTCAGTAACATATCAGCCAGACATCCTCTCGGTAGTCATCAGCTGGGAGGCTTCGGTAAAGGAACGGGGCTACATCACCATGGTGACTGTGAGGTATTACAATAGTGAAGGTGTGGAGATGGGCAATGCAAATGTAAAGAATGGAGAAAGAACATACAGGTACATAACTAAAAAGTACATACATACACATGGAATTGGCATTTTGATCACAGTAGCAAGGAGACCGTTCCTTTGTAACACACAATAGTACTCTGTATGAAAGGCTGTAGTATTGCCTCTCGTACTGTAACACACACACAGACACACACATACACACACGCACCAGTGTATTAGCACATGGTGTACAATGTAAGCCCTATGCCTATGTATGCCTTACTATGACTTTAATCATCCATGAGATGCTTAGAAAGCAACACAACACAACAGAAAGACACAGCAACACAGCACAACTCACCCAAGGCAGTTATTTTTAGCTGCCTTGGGTGGGACTTGAACCCATGATCGTCTGCTTTCTAGGCGATGCTCTTACCAACTGAGCTACTGAGGCAGCTCAGCTGGCTGGGCTCGAATCACATATACAATACAAAGCAACCAAAGCACCTCAAGCAAAGCATCACAAACCAGATAAACAGGTGAATTCAAACTTAGTATAAAAGAAGAAAGCCGCGGTAATTAAACCAGCAAAGATGCCAAACACCAAACCAAGTATATATATATGACTTTAATCATCCATGAGATGCTTAGAAAGAAAGGCAAAGCAACCCAACACAATTTGCCAAAGGCAGTTATTTTCAAAGAAAAAATTAGCTGCTTTGGGTGGGACTTGAACCCACAACCGTATGCTTCCTAGGCGACGCTCTTACAATGTAGTCCTCTGACCTGTGTGTACTCTGTGAATATGCATATTCTTCTCCGTGCAGACTGACAGGTCTGCAACCAATATCCACATACAATGTCACCCTCACTCCCCACACCTTGGACCCCATCCCTGGCCCCACCTCCCTCCTTGTTGTGTCCACTATCCCAATTGGTAAGACTGTGATTGTCTGTCTCTGGAGGTATATAAATTCCTGATCAAAGTTAAAAATGACACTACATTCCATTGGTTAATGAGCCACAAAGCTTTCATATACATATATGTCTGTAGGTATATGTGGCTTTACAGTAGGTGACTATATGTATGACTGACAAGTATGACTAGTAGACAAGATCAGACTTCGAATGTGCATGTATGTACTGTGTACTTCTAATGAGTCACATCCAAAGGTTTATGAAGCTTTCGTGTACATATTGTGACTGACAGTATACCACAGATCAATATAATTGGGGTGAGCATGAGTGAGCCCCTACATTGATGGCTCTCACGTTAGTCTCACTGTCTGTCCAACCATGTACGTCCTCCTGTTTGCACATGTGCAAAATCACATGACTTGTATTTTGGACGCTGGAATGACGAAGACAATGGAACAGACCAGAGAAGACCTGGAGAGAGGCGGAAGACAGAACCTACAAAGCTATAACTAGAGCACTTCTGCATTCTCTGCCACTATGTGCATATTACTGAAATTCGTATGTGCTCACTGCAAAACTCTATCCGCTTGTGTATTGTTTCCGAATGTGCATAATAACAATTTAGTACATTTCAGTAGTGCAATGCATAGCTAACTGACAATTTCTCACTCACGCTCACCCCACAATGCCATGCATTTCAATAGTAGCCTGTTAAATATTAATTATCATCCTATTATTATGGCCTTTATCACTCCTCTTATGTCTTATAGTGTCTTATAAGCAACAAACTATATTATGTGATTATTGTTCCCCAATCTATATACGTATTTGGGGGTGTGTTTGTCATTATTATACCTACTCCAGGATATGTAACATCAGTAAAGGCAGTGGCATACAACTCGACAGCTGTCAATGTTTCATGGACACCTCTCCCTTCTCAAGATGTGACTTTATATACTGTCTACTATTCCCTTTCCACTGAGTGAGTCATTTTTGATATCCCGTGCCATATGATGTAGATCTACAGTGTCATGTATTATCAGTTGTTAGCAACATGACTCTGTGAGCATCTCTCAATATCTGTGATGAGAAAACTGTCTTGCTACATGGCACATGTATGTAGCTTTACTAAGTACCCTGTTTGCCACCACAGAACCTAAACTGTCCATTCTCTTTAACTCTCCCTCTTTTTCTCCCTCTCTGTATGATTGTGTATGTATGTGACTGCCACAGTAGTAATGGTGACATTGGGCCAGAGATGTTTATTCCATTTCCGGTGGAGAGGAAAGAGGACACAAGAGATAGGAGAGATGAGTGGGGACTGGTAGGGAGACTTGACAAGGGGAAAGAGTACCAGTTCTCTGTGGTTGCCATTGTGATGATGGGAGAAGTGAGTATGTCAGGGGAAAGAACACAGCCAGTGAGGGCAACCACACACACTACCGATGGTGAGTATTGGGGAGAGGGCGAGTGAACGATGAATGAACATTTGGTGACTTTGTCAATGCATTTCTGGATTGAATAGGCAAAGCTTGGGGGGTAGGATATTGGTTGTCATTGCATGTCTTGCACATCCACAGATGATTGGCTCCTCCCAAGGCTGTGACTTGGGGGGGGGGGGGTGGGGGGGTGGGGGCAACAAGCGGGTTTAACATCCTGTGGTCCAATGTCATCTACTGAGCTGTTGATATTGTGTTGCATCTCATATTTCTTACTGCTGGGTACTAGAGGAGCATGCCAAACTGGTTTCAGCTATACTCATATCTTCTTCTTCCTCCTCCTCCCCCCCTCCCCCCCCTCCCCCCCCCCCCCCCCCCCATCTTCTAACTTGGCCTAGCACAAAATTGGTACTTGTATTATAAAGATGCATAAGGATGGCGGTGCCAAAAATGAGAGCACCGTGGGCTATATACATGTTACTATAATATTCCACTACAGCTAATGACACCAATGACAGTACAGCTTTCTCTTCTAACAACATCACTACTATTATTGGAGGGGCAGTGGCTATATGTGTTATCATTGCTATTGTAATAGTTATAATAGCAATAATCACTTTCAAATTGAAGCGGTGTGGAGATATCAGGAAATCTCAAGAGTGAGTTCAGATCATGTTTATCAGCATACATGGAGCTCAGAAATGATCACAGTGTAGTTGCAGTTGAAAATACGTTTTCCTCACCAGGCATGAGATGGCATCACTGGATTCCCAAGCAGTAAAGGGTGTTGCCATAACTACCACCCCTAATTGTGCTTATGGGAAGATACAAAAGAGAGGAACAGAGAAGGATTATTATGAGGTCATTGGTAGCCCTTCCCATATCTCTAACTACCCACTTCTAGCTGTACAATCACCAGTAGCTTCTGGAAGTGTGGAAGTGGCAGAGGACCAGGTAGTGTATGAACCAATTCCAGGAGAGAAATGACATAATACTGTATAAAAGATGATGACATCACAGTGTGTATTACACTCTGTAAGCCACCTTACATTATTTGCATTTGATTTGAATGTGTAGTATTGACCCCTTAAAAAGTGTGAATATATACTTCATATAGTCTAAGTCTTATGATCAGCCTGTTCATACATGTAAAAACACTGTCTGATGCTTTACAGATCGCATGCCATTTTCATTAATATACCTATAGGACTGGGAGTCAAACTCATGCCCCACTATACTCATACTATATATACTGCATAAATTCACTTATCACTGAGCCATGCATTGGATCTCTGCAGCAGAGAAGTGTATGATGGGGTTTCTAGTATATTTGCTATTAGATGTCTGATTGTGACTTTCCTTGCTCTGTGTATATTAATTATCACTGGACAAACATGATATATTTCCAAAAGGGTAAAAAAACTTGGAAATATGGTTAATAATTATGGTAAGTACATTTCCTGCAATTATCAGCCATATTTCCATATATTTCCAAAGTTTTTCCTTTGGAATGTATCGTGTTCGTCCAGTATATATTGCATCTGTTGTATAGAACAAAGCCATGCCATTGCATATATGATTATGTTTAAAAGGGTCCAGAGTGAATAGGTGAGGATTGTCCATGCATGTATCATGTACAGAATGGCTGTAAGGCGCCAATACAGAACAAAAACACCTGACAAGACACTACTATTTGTTCTACTCTATTGTCATGGGCCTTGGTCGCTCAGCCTCTAGTGTATAGTCTGATTAGTTGGTAGTAGGACTCCTGATGACTACTGGTAGCTGAAAACAGCCTTTCTGACTGCCACTGGCATCCTCTAATATCCATCTACCTGAGACAGAGACCTGCAGCAAGAATTACACCTGTATGATGATTGTTTAGTGATTGTTAACTCACACAATTATTGCAAAGTGTTTTGTGATTTTAATTCACTCACTTTATTAAACACAGTCATTTCTACACACAGGCAAGTTTATAGATGGCAAATGAGTGACAGGTGCATGGTCTGTACATTGTAAAGTAAGAGTGAATGCTGTTGTGACTTACATTTTGCCAGTATGGTTTGATAAAGACATTCAATTTCATTTTGTATTGCTTTCCAAACTGGAGTGGACAAGAGACATAACTGCACAAGTCACTGTTCTCCAGTGGGAAGTCGACGCATGATCCATACAGTTGACCACACAATTTCAACACCAAACTCTCATAGTATTCATCTAATACATGGTCATTATGAAGATATGCATATTCTATCACGGCTAATGGAGAAAAAAGTACAGTCATTTACCTGCCGTGAACACTACAGTGATGGAGACGTTCTGTCCGTTGGTAAAAAAGCATGGAAGAGAGCAGCAATTTGCAACTTCTACTATATCCACTGATATCCCATTAGTTGAGCCTGTACAAAGCGACATAATGCGCTTGCCAAACAGTTTTTCACTCACCAGAGGAACCACAGTACTGCCACGGAGTTTTGCACGTAGCCAGACAGTTAGTTACAGTCAGAGCTATGAGCAATATGCAGAAAAGCAACCACGACATCCTTGAATAACTGCACATGCGCACCCTTACGTGTGGTGCACGTGATTGCGTTTACGTTCAGTCTGTGGGCATATTTGTCTGATACACATATGCATTTTCTCAGACGTGGTAAGTTTACATGTTTGAAAGGAATGCAGAAAAAAGAGACTAACTCTCCTTCCCAAGAGATTCTGGCTGCTAGATCTAGAGTGCTGATGTGTCAAATCTGATTCTGCCAGAATGAACTGAACTTGTTCTGGAAAGTTACAAACGACATAATCTTGTTGCAGTACTATACAATATATGGAAGACAATAACATAATATGAACTATGATATATATAATTGGGCTACAAGTCAGGCCTCAGGCCAAACCCAGGACCCTTGGGGGGCTCTGTAAGTGAAGTGAGTCCAGTAATTGGCTCTGCCGCATGTCGACTTGAATAAGGACCTGGTTTAGGCCGTCTTCCAGCTGCCAATTCATCCAGAATATACTCCATATCTTTTGGAGTCAAGTCTTCATAATAGTCATCGTTGACTTGCACCATGGGTGCATTCACACATGCCCCAAGGCACTCTACCTCCACAAGAGTGAACTGTCCATCTTTGGTGGTCTCTCCAACTTCTATTCCTAGTTTACTCTTGATGGTATTCAGTATGCCAGTGCTGTCACACAGCATGCAAGGTGTGGTGGTGCAAACTTGCAAGTGGTATTTACCAACAGGGCTGCGGTGGAACATGGTGTAAAATGTGGCTACTTCGTAGACACGCATTCGAGGCATTCCTAGAAGGTCTGCTGTCTTGTTCATGGCAGAAATGGGTAGCCAGCTGTGCTGCCGCTGAGCCAGGTCTAGCACGGGTATAACGGCAGCCGCCTTGTGACCCTCGGGATAGTTCGAGAGGATTGTCTCGATTCTCTTCAAGTTCTCTGCGGAAAACTCAAATGGAACGTCTGGATTATTCTCCACCGTATCCCTGTGCACAAAGAGCTGGTTACCTCCTCCTCTACAAGTTGCAGTGCAGCCTAGCAACCTCCTTTGTGATCGGAAGACGAAGTTGCGTTCCAAATATCGCACACCAGCAACTATTCTGGAGGCCATTTCCGAGCTACACAAGAGAGATACACCGAGTTCACAATGGAGTAAAAGCAACGGTTTATACACACGGCGAAAAACTTACAAGGGAACCCAACTGTGTTGCACCGAAGTGGTGTTTATCAGCAAGGTCAAAGGTTTATATACATGTACGCGCATGCGTCAATTTTATCAGCGTGTAACTTGTTTGTCAGCAAGCAATTCAGAGATGGCTGGGGTAAGTTTATATCTGATAGCATCCATTAAACCATATAATCATATCCATAGTGGTTCTGTATGTGTCGAAAGAGAGAGTGACACTTTCAATGTGGAAGGCCGTTTTGTATATATATATACATGTATACATGTATTTATATATATATAGTCCTTGCATCTATATACTGCTGCGTATTGGCACTATTATAGTACTGTGTTATCCACACTGGGATGTACTCGGTGTGTGTGTATAAAGATTACATGTGTCATACACTCCTCCTTATGCATCTTTCATTCATCCCCTCTTCCCTCCCTCCATCGCTTTGTCCCTCCTTTGTCCCTCCTTTGTCACCTCCTTCCCTCTTTGTTTCACTTCTCCTTGCCCTCCTAGACTCTATACACATATCCTGACAGTTTCCGTGCTTACAAGGTGCTAATTGCAGCTCAGTATAGTGGGACTAAAGTGAAGGTTGCACCAAACTTTGAACTTGGAAAGACAAACAGGTCACCTGACTTCCTCAAAAAATTTCCACTTGGAAAGGTATGATCTGTATGTAATGTAATGGGAGAGGGAGAATGAGTTATGCACATGTTAGTGTGATGAAAGAACTTTCACAAGTTACACACTAGCTGGCTAACCCTTCCTCCTCAGACGTGTGTGTGTGTGTGTGTGTGTGTGTATGTGTGTGTGTATGTGTGTGTGTGTGTGTGTGTGTGTGTGTGTGTGTGTGTGTGTGTGTGTGTGTGTGTGTGTGTGTGTGTGTGTGTGTGTGTGTGTGTGTGTGTGTGTGTGTATGTGTGTGTGTGTGTGTGTGTGTGTGTGCATGTGTGTGCACGTGTGTGGTACATGTGTACATGTAGGACGTATTCTGTATTGCTTCATGATCAGGTACCAGCATTTGAAACAGCCGACGGAAATCCAATCACCGAAAGTAATGCCATTGCATACTATGGTGAGTGTCATGCATACTAGAAGAGGACCTGACCTTGGAAAATAGCCACTGACTCTCTCTGTACTGACAATGTAAATGTATGTGTGTTCATCCGGAGTGTGAAGTATGTACTGTATATACATACATTGTACATGAGATTAACATCTCCCTTTCCCTCTACCCCCAGTTGCCAACGGTCAATTGAGAGGTAGCAGTGACCTAGATGCAGCACTGGTATTGCAGTATGTCAACTTTGCAGACTTTGAGATACTGCCTGCAGTGTGTACCTGGACCTTCCCAACACTTGGCATCATGCAACCTAACCAGCAGGTATACATTGCTGGGTATTTTACATGACCACATGTACACGTATATATATACACAATAATGCATAAGTATATTTTGATGCATACGACTAGAATGTGGATATGCATGGAAAAAAAAAACATCTGGTGGGGCCAGACAAACTAAGCAATCCCTGGACAGCGCTGTTTCGAGCTAATTAGCTTTCATCAGCAGGGAATACACGCAACTTGTCTAGCATACCACCAGTTTATGTATGCAAGGTAGTACATGCACTAAAGTATGACAGTTGCCCTACACTGAAGCACTCAGTAAAAACAAACAAAACGTGTACCAGCCAAAGTTAAAGCCACTGTGGAGGTGGTTATTGGGCAAGTAGGAGTGAGCCTGCCTTTTTCTATGGTATATGTCAGTTGCCAAATACCCAATATCCATATGAATTTGATATTTCGTCATTATGTGTATGAGCACAATATTAGGTTTAGCCCAAAGCACAGGAGACGAGGTCGGATGATTCACATACAGTATTCCCTGCCTGGTGTGTGTGTGTTTGTGTGCACGAGGGAATAAGTTTTGCTCTCTAATCTCTACTGTGGAGATGGGAGTTACTATTACAGCTCTTCAAACTGATAATCCTTTATGGGGTCCATAAGGTAACCATGTGGGTGTATGGCCACCTGCAAGTAAGGGTAGGAGACACAGCACTCTCTAAGTCGAGCCCTCATCAAAGGGAAGAAAAAGAAATGTAGTGTAGCAGTGGAAGAGAGTACCTTGTATTCTGACAAGCATTTTAAGTGATGCTGCTCTGTGAAATATGTCTTGCAGGTGAGTTTGCTTGAAATTTCACAAAATAACTTTTTTGCATGAGCAATTTCCTTATGAGCATGAATGCACTAAAGTGCAGAACCCTCGGCGTCCGCGCGTGCGGGAATCTTTGAAAGCATACGCTATATGTGCGTGCGCGAATGCTGGAAAGGCACATGCTATTGGCTCTGTACACTGCTGGAAGCGCTATAGCTTTGACCGGAGCAGTACCCATGCTTGTACTCCCTCGTGCAGTAACCGCTGGTGCTTGGCTGTACATCGAACAGGAATACCTGATTGCGGGTAAGCCAGAGTAGGCTAGATCTAATTAGCATATTGGCTCTTTAGCTTGTGTTTCACGCCATAACTCTTGAAAACCCCACAAATTTTTTTTTTGGTTGCCCGCTGATTACGCGACAGTATTTTCAGGACGAACAGACACTCCAGAAGTGAGATGTGACTTAACAGACAGACAGACAGACAGACAGACAGACAGACACACACACACACACACACACACACACACACACCTACACACACACACACACGACCAAGTACCGTAACCCTCGCTGCGCGTGCACACCGAGGGTTAATAATTGAGAGCTACAGACACTTCCTTATATGATTTTATAGTGCGTCATGTTCTAATGTCACCCAGGAGTGGGTCTTCTGCAATATACATACATGTACATGTAGTTCCATGTTCTGAAGGGTTAAATTGTTCACTACATGCTGGAAGACAGTCCTCTGTCTCGGCATGAAGACAGCTAACACTTGCAGAAGAGAGGGACTCGGTTTCTGTGATGGATGAAACCACTCATATCCACAGTTTCATAATTACATGGGACACCAGGACAAGGCTTCAGTCAGGAGTACTGCACACCACAGTGTGTGCATACATGTCAGTGGATGGTAAACTTGCGTAACTTACATGTACATGTACGTATGGGATCCTACACTGGACAGCCATGCTTGTGTACATGTACAGGGCTCTGCCTGGCCCAAGCTGTCTTCAAAAGAGGTAATGCATGCCTTTATGTATGCACTTGCCCCTAAGGATCATATCGTGTGGAGACTTTGTCTCTGTGTATTAAATCTCATAAGCCGCCATAGCAGTACTGCCATTGACTATGTACCCACAGAGCCACCCTATACACGTGAAAACACTAGTCCTCTGCCTAATGCTCAATTCCCAGATCACCAACCAAGGACTGAAGTCGTCTTGTTTTCACATTCCCATGCATCTCCTTACTATAGTTGAAATTGTACTTCCTAGTACGTGGAGTGCCATTCTTTATACTGTTGTCTCTCTCAAAATGCCTAGTGTGTATGCAAACAAATGATACCTATTGCGGCCTTATATAGCCAAGTTCTCCCAGTAGCAAAACACTTGTGTTATGGAATGAACGTGAACAATCATATTCATGTATATGCAAACAAGTCAGCAGTTTCACACGACAATAATTTTGATGGCTTTATACTGTCTTGACAGGAATTTCAAAACACCCGATTTGTGTTGAACCATCGAAGATCTCCCACTTTGCAAGTGTCGTCAGCTGTAGGTACACGTATATACACGGAAGGAACATTTGTACATATACAGCGTACTACATACATGTACACGTATGTTCATGTACATTTGCTTAGGGCTTGTAGGTTCTGGATCAATGTATGTATCCTTAAAGTCTTTTTTACATGCAAGGACAAGGTTTAGAAGTATGATGTTGTCAACGTACCTTTGGAAATGAAGATTCAAGAGGCACAGGCACACTGAGGTTGTAGCCAGTGTTGGCTTTGAATGGGCAAGTGCCGTTTAACTTGCATCCAGGACACTTGCACATGTCTCCAAACTGCTCGTTGGGAAATTCTAAACAACTTGTACCAACCATACCACAAGCCTTCTGACTCAGATCATCGTACGTCTTATCTGGTTGTAAGAAATGGAGAGAAGTATTGAGAGCTTTAGGAGACAAGAACTGTACAAGATGCTATACTTGTAGAAAATGTGAAGGAGAATTTTGTGGTTTGTCCAAGAATTATCGTGCATGGAACTGCACAGCAGTTTTCCACCACCACATTTTGGATGTTGATGTAGGTTGAGCCTGTGTGACGACAAAATACAAGTACTGAAGTAGGTATTTAATCTGTACACGTGCTCCTGAAGTTGGATGTCAACTGCCTAGCTACACTGCAAGATCTATTGATTATCTGCCAGTCGTGCTCCTTGCTGCTACTTGTATTGTATACCTAGGAGACTACAGAGAAGTGGAGTGAGGCTTACCACAGTCTTTCCACGGAGTCTGGCAGTCTGCCTCCACACTGTGCAGAGGCATACATGCAACTGCTGCCGCCACTAGCAACCACAGTAACTGCATCTTCTTAGTCTGCTTGCACTCAGATAACTCGCTTAGGGCGTAGATAGAGCTATTTGGATCACGGTGCCGTCGTTCTTCCTGCTTTTGTACTAGCAATACCCAAGTGGTGTGATTATAATCAGGTGAGTACTTCCTGTCTAGCTGGTTCCTGGTCACATGGCTCCTGGCACGTGTGTAATTAGTGTACCTTTCAACTATGAATACTTTCCAAGCCTGGAACATTAGATTGTATGCTTTGTCCTGCATGGTTTGAGACTAGCTAGGGACAGCTTCCCCTCCCCTCCCCTCCCCTCTCCTCCTCTCCTGTGTGACTGTTACTGAACCAGCTAGACCAACATGGTCAGTACATATAAAAGCAGTTGAGTAACGGAGAGGAAGAGGTGAGGGTTCACACACAAGGTTCATTACCCAGGGGAGGTTCCCTGGGCTCTATGTTGGGAGTTGTTTACTCACAACATCTTCTGAGGTTTATGAATCTGCCCACTTTCAGAAACCAGTCTTACCTGCTTTGGGAGTCTCTGACTGGAGGTGGCCTGTTCTATGTATGAGTATGTACTTTTTTCTATGGAAATGGGTGGTGTGATTTTGGAGGGGAAGTCACTTCGAGCGATTATTTGTTAGTCATTGCACATACTCGAAGTTCACGTGATTCCTTACATGTAATGTGGGGTGTCTATATCATGTATGTACTCTGTATGTCTTATGCCTGGGAGGTATCTGCTTTGTAATGGATCTGCTGATTCCTAATTTGAAAATATCACGCCATTAGATAGATAGAGGGGAAGTAAATGACGTTATTTAACATTCGATCTGCTACTTTATTATTGCTAAAATTGAGTTTTGTGTTCCGACATGTAATCACATCTGTCATCACTCATTAAGTGACTATTGGTGATTCTCATTCGATCTGCTGCTTTTCATTAGCTAAGCATATAATCACACCACCACCTAGAATACCCCATTCAGAGACTGGTGTCTTTAGGAATGAATGCTGTCACCTTTTCAGATTTGCACGTGTTAGTGTGTAGACATGTTTCATTGTGCTTGTTTTATTGATAGAAAGAACTTGTGTTATTAACTCCATGTAGGATGGTACCATTAGCCTTAACAATTAAAACTGCTCAGATCTCCTGAATGCTACATATACGGATACTTCTATATGCAGGGTGTGATGTTGTTAACATGCATATCTGAAGGGGACGCTGAGGTTGTACAGAGTATTGGTCTCGAATGGGGGAGAGTTTCCACACACCCAAGACATTTCCACAAGCCTAGACCTATTTCACCACGAACTGTCTGATTTAGATTTCGTAGGTCTTATCTGAGTGATAGAAGAGTATGTAGGAGCAATAACTGTGAGATACATGTACATCAGTACTCTTGATGATGCATCACACAGTATGGTAGTAGTGTTACACTGGATGGCCATGACTGAGCTGTCCCATTGGTTGTGTGTATGAGGAAATCTCACTTTCTGTTTGTAGTTTACTGTCTCTTCAATGTGTACTCCTATGGGGTTTGAGTTGAAACATAAGAGAGCCTTTCCTGGTCATGTATGTATACCTAAGGGAGTGGATTGTGGCTTACCTCAGTCTTTCCACTGTGTCTGGCAGTCTGCCTCCACACTTTGCAAGGGTATACATGCAACTGCTGCCTCCACTAGCAACCACAGTGACTTCATCTTAGGTTCTTAGCAACCACAGTGACTTCATCTTAGGTTCTTTTCCTCCCACACACACACACACACATTGCAGGCAGTGAAACAAGCTCAAGATGCAGTAAAGAAGTGTCTGGAGGTATTGGATACCTCTCTGGCTACCAAGACCTTCCTGGTGGGAGAGAGGGTGACTCTGGCTGACATCACACTGGTCTGTAACCTACTCCTGCTCTACAAACAGGTGAGTGTGTTCATGTGCACGTGTGTGTGTGTGTGTGTGTGTGTGTGTGTGTGTGTGTGTGTGTGTGTGTGCGTGTGTGTGTGTGTGCGTGTGTGTGTACGTGCGTGCGTGCGTGCGTGCGTGTGTGCGTGCATGCGAGCGTGTGTGTGTGTGTGTGTGTGTGTGTGTGTGTGTGTGTGTGTGTGTGTGTGTGTGTGTGTGTGTGTGTGTGCATGTGTGTGTGCACGTGTGTGCACTTGTGTGCTGATTCAATTAAACATGCTGGTACACCAGGCAGGCAGGTAGGTAGATATATACACTACTTCTCTGTTGTGGCTTGTACAGGTATTGGATCCTCAGGCTCGTGCTCCTTACGTGAATGTGAACCGATGGTTTGTGACCTGCATCAACCAACCCCAGTTCAAGGCAGTGCTAGGAGAGGTGACACTGTGCACCAAGATGGCTCATTTTGATGGTGAGCTGCCTTTAGTTGTGGAGTAAACCTCCCTCTGATGTGGGACTCATCTCTGGGGTGATCTCACTGTATACTACTTGTACATGTAGTACCAAAGAGCTAGATCACACCTCTCGTTCTTTGTAGCCATCCTTTAGAATCTGTGCACTGATTGTATACAAGTATGTATAGTCAACAGACTACACTGGGATATCACAAGTACTGGATTAATGTATGAGCATCTCAAGTATTGTGTACAGCCTTCACCTTCCATGCCGTACATTACATAGCCCACTCTGACTCTCATACTGGCTAAGATGTTATCACATGGATTCTATATAGCACAAACCTCTTTATGGCCTACATACATGTAACTGTGCTGCAAAGACCACACTGATCCACTACAGTTAATTCTATTGTACAATGAGCCATTTAAAATTGATTTCATGCTAGTATTGTTGCATATAGTACTGTTCCTTTTCCCCCTTTCCTTTAGCCAAAAAGTACAATGAGTTGTTTCCAAATGAGAAGAAGGAAAAGAAAGGAGGATCAGAGAACAAGGCACAGGCCAAGACACAAGTTAAGAAGCAGGACAAGAAACCTAAGCAGCAGCCAGAGCCAGCAGCCGAGGACCAGGAAGAGGATGATGCTCCCAAACCAAAGAAATTCCAGGACCCCTATCTCAGTCTGCCCCCAAGGTATGTAGTGAAGTGGACATAGCAGTAGTGTGAAAATAGAGCACATATATATATATACGAACAAAGGCAATCTCAGGGGTATTAAGGCATGACTCCCGTACATTAAACTACCTCATAGTTTTTGCCCAAAACTATAGACATGTAACGTCATGTGTACATTTTACAAAAAACAACGTGGTAAACTACACACAAAGCACACACACTGAAAATGAAAGTAAGTCACGTTACTATATGAGGAAGTGTTTCAAGTAGACATCTTGGCTGGCCTGAGAGCAGCGCTTCCCGCACAGCAGTAGAATCAACAAGTAATCAGACACAATAAATAAAGGTAGAACTCGCCGGGGAAAGAAAATGGGCAACCGATTAGTGACTGGTAACAAAAACAAGGTTTACACGAGATTTTCTCGGACATTTCACGGCCCATGAATACATTGATAGTTGCACAGTACACTTCCCCCGCGATACATGGTAATAGCATGTCCCAATAGGTAGCTTTACCTGGAAGGAATCACCAGACGCTGGCCGCAACTGCTGCTCCGAGCATATCAGCGGTTGCAGTCCGTATATTGAAGGAAGATGGAAGGTCAAGGTTCAAAAATGTAATATGCGCGTGCGTTAATTGGGAATATGTGTCATCCGTAATCTTCACGTGTGCAGATAAATAGTGCAGTCATGCCTTAATACCCCTGAGATTCATTCTTCTCCTCCATCACTTTCTCCCCCTCCTCTTCCCTCCCTCTTCCTCCCCCTCCTCCCTCCCTGTCTACTCCCTCCCTCCCCTCTTCCTCCCTCCTCCTCCCCCCTCCCGCCCTCTTCCTCCCTCCTCCCCTCCCTCCCACTTCCTCCCCTTCTCCCTCCTCCCTTTCTCCCCCCTTCTGCTGCCTTCCCCCCCCCCCCCCCCCCCCCCCTCTCCCACTACTGTACAACTCCTATATAGTCCATTTGTACTGGACCAGTTCAAGCGTGTATACAGCAATGAAGACATAGAACAGAAA
>OZ019960.1:3075054-3400834 GCA_963970385.1 Theonella swinhoei | reverse complement strand
GCATGTGAATTCTTGCTTCCAGAGAAGAGGAAAAAGCCAGTCAATGTCACTGATATCTGCCTCATTCTGTGCATGTGCATGTACACTGTAGAAACTTTGGTGGGGAGAGAGGGTGGGCATAGGACAGTGGATGGTTCATAATGAGGGAGATAAAGGATTTGCAGGAGCAAATACATGTACATCTGGGCTTCTATTTCAGGACGTGACCAATTGCTTTCAAGGTGCTCCTCAATACAAAGCCTGTGTATACAGTTTCTTGCTGCATGTTACCCTATGCAAATAGTTTTCTTGTCAATTCCTTAACTGTCACAAGTCCATGTGTAATATACATGTTGAGGGACATGGACATTATGGAAGACCTTTATGACATACGAAAGTAAGTGAAGAAATGTGCATTTTATGTTCAAGAGTAATAGTGCACGTTTGCATACGTTTGTATATAAAGGGTCAAGCAATCCAAGACGTCCAGAGAAAGAGTGAGTGGATCTCTATTTATAGTACACTTTTAAGTAAAGCTATATACTCTCTCCCCCTTCTATAGAGTTGTGTAGAGACTGGACATGAAATACAATGTAGCTTTTTATTTCTTTGTTGTGTATAAATATTATATCAATAGTCTGTACAAAAGTTCCTTACACTTGTATATTAAATCTACAGTGGAACCTTCATCAACCCATGACACCTTGATAAGCAGGATACTGTTTGCTGTCCAAATATATACTGTGCTTGTAAAAACACAAGAATTCCACTGTACACACAAACGAGCTGTTTTAAAGAGTGAATATTCTTGTAATATGCACACTATATACAATTATTAGAAGACTTTCAACAGAGAAAGAATATGGTACTACACACGTCAAAGTATTTGTATGCTATAAACAGGTGATGGTCCGTTGCATTGTGGCTATTGGGTCAAATGAAGGTAGTACACCACTCCTTCAGGCAGGTGTAGCAGTCGTTCTGTTGCTTAGCATTGGCACCACATGTCTGATTCAACCAGTCCTTAAAAAGCTCCTCATTCTTCTTGAGGACCAAAAACTGGCCCAGGACGACGTACGCCTTATCAAAGCCCTTTTCACTCAACCTCTTTCCTAGCACCTCACCAATGCCAGCCAACTCTGTGACTGCCTTATCGCCCATTGGTTCCCCAACGAAATTTCGATGCTTCTGTGAAGTGGACATCTGAAAAGAAGGGGGCAATATCACAACTGCAGATTTTGTGCTTAGCATAGTATCAATATGACCTACATAGTGCTGATTCCTCATTTACATGGGTATGCATGCACAAACTTGCATTTTATCAGAACAGCAGCTCTGAAAGTTGATTACAGCACTAAGCAGTGTTATGGTATACGTATGCAGATTTCCCTCATGCAAAAGTACTAAGAAGTGTGCTTTGCCTTTTTCATGTATACTGTCACGACAAATTCGAACCCCCCTGTTTTGCCCCCCCCCCCCATCCATATATTTCGAAATCTTTGGACTCCCAGGTCCAAATATTTCAGAAATATACGGACCCCTCTGAAATGTAAGGACCCCCTACTGCGTATATAGTATAAATGGTTTCAGTATAGTTTTTGCTGTGTAATAATAAATGTTTATATATCCAATAAAACTACAAATATAACAATAACTACAATGCCACTGCATACGGCAGGTGCAGAATGGAAGTTTTGCTTCGCAGCACCCAAGTGCTGTGAGCTAGCATTCACAGTAGTAAGCTTACTAATCTTGCACTGTACCAACACAAATAAAAATACTGTGTACCATAGCATTACTGAGTGATTTGGCAAGCCACATCCATGGTTAGGTACACTTGCACAGGTTTGTGTCGGCTTCACACTGTGAATTGCAGTGGGTCCAAATATTCAAAGGGGGTCCCTTTATTTTTGGACCAGGGGGACCACATATTACGGGGGTCCAAATATCACGTGACAATACCTTACGCTCCTCCCACTATTTACCTTTCCACCTCGCTGTCCACCCACTATTTGCTGCTTTATATACCACTAGACATTCCTTTATGATTCACAGGGTGTGAAAGCTTATGCCAATATTCCTGCCACATGAATAGAGCAATCTAGCATGTTGTACCACTCTGAGAACTCGCCTCCCGCAGTTCTCATCCTAACCCAGGACAGGTTTAGTAAAGGCGACGACGGGTGCTCGCCTAGCCTCAATAGGACTACACTCTATACGCATACATTATTTCCCTTCTTTGCTAACCTTTTGAAGTGTCACTGTAGCAGCAGCGATTTCAATCAGAGCGAGAGAGAGAGAGAGAGGCAGGCGCTCAAGAGGCGGGCAAGTTATTTTAAAATGCCGATTGCATGTAGGCGTAGCTTTACACGCATGCGCATGAATTAGCATGCATCAGCATGGATTGCACAATAATCTGAAAATCGTTTGAAGTGCCTCGCGTCTCCACTGGTCAGTCCCTTCCCTTGATAAAATATCAAGGTACTTGGCCATCTTTCGACCTACGAAAGAAACACAGTCTTCAGCTTAGCTAGAGGCTGTGGACGCTGTGCTGTTCTATTTGAAGCGCATCATGGATATAGATTTTCTGGAGTTTCCACGTTGTTACATCTGCCGTCATGTCTAAGGCCACGAAAAGAAAACACGTTACACGCGAGGTTGTAGAAGACTTTGTGGAGCCCGAGGGAAATCAGAGAATAGTCAAGGTGTGTGATATTAAAGCTAAAGGTATAGACCTGTAAATCTACACGTTCAGTACATGCACTTTACTTATACGATGACTGTGGGAGGGTGGCTTTATAATGCCATAGATTATTGTGTATTGGGATTTCTGCATACTTCTAATGGAGTGTTGGTGTTGTGCAGGTGGTGTGTGGACGAGGAAATAACCTTCATGAGGTAGAAGAGGCTGAAGGCCACCAGTTTCTGGCTAGCATGCCCACCAAATTCAGAAGAAATGTGTGGATAAAGAGAGGTGGGTGGTCTGTATGGCACACCATCATATTGCATGATGGCAGGAGTCTTTGTTACAAGTGATATTTACACTTTGGTCCAGGGGACTATATTGTGGTGGAGCCAATTTTGGAGGGCAACAAGGTGCAGGCGGAAATCACGCACATCCTCTTTCCCAAGCAAATAAAGTACCTCAAGGAGAGGAAACTCTGGTCAGTGATGGTTGTGCATGTATATATACAGGAACATGTAAGCCTCCTAATGGGCAGAAAAAGAGAGTTAACTTACATTGTAGTGATTTATGTACAGGAACTTTAGTAGTTACTACCCCACCATGTTCTCCACAAGTCTTCGTTTGTGTGTTAATGTGTATTGGATGCTCCTTTACCTGACAGAACACTCCCCGACACTACAATAGTATGTTGTATGCAGTAGATGCTTTGCACAGAAGTACATGCAACACTAAGAGTCCAATATACACATATGTATATATCCACATGTGGTGTAGGATGATTGTGATGGCATGCTCTTTTATGAGTGAACCATTCATGTATAATGGTTTTGATCAGGTAGTCTGCTTCTGGATAGGGTCAGGCAACGAACTGATACTAGAAGCTTGCCATTTGTTCATGTTAGTTGTCTGTTTACTGCTAGTGTTTACCATTTGTGCGACACTGTGTCCTTTCACTGATGTCCTTTCCCTGTCAAGCCTTTACCACACTCAATATTGTCATGCTGTTTATAGGCCACCACAGTTTGAAAACAGAAGGAATTCTCCTGAGGATAGACATCAGCAGTAAGTCTTTGTCTTGACACAATGCATACTCAATGAATACACTAAAGTACAGAACCCTCGGCGTACGCGCATGCGCAAATCCTTGAAAGCCCATGTGCTAGATCTATTACCATTCTAATCACGTTAATGGGAAGTATACAGACGTCTTTAGGCAAAAGACGGAGAAAAGAGGAGTGTGAAAAAGAGGCTTGCTGCCTTACATTGAGTCGTATCCCAGGTAGAGTTTAGCCTATTGTTAGCCTTTTTAGGACCCTTGGAAGGCTCTGCCGTCGAAAAAGTGCATGGAATGTTGCCGCAGTACCCTACAACACAGGAAGCGGTGTATCTCTGCAATGGAGTGGTTTCAGAGAAAAACCCACAAATTTTTTGACCTCCATTGCCCGCTGAGTATGTGACAGTATTTTCAGGACGAACAGATGCTCCAGAGGTGAGATGTGACTTAACAGACACACAGACCAAGTTCCATAACCCTCTCTGCGCATGTGCGCCGAGGGTTAATAATAACACCATGATCTCAGTTACGTATATTATGAAGGCATTAAATAACTGTTTGACCTTTTGAACGATATAACTATAGAGAAGAGAGAAGGGCTGTAAAATATTGGGCCTATGTACATGAGTATGGTTGTTAATTTTGTTAATGTGTTTCTTCCTATAGATTAGTACATTCTGAGGTGACAGTGAATGATGAGAGCAACTCGGTAGAAGAGGAGGAAGATGATAGTGACTTGTTTGTCAATCCCAACAGACCTCCTCCACTAGATGTGGAATCAAGTGAAGATAGTAGTTCAGAAGCTGAGGACTAGCTAGCTCTTTGTTGAAAGTCCTGTTGACTGTGTGTTTTCTTGTACCATATGATTTAGGATGCTGAAGCTGTATCCTTTGCTATTTTCCGTATACTTTCAATATACACATGAGGCGGGGTGAAACGTTATGCTCATGCGCTTCATCGCTCGACCCTAAGGTCACTACCGGGGTAATTGTAAACTTCCTATGCAGCAACTGTAAGGTATCCGTCCTTTTATGTTTCAACTAAATACGCTCAAAAGCAGAGATGAACTCGTCAACCAACGAGGGGTCAAATCAGGGGGACGAGCAAGTGAAAAAAGATGAGAAACCGCCAGAGCAGTCGTCAACCAAGGGTGACGTTGAAGAAGGTGCACAAGCTGTAGAAGGTGACGTGGATACAGAAGAACCCCAGGAGGAAGAGAAGCCCCAGCTGTCGGATCCCGAAGAGCCTCGGGATGACGTGCCCATCGCGCTAGTGACGGGAGCATCGGGATACTTGGCGTCACACCTTGTCAAGCAGCTCTTGGAGCAGGGACGTTTTCGCGTACGAGGCACTGTGAGATCTCTCGAGAATGAGAAGAAGGTGAAACCACTGCGAAGTCTGGTGGCCAATCCCAAATATCCACTCCGCTTGATTGAAGCAAACCTGCTAAATCCCAAGAGCTGGACTAAAGCAGTACACAGATGTACTTACGTTTTCCACGTTGCCTCTCCGATTCCCATGAAATCTAATGACCCTGAATTTTTTATCAAGCCCGCAGTAGAAGGAACAACTAATGTGCTGAAAGCATGCTCAGAAGCAGGTACGGTGAAACGAGTGGTTTTTACAAGCTCCATCGTGGCCGTAGTAGGGCTGTCTGGAGATTTGGAGAAACCCCAGGACCACGTTTACACTGAAGTGGAATGGGCAAACGAGGAAACGGGGTCAGGTTATGAAAAGAGCAAGGTGAAGGCGGAAAAGACCGCATGGGATCTCGTGAAGAAACTTGATGCCGACAAGCAGTTTGAGCTGGTAACAGTGTGTCCAGGTATGATTTTAGGCCCAATCCTCAGTCCCTCTCATAAAGATGGCACTGTTAGTGTCTTCACTAACATACTTTCAAATAAAACTTTCCGACTTCCGGATCTCTACTTTATGGTAGTTGATGTTCGTGATACTGCAGCTGCACACATTGCAGCATTGGAAAAACCAGAAGCTGCTGGAAATAGATACATTTGTATCAATGAGAGGCTTTCAATGAGGGACATTGCACAAATCTTTGCTGACGAGTTCACACCTCAAGGCTACAAGATTCCCACAAAGGGAATACCAAAGGCTGTAATGTGGGCTGCCAAATTCATTGTCTCTGAGGTGAAAATGATATACCCAATGCTTGGAAAGCAACTCAATTTCAGCAATAAGAAGATGAGAGGTGAACTGGGCATTGAACCCCGCCCAGTAAAGGAGACCTTGATTGATATGGCCTACAATGCTATTGAGATGGGTGTGGTTGAGAAGAAGCCAGAGTACCTTGGTCA
The DNA here is from genome assembly GCA_963970385.1 of Theonella swinhoei. Lineage (NCBI taxonomy): Eukaryota > Metazoa > Porifera > Demospongiae > Tetractinellida > Theonellidae > Theonella > Theonella swinhoei. The sequence goes on along the minus strand of OZ019960.1, from coordinate 3,394,800 downwards.
TCCATCTACAAGGCCACCTCCCGAGAAGAAAGAGTCAGAAGGTGCTGCTACCAAAGAAAAGGCTCAAGAGCCATCACAACCACAAGAGCAACAGCAGACCAGTGAACAAGCAGAAACTCCCAGTGAGCCAGCAGTACAAGATGAACCTCCTAGTTACTCTACAGTAGTCCAGGATGAAGAAGAGCCTGCAAACGAGCAATCATCTTGTGAACCTGTATTTGATGACCCTCCAAGCCAGTCAGCTAATGACGCCGAGCAGAATAAGCCCCAGGACATATCTGCACCAGATTAAGAACAAGATGACTAGACCAAAGTTGCAGATGCAGAGACATAAAAAAGTACATTTCTACACAACAATCATGTTTGTATCCCCTTCTGTAATTAACCATCGGCGCGCATGCGCAGCGAGGTGTCCGGCTGTTAATCGAAATCATACCTCAGGAGCGTCCGTTCGTCCTGAAAAGGATATTATGTACTCAACGGGCAATGAAGGTCAAAATATTTGTGTGGATTTCTCTGAAGCCGCTCCGTTGCAGAGATACACAGTTTGTATGACTATCCTTGTAGTCGGCCATTTTGGAAACCGCGCATGCGCATAACCCTTGCACAGTAGGAATCCTGAAATGCCAACTACATATCCACTTTTGGTTCACCAAAAATCTGTAATCTGTCGTTTTTCTTAGCAGAATACGCTACTTTAATAATTAGTGGTAAGATGCAGTAATTAGTGGTCTACTAATAATACCACCTATATACGTGGTTTACTAATAATACCACCTATATACCTACACTAAGTTTGGAGAGGTGGTAATAATCAGTGGTTTAGGGTATCATCATACCAAAGCAATTGTGATGGTATTTCATGAAGTGAGTGTTGTTGCTTCAATTAAGTAGTCTGCCTCTAGACTCTCAGGCAAAGGACCAATTGCAAGAAAAATGTATACTAGAAGCTACATTTTCTGATTTTGCTTGTTTGTCTGATCATGAGTTTGTGGCATTTGTACGGCAGCACTGTGTCAAGCCCTTGCCAATATCAATACTGTCATGTCAGTAGGCCACTACAGCGTGAAGACAGAAGGAATTCTCCTTAGGATAGACATTAACCATAATTAAGTCATAATGTATGGTGTACAATAATAATACATAATGTAATACAAAATTTAATGTAATGTGGACAACCTAGATTACATCATGGGAACAAACCCACTTACTACATTGTAAGTAGCTATAGTTTATGTAAAGGTTGCAACTTCATTTTTTTGCAGTGATGGTATTTTCAGAAGCAGGAGATCACTCAACATCATCCATTTCAAACTATCAAGCTTCCCTCCCATTGAGTCATCATCCCACTTATTTCTAACTAGTCGAGCTTCTCTCAAATCAGTAGTAGGATTACTCAAAATATCCCACTTCAAACTAGTTGATGTTCTCTCTCATTAACAAAGATTTCTATAGTATATACACACTGTGTATTTCAGTGATAGGTTATGTACAGTGGAACCTCCCATAACGGACCCTCCCACGAGCGGACCACCTCTCTATAACGGACACTGGCTATGGCACGGATTGAAACTACAATACAACTAGTGTTAAGTCAACCTCCCACGAGCGGACGCCTCTTGATTCCGGACAGCGGACAAGCCACGTGCTCCCAGCTGATCAACTCTGTACAAAAGTGCCTCTTATAACGGACAAACAGGAAACCACACCCATCCTTCATGCGTATACAATAGAACCGAACGGCGATAATCCGAACTCTTGATTATCCGAACCGGCGTTGACAAGTAAATTCGCTTTATAATAATTAAAACAAGCTTTACGCAGCTTGCGCATCGTAGGCAACTGCACGCATCGTTGGAAAAAGCCGTCTGTCGCTCCTTAGGGAGTCCATATAGCCTTGTAAACATGATGGCCTCGTATCACACTGTCTATAGTAATGGTCGAAACTGCCATCCTACACACTATAACCACGCAAATGCGAACAGGTGCGTAGATAGAATAACCGAGGTTCAGTACTGTAATAATCATTGTTCTGCGATACCCTAGGCCAATCCTTTGGCTTTCAATGAAGCTATTAGCTCTTTCAACTTTTTTATGTGGGTGTGTAAACGCACGGTATCTTCAGGCCATATCCAGCTCCTCTATTCACAGTTCACTGATCATTGGTGATCTTGTCTATAAATTCCACTTTGTCTAAACTACTTCTCATCGGTGACTTCAATGTAAACTATTCCCAACCTTCCTCCTCCCCACTCTATGCTGAATTAATCTCTCTCTCCAACTCCTACTCCCTGGATCAGATCATCTCTGAACCCACCCATCACTCCCACTCTGGAACACCATCTACTATTGACCTCGTTTTTATTCCTTCCACACTCACCTCTGAGCACTCCATCCTTCCTCCAGTACTGTCTTCCGACCATGCTTCTATCCTGATTTCACTGCATCTCCCCAAACGTTCTCGCAGTCCTACCCCTTCCAATCCCACCCGCCGCCGCATCTGGCTATATAAGCAGGCTGACCTTCCTCTTATGGCTCAGCTGTTTGAGAGCACTGACTGGGATGCTCTACTCTCTCCTGATCTAGACCATTCCTGGTCTTCTTTCAAATCTCACTTCCTCTCCATCATGAACACATGTATTCCCACCAAACTCCTTCCTCTACACCCTCTTCCTCCCTGGATCAGCCGATCTATATCCAGCAAAATACGCAAGCGCCACCGTCTCTACCAGCGTGCCAAATCTTCCTCCTCTCCAACTGTCATGGCCTCCTACCGATCACTTCGCAACTCTATCCGCTCTCAACTGAAGAAGGACAAAAGTACCTTCTTCAGCTCTCTCTCTTCTGCTCCTCCTTCCAAATTCTGGTTATTTGTTAAGTCCCTACGAAAAAATCCCTCCAATATCCCTCCTCTTTCCTCAAATGGCACTGTGATCAACTCTGATGCAGACAAAGCAACTTGCCTCAACCATTTCTTCACGTCGTGTCAAAACGCAACTATGCCTCCCCTTTCTCCAATTCCCCCCCTCGACCTCACCAGTGGCTGCCCAGACGAATTCCTTTGCACTGAAGAAGAAATTGCTGTGCTAATCAGGTCCCTAGCCAGTAACACTGCCCCTGGCCCTGATCTGATCACTACCAAAATGCTGAAAGCAGCCACACCCTTCATCACCTCCTCTCTCCTCTGCAATTCGGCTTCCTACCAAACCGCTCTACCACTACTGCTCTCATCCACTCCACTCACTCTATCCTCTCTCTTCTCGAAACTTACCCTGCTGTCTGTGGAGTATTCCTAGATCTCCGAAAGGCCTTTGACTCTGTCCCCCACATACCTCTCCTTGACCTACTCTCCTCTGTCTCTCTACCTCCTCACCTACTCAACTGGATCCACTCCTACCTCCTCAACAGATCTCAACGTGTTGTTGTCAATGGCCAAATGTCTCCTCCCCTCCCTATCTCATCTGGTGTTCCTCAAGGTTCCATTCTTGGACCACTCCTTTTCATCCTATACATAAACGGTCTCACCAACCTACCTCTCTCACCCTCAACTCAACTTATCCTATACGCAGATGATATCTTTCTCTTTCACCCAATCTCTTCTCATTCTGATCTCTCCAGTCTCCAATCTGACCTAGACACTATCTCTACCTGGCTATCTTCTAAATCTCTTCAACTCAACTCCTCGAAATCCAAATATATTTATTTTTCCCGTAAATCTCCATCCTGCTTTGACTCCTTTCCATCTCTATCCCTCCTAAATGTTCCCCTCAATCGTGTCCCCTCCTTCTGTTATCTTGGTGTCACCCTGACTGCGTCTCTTTCGTGGTCAACTCACATCCTCTCCACTTGTCGCAAAGCTCGCAAAATACTAGGCCTAATATTTCGTCACTTTTACCCACACTCCTCACCTTCTACCATCCTACGTTTCTACACTTCCCTTGTCCGCCCTCATTTAGAGTACTGCTCTACTGTTTGGGACCCACCATCATCGTCACAACTCTCCCGCCGCCTTGAATCTGTTCAACTTTTTGCTCTCAATCTCGCCTCCCACTTCCGACCCTCTGCAATTCAGCAATCTAACCTTCTCCCACTTTCCTCTCGACGCAAACACGCAAAACTTATTCTTCTCTATAAAATATTCAACAGTCGTTGCCACTATCCCTCCTCCCCTCTCCAAATCAAACCCACTCCACGCCACTCCCTCAGAAATCACCATCACAACAACCTTCTCGTCCCCAGCTGCCGCACATCATCATTCAAAAACTCCTTTTTCCCCACATCCATTTCTCTCTGGAACTCTCTTCCTCCTGCTCCAAAAGAATCTCTCTCCCTCTCCTATTTCAAGTACTTAATTAAATAACTCTATTACCTATACATAATATTATAGTGCATACTATTGTTCTACTGCATTATTTCCGTATAATTATCTTGTCGTGCTCTTCAAACTAGCCCACCTCTGGGCTATTGAGCATTTGTTTCAAAAAAAAAAAAAAAAAAAAAAAAATTGTAGTACATGGTGTAGATATGTACTTAGAACATGTTATCTAGGTATATTAGGTCTATTGGCTTGAACCTCCCACCAGAGGACAACCTCCGAAAAGAGGACAAAACCTCTGCTCCCAAAGTGTCCTTTATTCAGAGGTTCCACTGTATTTGTAATCTAGTAGCCACACTGTTGGGACGCTGCAGTTGGCTCTGTTATCCCACCCTCCCCCCTCCAATATCTGTTACCTATTTGTTTATTGTTTTTTCCACCCGTTTGGGTGTGATCAGACGGGTGGGGGCAGCCTGAAGGTCAGGCTCCACCCCCTTATTGGGAAGTGACCCCTGCCCATACCCCCACTAATCATACCCAGTCTTTGGCCAATCCCCAAATGGGCAGGTCAGTGGACTTGCACCATGTCATGAGAGGGGCGGGGAGGACTGGGACGGTGGAGTGATTGGAAGTCAGAGGTGAGTCAACCTATACACCTGAAAGATGAACATAGTTTGCATGCACAGGATGAACTGCACACACATAAAAAGCATATTTCATATTGACCTTCACTTCTAGTGCTATGATCACCATAGAAACAAGGCAGTAAAGTAGATGTAGGGATTACAAGAAATGAGAGCTGTACATGTCCAACAGGGAGGCCACACTGTCCAGCTGGTTAATGGATGAGAACTTTTCTGAACAGTGAATCATTGACTACTTTCTTTATGGCATTGGTGGCTAGGCCTAGGGTTGACATTTTAGTCATCTAGCAAAACATTGATCATTCCCAACATGCAGATGTACCCATTCATTCTGAAATAGTGATGATATAAGCAAACTAAAACTGGGGATCATACTTTCTTCTAGGCGGTATGAACTAAGGTGAGTAGATTAATAGTAACTAGCCATCAAGGATCTTCACTTGGCATTGCTTGAACAGACACTTGGAATGCAATCTTATGTCCGATGGTATGTTTTCTGCCATTCATCAATGAGGTTAGGGCAACTACTTGTTTCTACCCCTCTGAGAGACCACAGTTCTCTTTTTTTGTGATGTTCAGCAAGGTATCCATAACTGCCAGAAAGAGTATGTGAGAGTACCAAACCTAGTTTGACACCTCTTTCCACAGAAAAAGCAGCAGATAGTTGATTGACTCAGCTGGAAGAAAGTGTGTACCAGTTTTTGATCAATCTCCAACTCTTCCCATTTCCACCTATCTCAAACAGATGTTTTAGGAAGTTCCACAGAGTCAAATCCCTTAGATAACTATTGCGCGCGCATGCGCAGCTTATGATCATGCTGGGAGAAATGATGCTTTGCGTCATCGTTCATTTCCGCATTGCACGAAGGTCTTAGATAACAATTGCGCGCATGCGCAGTTTAGGATCATGCTGGGAGTACTGATGCTTTGCGTCATCGTTCATTTCCGCATTGCACGAAGGTGACGTCCTATATAGCTAGACGACTTCCGTTTTACGTAGTATATAATGTACCCCAGTGACGAATTTGCGTATGAGTTCCACTCTTAATTAAGTGCAGGCAAATCGTTTAGTTGCCCTGTCTGAAGACGCAGCGAAAATGGAGGTGAAAGAAAAACCCCAGGGGGAAGAGAAGCCCCAGCTGTCTGATCCCGAAGAGCCCCAGGACGACGTGCCCATCGCGCTAGTGACGGGAGCATCGGGATTCTTGGCGTCACACATTGTCAAGCAGCTCTTGGAGCAGGGACGTTTTCGCGTACGAGGCACTGTGAGATCTCTCGAGAACGAGAAGAAGGTGAAACCACTTCGAAATCTAGTGCCCAATCCCAAATATCCACTGCGCTTGATCGAAACCGACTTGCAAAATCCTAAGAGCTGGACCGAAGCCGTACGCAGATGCAGTTACGTTCTTCACGTTGCTTCTCCAGTTGGCACGAAGGCTAAAACGCCTGATGCTTATATCAAGCCCGCAGTAGAAGGAACAATTAACGTTCTGAACGCATGCTCAGAAGCAGGTACGGTGAAACGAGTGGTTTTTACAAGCTCCATCGTGGCCATACTACCGCTATCGGCGGATTTAGAGAAACCCCAGGACCACGTTTACACTGAAGAGGAATGGGCAAACGAGGAGACGGGGACGAATTATGAAAAGAGCAAGGTGAAGGCCGAGAAGGCCGCATGGGATCTCGTGAAGAAACTTGATGCCAACAAGCAGCTTGAGCTGGTAACAGTGTGTCCAGGCTTGATGGTAGGCCCAATCCACAGTCTCTCTCATACAGAAGGTTCTTCTGGCTTCCTCACTCCCATACTCTCAAATAAAACCTCCCGACTTCCAGATGTCCACTTTCCATTCGTTGATGTTCGTGATACCGCAGCTACACACATTGCAGCATTGGAAAAACCAGAAGCCGCTGGAAATAGATACATTAGTGTCACTGAGAGGGTTTCAATGAAGGAGATTGCACAAATCTTTGCTGAAGAGTTCACACCTCAAGGCTACAAGATTCCCACAAAGGGACTGCCAAAAGCTGCAGTATGGGCTGCCAAATTCGTCAGCTCTGATGCAAAATTTATATACCCACTGCTTGGAAAGCAAGTCAATTTCAGCAGTGAGAAGATGAGAGGTGAACTGGGCATTGAACCCCGCCCAGTGAAAGAGACCTTGATTGATGCGGCCTATAATGTCATTGAAATGGGTGTGGTTGAAAAGAAGCCAGGGTACCTTGGTCATCCATCTACAAGGCCACCTCCCGAGAAGAAAGAGTCAGAAGGTGCTGCTGCCAAAGATGCTCAAAAACCATCACAATCACAAGAGCAACAGTAGACCTGCTATAATAGCAGACCTTTGTTCAGACTGAGATACTTTTTTCATGTAAGCATATAGATTGAGATTCTCCACATATATAAGCGATCCTAATTATTATGTGAATGCGTAGTTTAGTATATTTTGTTATTGTATTTTTATTGTAGATACTTCAGACATAACTACAAAATATATACTATGGAAGACAAAAAATTAACTCAATAAAAATTTAGACTACACTAAAACCATCATCAGTGAATGATAGAAACATGCAATGCAAGAGAGTTAAAAACAGCAGCCTATATAGTGAGTATTAGAGTTATGATGATTAGAATTCTTCTTGGATTGTTGTGTTGTCAGGTGGTGATGTATAGCAGGTAAGAATTGTTCACTTAAAGTTCCTGTCCCTGTTTAGTGTTGTCTCCTTTGAAGAATGTGAAATGACTCTAGATCTTTTTGTTTTCTCCACTGGTCTTCCCTATTTAAAGTTCTGCATCCAATCACATGGCCAGTACTCCAAGCATGTTCAGCAATAGCAATATTCTGTACATTTCCTTTCTCTGTGTCTCTCCAGTGTTCCTTGATTTGCTCCTGGATGAACCGACCTGTCTCACCAATGTAGTAATCTCCACATTGACAAGGAATTAGGTAGTCTGGTCTCCAGACCCTTCTGTAGCTACATACGCGCAGAAGGGTCTGGTGAAATGGATATACCTCCCACGGACGGGTGAGAAAGGTGTAGAATGTAATTATGAACCTCAGCAAAGGCTCACGCGATACATGTAAGCTAAGCCATAGTAAGACTAATATATGTTTACAAACTGTGGTTTAGGTAATGAGATTCCACGTGTGCTGTGTGGCGCAGTGGGTTCTGCACTTTACAGTTTAGTGGGTCTGTCATCTCACCTGTGGAGCGTTGTACGTCCTGAAAATACTGTCAGATACGTACTCAGCGGGCAACGGCGGTCAAATTTGTGGGGTTTTCTCTGAAACCAGAGATCGGCACTGCTCCATTGAAAGCCATACTATGTTGCCATCGAACTTTGACCTCTGTCTCTGCTAAGGGCTGCGCTAGTCTGTAGGCTTCAGCATATTATTGCAGTTTAGAGGTAGATGCTATTTCTGCATGCTCCAATTTCAATTAGCTATTATTCTCATAAAACCACTTGGAAATAATACTCAAAAGGAATCTGAAATCTGATTTCCGGTCAGTACAACATAAGTAGATGCTATTTGTGCATGCTCCAATTTCAATTATTATTCTCATAAAACCACTTCATTATTCTCAAAATAATACTCAAAATGGAATCTATCTGATTTCGGGTCCGGGCAGTACAACATAAGGGCTTTTCCTGTTGGCGTATGACGTATAGCTTCTTTCGTGTCAGTTCAGTTCGCTTTGGAGCACAGAAATTGTTGCAAAATCTTTCCACTTCTTAATTAGGACCCTCACTAGCACTCGAGCTGCAAGTGGTTGGGGTGCATGAACCTGCAAGTTGCTCGAAGACCATATTGCAAAACATGACTTACAAAACTTGAATTACAACCACGCATTTATGCTCAAAATTATGTCTGGCACCACACCATGCTATTATGCCTAATATTATGCTGGCATAGATATGCTGAAGCCTAACGCCGCTAGATGGATGGATCTAAATGGAGATTTGTGTGTGCAAGTGTGTGCGTGGAAGTGAAGTGCTGTGATAGTCCTTGATCTCAATCATGCAGTGGGCTAGATTGAAGCGGTATTTTTGTCTGGAATGCAGCTGCCTTCCTGTATAATCAGGAAGCAGTAGTATCTAGGTACACTCATGTACATGATGCTTTACACAGGAGTCATCTTTGTCATCATGAGAAATACTATATCACTGCAAAATTTGAAGGTCATTTTAACCCTTCTGTGGTTATCTCAGTTGCAACTTGAGTCAAATATACAGTGTACTGCAAAATTCTTTATTAATGAGAGAGAAACTAGACTAGTTTTGAAGTGGGATGACTCCTGTTGCTGAAAACAACCTCCTATAGCCTTGAACTTTATATAAACTCGCGATTTGAACGTGAGGTGTTGTTCTTTGTAGCTGATCCCCATTTTGTAATATAGTTCTTTCCTAACAGAATATGGATGGTGTATACTATAGCCACTAATTTGAGTTCTTTGTTAATGAGAGAGGACCTTGAAGTGGGATGATTTTGAGTATATTCATCCTGTGCATGTTTCTGAAACTATCCTGTATATAGCTATAGAGTACAGATGGAGTGCTATATAGAGCCAATACACCTTGAATTCTTTGTTAATGAGATAGTAGACTACCTGGGATCATGTTAAGAAGAAGGGATACAAAAATCATGCCACTTCAAAGTGGTTGTAGTACACAGTTTTAATATACTCAACTGTGATAAACACAGAAGGGTTAAAATGACCATAATTTTTTGCAGTGTTCATGAGAATCATGTTGTTTGCCTGGTTAAAAACTGGAACCGCACACCAACTCCCATTCCCATATTTTCACTATTGTTTTCCTTGTAATGAAAATGTATATTTCTAGTTCACTCACTTCAAACCTGACCAATTTGCCTATATTGACCAGTAATTCTGGATCACATACACTTGACTGAAAAAAGTAGCTGGGTACTGGTCTGTGCCCCCCTCCTAAAATATTGGGGGGCACAGCTCCCTCCCCCCCATTCCTATTCCTATGTATGATTGTTGGCTTGCCATAGTGGTAGTGTGTCTAGGGAGCTGATATGATGCACTTGCCTGACTGGATTGTATTTACTAACTGTAATTCATCTTTTCCATACACAGCAAGTATGACTGTCTCACGTCATGCAGTAGCTCTCTAAACAACTTCTGATTGAACCAATGCAGAACACTGCTTGCGAAGCCAATATTCCTACTGTTGTGTATTCCAGGAGGTAGAAGCATCAGCAAATGCACAGGAGTTTACTGACTACTTGACCATTTGGTCACCATGCTATAGTTACCTGGTTAATGTGCAACACAACAAATGGAATTGGAGATAGCACCTCAAGAGTACATTGAAGTGATGGTAAGTCACAGATATATATGAATGTCTAATAGATGGTTTGGTGTTGAAATATCTGCACAGCTTGAAAGGTAATTACAAATACGCTGAATTACAGTACAGAAACTGAGAACACATTCTCACATAAATAAGAAAAGTTATTTTGCAGGTTGTGCCGGAAATATTAGCATGTTGCGTGGGATGTTTTGTAGGAATATTTGGGCTGTTGTTATTGCAGGAATGTTTGAGCTTTTGCAAATATATTTCCTACACATTATAGGAAATATACTTCTAAACAATACTTCTAAAAATATTAAGAAAACACATTGTATGCAATGAGGCATATAGTGATGTGTGTGTGCACATTCAGGAAAATATAGAAATCAACAACTACACGATTTCTTTAAGATAGTCTCTTAAGCTCCCATTTATTTCATCTATTTGAAGTTCTCCTGAAACATTAGATGGTGAAAAATATTGTAGCCATCGAGGTTTATGGGTGCTCTCTGTTGATACCACTGCACTTGAACTGAAGAGTGTAATGTCATGTCTTCTGGAATACTTGTAACTTTTCCTACTCTTGGGAAGTCAACACCTTTTGCCGCTACCATCATTCCAACTTCCAGGCCCTGCAATTATGTCCTTATTCTGATGGACTGTAGATCTGGAGGATCCAATGTAGATATGAGGAAAAGATGTATGCATGCACAAAAAGCTGTCTGCAGAATTGTTTCTGGTACACATCTAACGCTGAGGCCACACAGTAAGATACATTAGTCTTACTGAAATGTTGTCATGTAGGAAGGTTTCCTGCACACACTGCACACACTACAGTATGGAATCTACTATGAGTGTATAAAGTATAAATTACTACACTCAGGTATAGGCAGTATAGGCAATACATGTAAACATTTTCAGGTCAGAGCATGTCACTTTGTGCACTATGTTGCTTGTCAGTCTAGTAATTCACGCTATATATGAATTAGGCACCCTACACATAAGAAACTCTGTACTTCCTGCACATGTATTATGCACATTCTGGCAGAGGCACAATTACCATGTAGTACACAAGTCAATAACAATGTACAAGGTACAGTGGAACCTCCCATAACGGACCCTCCGAGAAGCGGACACCCACGCTACAACGGACACTTGCCGTGTTACGGATTGAAACTACCATAGCTGTAATACATTAGCAACCTCCGAGAAGCGGACGCTTCCCGATTCCGGACAGCGGACAAAATCTTTGCGCCGAACGGCATTCCACCATGCATTTTTGCCTCTAAATAGCGGACACCCGGAAGCCACTCCCCTAAAATTGCAAAGTTGTGCTTGCGCAGTACGGCGCTATGTACGAGCGCAACGTCAGTAAATTCTTGTGTATAACAGCGAAACCTCACACGCGTTACAAGGAAGCAGTATATACTTGCTTTAGAAAATGTACGTGTACAAGTTTCTTGCATTCAAAGGACATGGAAAAAGTATGTATTGGTCAGACAATTGATAGGTTTGCCAATATTACACATCAATTAGCAAGATGACAACTTTACTTGACTATTTTACACAATAACTCATGTACAAACTTCACTACATTACTTATATTCCACCCCAAGTTATAAAATCAAAATATTTCATGAACCTCCGAAATAAGGACAACCTCCGAAGAAAGGACAAAAGTGCCGTTCCCAAAGTGTCCTTTCTTCGGAGGTTCCACTGTATATCCTACCAGAAATCCAAATGAATTCTGATAGGTGAGCCTACGGTTACAGCCCAAACAAGTTGGAACAACACACCACTGCATGCTATCGGCTCACGTACATAGATCTACGTAGGCTTTCGCGGGGTTGCTAACGTGTTGAGTGCATAGATGTGAAACACATATATTAGGACTGCGCATGCTCAAAAGTCACCGTTATTTTCCATTGAGTCGCGTGACTACATGTAATAATACACGGAGAAGTGTAACGGTCGCTGTAGTTAGAGTATACTGATCGAGCTGCGTGTACCCTGTGTTTCAAAACAAGATTGTCTTGAGACACGAGAGAGCGCGCATGACTTGACAGCAAGAGATGCTCGAAACAGCCATCTTCGTACGTGACAGTCATATACAGTGGTATTAAGGTAAATTTTGAGCATGCGCAGACAGTGCATACCAGGCTCTCTTTTTCCCACCCACCCGCAAAAAAGAGCCTGGGGACGAGGCTTAGTGACGTCCTAGCTAGACGACTTCCGCTTTACGCTGTATATTAATTTACCCCAGTGCTGCTGTATTATGAGTTCCACTCTCTAAGTGCAGACTATTCGTGTAGCTGCCATGTCTGAAGACGCAGCGAAGCTGGAGGTCTCCGAGCAAGATCCGCCAACCAACGAGGGGTCAAATCAGGGGGACGAACAAGTGAAAAAAGATGAGAAACCGTCAGAGCAGTCGTCAACCAAGGTTGACGCTGAAGAAGGTGCACAAGCTGCAGGAAATGAAGAGGTGAAAGAAAAACCCCAGGAGGAAGAGAAGCCCCAGTTGTCTGATCCCGAAGAGCCCCAGGACGACGTGCCCATCGCGCTAGTGACGGGAGCATCGGGATACTTGGCGTCACACCTTGTCAAGCAGCTCTTGGAGCAGGGACGTTTTCGCGTACGAGGCACTGTGAGATCTCTCGAGAATGAGAAGAAGGTGAAACCACTGCGAAATCTAGTGCCCAATCCCAAATATCCACTGCGTTTGATCGAAGCCGACCTCGTAAATCCTAAGAGCTGGACCGAAGCCGTACGTAGATGCAGTTACGTTTTTCACGTTGCTTCTCCGCTTAGCGGGAAGTCTAAAAAGCCAGAAGCTTATATCAAGCCCGCAGTAGAAGGAACAACTAACGTTCTGAACGCATGCTCAGAAGCAGGTACGGTGAAACGAGTGGTTTTTACAAGCTCCATCGTGGCCGTAGTAGGGCTGTCTGGAGATTCGGAAAAACCCCAGGACCACGTTTACACCGAAGCGGATTGGGCAAACGAGGAAACGGGGTCGAATTATGAAAAGAGCAAGGTGAAGGCTGAAAAGGCCGCATGGGATCTCGTGAAGAAACTTGATGCCAACAAGCAATTTGAGCTGGTAACGCTGTGTCCGGGTATGATTGTAGGGCCAATCCTCAGTTCCTCTCATACAGAGGGTTCTGTTGGCTACCTCACTCCCATACTTTCAAATAAAATTTCCCGACTTCCAGATGTCTACTTTGCGGTGGTTGATGTTCGTGATACCGCAGCTGCACACATTGCAGCATTGGAAAAGCCAGAAGCTGCTGGAAATAGATACATTTGTACCAATGAGAGGCTTTCAATGAGGGACATTGCACAAATCTTTTCTGATGAGTTCAAGCCTCAAGGCTACAAGATTCCCACAAAGGGACTGCCAAAGGCTGCAGTATGGGCTGCCAAGTTCGTCAAATCTGATGCAAAAATGATATACCCAATGCTTGGAAAGCAACTCAATTTCAACAATGAGAAGATGAGAGGTGAACTGGGCATTGAGCCTCGCCCAGCAAAAGAGACCTTGATTGATATGGCTTATAATGTCATTGAAATGGGCGTGGTCCAGAAGAAGCCAGGGTACCTTGGTCATCCATCTACAAGGCCACCTCCTGAGAAGAAAGAGTCAGAAGGTGCTGCTACCGAAGAAGCCCAAGAACCTAAGCCCAGTGAACAAGCAGAAACCCAAAAGGCAGAGCCACCAACTGAGCCAGCAACAGAAGCTCCTAGTGAACCAGCAAAGGAAGAGCCTTCTACTGAGCCAGTGACAAAGGAACCGCCTAGTGAGCCAGAACCTCCTAGCGAGCCAGCAGTGCAAGATGAACCTCCTAGCGAGCCAACAGTGCAAGATGAACCTCCCAGTGAGCCAGCAGTACAAGATGAACCTCCCAGTGAGCCAGCAGTGCAAGATGAACCTCCCAGTGAACCAGCAGTACAAGACGAACCTCCCAGTGAGCCAGCAGTACAAGATGTCCCCCCCAGTGAGCCTACAGTACAAGACGAACCTCCCAGTGAGCCAGCAGTGCAAGACGAACCTCCCAGTGAGCCAGTAGTGCAAGACGAACCTCCCAGTGAGCCAGTAGTGCAAGACAAACCTCCCAGTGAGCCAGCAGTACAAGACGAACCTCCCAGTGAGCCAGCAGTACAAGATGTCCCCCCCAGTGAGCCTACAGTAGTGCAGGATGAAGATCCTCCTAGTGAGCCAGCAAAAGAGCAATCACCTTGTGAACCTGTACAAGAAGACCCTCCAGCTAATGAGGAGGTGGTGCCAGACAAGCCACAGGACACACCAGCACCAGATGAAGAACCAACCAAGGATGCAGATGCAGAGTCCTAAACATTAAAAGTAGAATTAGAAATTTTTTATTGAATTTTTTTCTATTCTTCGTAAAGTCACCCTTTTGCAATTGTGTGTAAGAATGTAACATTTTCACTTGTTTGTCACCTTTCTGTAATATTAGATCAAAAAAACTTTCAATTTAAATTGTGAACAGTACATAGAGTACATACAACCAGGAGTGTGACGAACACAAGTCATTAGCTTCCATGGAGTTTGATGGAGAGTTTCTGCAATGGGAATTAGCACAATTAAATTCATGTCCTGAACCATTACTGAAAGTGCATGCTCAGACTAGAGTCTACACTGTACTCACTACTCACTTCGTTACAGTAAGGGCACTCTCCAAACAAGGTGCCAAAGCTCTGCCTTGTGGTGGGGAGAGTATTCAGCCACTGCACAGGTAAAACCACATCACTTGAGAGCACACGTATATCCATCCACAATATTACACAATATTACTAGGAGAATGCAAAAGCATTTGTGGGGTGAGCACAACAAGCAGAAGAGGGCAAGGCCAGCTACGCTTGCACATTGCGCAGGGACACATGCACACTGGCACGATGGTCGGTTGATGACATATAAACCGAGTTGGCATTGACTTGGATAGTATGGACTCGCTGCGCTTGCCCCAATAAGACACAACAACCTCCTATGTAGCTCATGCACATCCTATTTCCATTAATGACATTTGTGTATGTCCACAATCACCCAGTGGAGATGCTGATAATAATTCTCTGGTTGATGCTAGTATTTAGACTACGGTAACTTTAAATTGACCAATCAGGTTGCGAGAAACGCGGGATCTATTTTTCATAGTCACCTCGTTAGCGGGATCTATAGTTGGCCGCTGGCCCCTAGTACCGGGATCTATTTGCACGCTTGTTGCTAACGGTTTGAATGGTCACTGTCCAATCAGTTTCTCCGCTGTAGTCTAAAATAGTTAGACGCACTCGTCGTTGGGAACTACGCGATTTAGAAAACCTCGGGCCCTTGGTAGCGCCCTCGCTACGCTCGGGACGCTACATCCGGCCCTCGGCTTTCTAAATCGCGTAGTTCCCTCGACTCGGCGTCTAACTTATATATAGCACACCTCAAATAGGCAGGCCAAATGAAATGGCTGAGTGCAGTGCTGATTGTTACACACCATCTCTGGAGCCACTCCATCTAGCCGATAAGCATAGCAGATACCACACTCACCACTAAAGCCCTGCAGTGAGTGCATTTAGTTGACACAGTGCTGGTATAAGGTTACTACTCCATGCCTAAAACATGTGCAATAGTGTGGGCTTAAATCGGAACTGTTCTGTATAGGAGGTGTAGTTGCTGAGCAACAGCTGTGTGGTTTCCACTTGTTCTATTTTACCTCCTGGGATGTCTCTGGCAGAGGCAACTTCAGGGCCAACAGATTCTCTAGATTCTCTATCACTGTCACATGTACACGTGCATCCCTAAAAGGGAAAAAGGTATTTAGCTTGTCCATAAGTACATATATGGGGTAATTAGAGGATTTACTACAAGTTAAGGTGAGGTATATATAGTGCTAATGTATTTATAGTAGTGCTATATTTACAATCAACACATCTGCAATTGGGCATACCATTGTGTTATTCTAGCCATCATGTTGAGCCTGATTGGGCCAACCACTAGAGAGAGAAGGAGAGGAGAGACCAATTAAGAACAAGACATCCATATTTTTGGCACTGAACCCACTTCACAGACACAAAAGCAGTGATGAGAGCATGAAGATGGCATGCACATATCTAGGTGGTGCAGCCCTCACATCCCACTTAGTGTGGTCAAATATTGTACATTTGTTTGAGAGTCACATTTGTGAATAAATGGCAGAAATGATACAGTTGCACTGCATACATGCATGTATGGTACGTGCAATCATATTGTTACCATGTTCTGGGCCTAAAAACTTGAATTCAGGAAGACCAGAAGGTCTACGTGGATCTATTGTCAAGTGTAGAGAAGCATTGGTACCTGTAATAGATAATTTTGGATACAAATGTACATCGATAGATGCAATTTATGACATACAGTACACTACAGTTAATGTTCAGAGTGAAGATTTTTGTACTTTGAAATTTCAAGGTGACACACATACGTGTAGAGATGAGGGTTAATGTACACACTAAAGAGTACATGCATTCACAAATGACATTGCAATGTATTGTGTGCATAAAGGTGTTAATGCATTCATAGTGGGCACTCTTGTCCATTCTACTCTGAGAGTTGAGTACAGAACAACGACAAATGGCCTATTATGCCAATTGCTGTGTAGAGTGCCCTGTACTTCTGTGTGTGTACTGCACTCTAGTGAAAAGACTGCTGACAGTAGATATGTACATACACTTAGTTTAGTGTTCACAATAGCTTGAATAAACCTCATTTCACACACAGTTCTTGAGAAAACACACTCAAAGATAACCCCCCCAACGCCTGCCCCCTAAGCCTTGCCTATTCAACCCCCCAACACTCCTCCAAAGAGAGGTACACAAAATTGAAGAGTAGCCACTATGTTGGCCATACTATACTACATGTACCCACAAAGAAGCCCACAAAGGCTGAATAGGCACTTTGAACTTATCTGTATTAGGGCATCAAAGTATTAGTCATTGCCTAGTTACTAGCTACCTGTCATTTACTGGAAGCATGAAATGCACCCACAGAACAAAATACTACACTTCACACAGACTTTTGGACTAGTGCATGCATGTAGTGTGCCGATATGACAAGTCTTGCAGTTTGAAGTTAAATACGCAAAGAAATTTGATACACTGTTACATAGCCTAAGCAATGGACAGGACACCCAAACTTTCAATAGGAAA
The DNA here is from genome assembly GCA_963970385.1 of Theonella swinhoei. Taxonomy (NCBI): domain Eukaryota; kingdom Metazoa; phylum Porifera; class Demospongiae; order Tetractinellida; family Theonellidae; genus Theonella; species Theonella swinhoei. The sequence continues at coordinate 3,377,330 of OZ019960.1, read as the reverse complement.
AGTGTCAGATCAAGGTTCTACAGTAACCCATCCACAAAGTCAGAGTGTGCATTCTGAATGCTAAGGGAAGAGACTCTACCAAGTACACAACATGTACCTTACTACCACAGGCACATGTTTGTGCGCAGGGATTAAGGTATACATTATTTGTCAGTGAACCACTCCCTCACACTAGTTTGCCACAGGACAGTGTAAGTGATGCATGCTCCCACCACTCACCCACAGAACACAGGACACATCCAAACTACCCATACACAGTATATATAGCAAATGTCTAAATAAAGGGTCATGGAGCAATTTAGGTCTCAAACAGTCTCCCAATGTAATTCTTGATTTCGACTTTCCAAGATTGAAAACAATTGAAGGGAGTGTGTAGGTGTACATAGGGCATGTACATACAATGTAGATACATGTGTACACATGCATATATATGTGTGTACGCAGGAAAGATATGCAGAGATGGTGTACACATGTCCATGGAAACGCTGGTAGAAAATACTTGGTGCTTCCAAAACATACACACAAGTGCCAATTCTATACACAGTACGCACTCAGCATCTGTCTGTTACCAATAACAGCTACCTACTGGCTCTACCATCTGTTTTTAGAGTACACATTCATACTCACTCCATACATGATAAGAATGTCAAAACACCATACACTTACACACACATATGCTTGTATAGTCTGTATAAGTCTTACCAATGACAATCCTGCGATAGTTGCATGCTGGGGTAGGGTTCTCTGGCTCCAGTACCCAGGTCTTCCTGTCCAGTTCATCCATGACATCCCAGAACTGCTGGTGGTGACATAACCTGTCTTCAAACTGCTCTACCACCTCTGTTAAAGTGGTCTGTTGAAAGAGAAGTGGTGTTGTGACTATAGACCAGCTACATGCACATGTGCCAATTCTAATTTCCTTGTGCAGACTGCAGTCTAATCACATCATATCCCTGCAATGGTATTGTGGCTACATGTAGCTAATTAGAAACGAGACAGATGTGTACACATATAAATAGCAATTTCCTCTAAATATCAACTTTAAGAGTTCGTGGAAACGTTAGATACTATACCACAGGGTCCATATTCTCATTGTCTTTCACTGTGATGTCAGTGACACACACAGAGAACGCACTGATCCCTGTTAAATGTACACTAAGCCATGGAACACACATACTTTCTGTTAGTGAGGAACACACACATTCCATGCTAATGGAGCCACTGACTGCCATCATGCATTATGTCCATGCAGCACATTTATTTCACCGAGTTCAAAGGTCTCCTATAGTCTAAAAGGCAGAGCCAACTGTGCATGACACAAGGAAGTACAGCATGTAATGAGCAGGAATGCAGAGGAGTTCTATCAGCCTACATGTTCAGCTATGCTACAATGTACACAGTCCATGCGGCCACACCCAAATCTACATGGGATCACTACATACGGTGCATTAGACATTACTACACAATGTGAGAAAATATGTAGTGATGTACTCAATGTGTACTGATGGATTAGGAGCCATAACTACATGTAGAGTGAGCATGGGTACTGATATGGGTGTAACTATGGGTTGCAAAGGGTGGGAGGTAATAAGTTTAGGTGTGTCATACACGCAACCATTGAGGTATTTAGGCAGTGCTCCATATGTGGGGTGCAAACTTGGAATGGTATATATAAATCCTACATAAACACACCTTTTAATGTCTATTTCGGTGCATATTGCAAGGAGAATAGAATATGCACATGCTTGTACATATAGAAAAGGGTGTGTAGTCCATCACCTACATTGGTCAACATATGTATATAGTATATGCAAATGTACCTGCTCAGTCCAGGAGGGTTTGAAGGCCAGTGGGAGATTGCAGGTAATTGTAGGGGGGTTCTTGGCCTGCTGGAACAGAGGAAAAAACACACTAACTACATGTGAGTTTAAAAGTGTGCTACTGAGAATCAGTCAATTAAAAGAAGGTCTGTAGCTTTCAAGCTTTCTAATACTAGACTGGGGGTAAACACAGTGGCTAAGTGTAGTCCTGTACGTGTAAGTTGATATGAAGAACTGGTGCACATTTTCTGAGCAATGATGCTGTCATTAGAGTAAGGACAACAAAATTAGTGTTAGTGCTCGTGTGTACATTTGCAGGTGGACAGGAATATATCTTCTACACTCAACACTCAGGCAGAGAAGCATCTCAACAATTTACCAACGGAATGTAAGTGGGAAACCATTCTTCCTCAATGGTTCACCCTCCATGCTGAACTATATACATGTAACACATACTGAAGTGTATACATGTAACACATACTGAAGTGTACATATGTAACACATACTGAAGTGTATACATGTAACACATACTGAAGTGTATACATGTAACACATACTGAAGTGCATACATGTAACACATACTGAAGTGAACATACTGAAGTGTATACATGTACATCCTGTAAGGTATGAACAGAACTCTACAGTACACACACACAAGCAGTATACCTGTGTCGTATGGATGGTGAGTATGTGTTCCCGCTGCTTTTTATCCCTAAAAAAGAAATGAACTATTAAACCTGTACATGTAATACTCAATTAATGTCTGACCCCTAATTTTGATAGTGCACAGATTGTTATGCTAGATTAACATACCTAGAATTGCGGTCATAGCAGTCAGTATATATACATATGTACATGTACAATGTACATGTAGTGGTCAACACATGTATACTACTGTAGTATTTAGACAATAGATTACACTTGGCAAATGCTTGAGTAACTACAAAATCCAATTTGGTACATGTATGTACATGTACATACATGCTAAAGCAACTACAGTGTAGGATGGGTACACTTGTTACTAACAAATTAACTATTAGCTCAGTTTACATGTATATACACATGTATACATACCAGTGCATTGCATGGCACCTTCATTGCACCTGTACACTAGTCTTAGCCAAGGTCAAACGAGTGGATCATAACTCCACTGAGGCAGAAGGTAGTACTAGTGGGGGTCCTCATTTAATTGTGTCCTAATTATAGGATTCGACTCCATAGCTTCATACAATGCATCTCCAGTGAGGAGAACACTATGCAACCATACTGACATGGCTTACTGTGTCCTGATCTGGAGCTGTGTGAAGTCTGCACTAATATGAACCACCCTCTCCCAACCAATCTGGTCTAGATCAGCCAGCAGCTGGCAGTAGTGGGTAGGAGGAGGAGGTGGGAGTAGGGTGGTGGAGGGTTGTGTCCTGTGGATATGTTCCTGTGAGTGTGTATATACAACATCAAGTGTGTGTGTGTGTGTGTGTGTGTGTGTGTGTGTGTGTGTGTGTGTGTGTGTGTGTGTGTGTGTGTGTGTGTGCATGTGCATGTAAATACACATTCTTTACCAGCATATTTTTGAATTTCAAGAGAAACGATGCCACATCCTGACTCTCCTGCAGAAACTACAGTAGGAGGGGAGGAAAGGAGGACAACTACTCTGGAACACAACACAATCAACTTGATGTTAATGTGATTTTGCAAGTCAGTCGAACAAGGTTACTTGTATTGGTAAGCTGTGTACAGGTAACTGAGGGCCACATGACAGACTCGTGTTAGTGTTTGGGAATACACAAGAACTTTCACAAACAGGAGAAAATAACAGGAGAAATGGGAAACAGGCTAACAGAAAGTACACACAGCCTCCTCCACCCGCCCCGGTACATATAACTCTGTACTAGTGAGCAATATTATACATACACAAGTGTACAGACCAGTAAATGGGCAAGTTGGAGCAAGCCCACCTAGTGGAAGTTTCATATTTAGTGCACAGTTGAACCCCTCCAATCAGGACACCCTGAAATGAGGACACCTCGATAAACAGGACACTTTTTGCTGTCCGAAATGCCATGTGTGTGTACAATTTAACCCCTGAAATCAGGACACCCTCACTAATCAGGACACTTTCTTCCATCTCAAGGGCATCCAGATTAGGGAGGTTTCACTGTATGTCTGTCACCAAATACCAAATCTCTTTCATGGATATGGTTGCAATACTTGCATCCATACGATGTTAATTTCTAGCTACAATTAGATGGGTTCATTTTCGCTTGCCCATAATGCTGAGCATTCATCTAGCAATTGTCGAACATGTGACGGTGACCATGTACATAATCATAATACCACCACATGGTGCATGAGGCTGTGTACATGCACATGACTGAACCATTGCAATAGAGTCCACCACGTACACCACTGGCAAGTGGCCAGAATAGCCATTACCACTTGAGTAACATGGCATAAGGGATAGTCTTGGCACTGATGTAATGGTAATAGATCCAAAACATGCACAATTCATTATTAGCAAGACAAAATGGCCAGCGTGTCAGTTTAGTACAGTACAGTAACTCTGGCTCTAAATAGGGTAACTCTAGTTCCGAATTGTGAGGTACCGGGCCATACTCCAAGGGAGTAGTATGCATGTTTATATTATCAAGTGCTAAATCAAGAGCAGAGTGATGGACAGCTTGCCTAGCATTGGAATAGCACCACTAACACTATCAGTGAGCTGCTTTCTGATAGGGATTTCTCAAACAGCCTATCACCACAACTTCAATACAAGTACTCATCTTGATTTTAACATGAAATAGCTCTTTTCCCTTACATGTATGATCCTTGACCAACAAAAATCTTAAAAATCAAGAAACTTCCTTATTTGTCATAGGTCATTTGTGCACTTGCACAGCACATTTTCATATGCATGCATAGAAGGGGTGGGGCTTAAGGACATGACTGTAGAGGGGGTGGGGCTCATGCATGTGCAAAAAAAGGAAGCATCTATACAGCAAAGCAGGGGTTGGAAAAAGGCTGATCTCCACCTTCCAGCCAAAGTAACACCTTGGACGTACTGTTAAGCATGTGAAACTAGTATACCAAAACCACTCAGCATCACATAGTGTTGCTTGTTCCTATAATTTTCACACTACCGTCTTTACATCTTTTAAGCAAAGCAAAGCAAGCCAACCTAGTTATTCAGCTGAAACAATGTTGAAATGTAAAGCCGGCTGCAGTCTTCTTGTAAACCACTCTCTAATATTTTATGATTGCATGTTCACAGAGTGGCTGATTTAATGTTCACATATACACACATTATATTGCCTATATACATGTACATGACTGTTAATCGTGAGATGCTTAGAAAGACAAGGCAAGGCAACACAACACAACAGAAAGACAAAGCAACACAACACAACTTGCCCAAAGCAGTTATTTTTCAAAGAAAGATTAGCTGCCTCAGGTGGGACTCAAACCCGCTTCTTTCCAGGCGACACTCTTACCAACTGAGCTACCGAGGGGCAGCTTAGCTGGCTAGGCACACGTACATGTACAGTACACGTATGTTACCTTTTGCACAAGTGCTTCTTTTCCTATGAGCAGCTGACTCAACCTCCAGTCACACTCCAAGCTGGGCAATAAGCAAACACAGAGGATTGAGCAGAGGTTTAGAGAGTGAGAATCTACATGTATATGTACCAAGAAGTCATGGCATCATACACACACCTGATATCATACACTCATAGACGGAGCAATCATGACAGCTTTGGCCATGAGATTGCTGAATGTTCCCACAATACATAAATTATGAATTTGCACATGTGGACTTTGACCCAGTAGTGCTGCTATTCTTGCTGTAAACAAGCAATAACACAAAGAGGTACCGTGCATTGCTCAGCTCTCCTCCAGGAGGGAGTGTCAGACGCAGTGCAAAGTCAACATCCTGCAATAATGTGTTTCAGTGTACACAAGGTAAACAAACCAGAAAAGCTTACATCCACAGTGATATATCCGCGGTAGCACTGTCCGAGAGGCGTGGATGGCAGCAAGAATGGGCATATATCACAGACCCTGCCAACCTGCATGCAGTATGTATAAGGAAGCAGAAAATGAGGTACATGTAAGTTCCAGAATCAGGCGATGCGCATCAAAAGGAATATCTTCGTGCGGCGCGCGTCTTGACATTGTGCGCATGAGCGCTCGCTCATGTGACTTAGAAAACAAAAACCCTCCCTCTCATCTTAGAGCTAAGCATGTCTCTGCCTGTGGTGCATCACGTATTCCGTGGAGAACGGCTTCAGGCATTCAGTGATGGAGTTTTCGCTATCGTTGCAACTATAATGGTGATTCCTCTGAAATTGGAAGCGGGAGAAATAAACGAACACTTTGACCTGAGATCCTACCTCTACCACCTGTATCCCAGATATCTGGTGTACCTATTCTCCTTCATTCTGGTGGTGGACACCTGGTACAGTCACGCCAGGATCTTCACCATTGTGGAGCAGGTGGACGACGTCATTTTGTGGCTAAACTTGCTCTCTCTACTCTTCATTAGTTTCTTACCATATAGCATTGGTCTAATCAGTCGTTTCCAGGAAAGTAATCCCGAAGGATTCGGCGTGGCAGTCACCAGCTGTTCAACCATTGTCATTCTCACTGGAATTGCGATGATAATCCTGGTCCTCTATGTGTTCAAACAGCAGACCTTCCTCCACCCTGAGTTGGCTGGTAACACTCAACTACGCTCGCTGAAGGTGGGACTACTCATCACTTTCACCGTGAATCCCATTCTTGCTCTAGCAGCTCTGTGTTTTGCCATGTCTGATAGAACCAGTGTCGTGGCATTTATTTTCTTTTATGCGATGGGTCTGACTTCATTTGCTGTACGGATTATTGTCTCTATATATCACCATCGCAAGTGTTACAACCTCCCTGATTTTGCAGTCAATATTTTTAGAACAGTAGCAAGCAAGAGCAGAACTGAAGCATTTAGCGATGGTCTATTTGCAATAGTAGCAACACTGATAGTTCTTGACTTCACCACCCAGGTGCCTTCCAATAATGATGTGCATGTTATTCATCACGGGAATCTTAAGAATGCTTTGCATCAGAAACGTTTTATCTATCTTTCGTTTGTGGCTAGCTTCTGCATTGTGGGATTACTATGGTTTGTCCAATATGGCATGTTTCACTTCCTCAGGAAAATTACTCCCACCCTCTCATTCATCAACACAATCACCCTCTGCCTTGTCTGTGGTATTCCCTTTGTGTCGTCCATCTATATAACCTTTGCTGATGAGACCGGTGCAGAGGCACCATATTATGACAAAGAAAATGAGCTGATGGCTGTCCGGGCGTCAGCAGTGCTTGTATTTCTGGTTGGTGTCAGTCAGCTACTCTTCTGGACAATGGCTCTGTTCAACAAGACTGAGTGTCTCTATGAAGAGGTGGATTGTTACCCTGCCGAGATATTGGTGTTTATCAAGATAATGATATTTCCCACAGTCTCTGGTATAATATATGCTCTGTCGTTCTCTGAAAGTTTGTTTAACAAAAATGTATACGGATCAGTAGTGGTCGTAACACCATTTATATTTCTTCTTGTAAAAGCAGCATTCTCCATACATGAACGGTTTCGTAAAAGAGTCAGTCGACATGTATCTGCAGTGAAAAATAGGCTCTTGTCTAATAGTGATCGCCCGCTCAGAGCACGTCAGGATACCAAGACCTATAGGCCATCTATGTCTTCACCCATCAACAGTGCTAACACTCTCACAACACCTGAAGCAGTTCGCTTAAAGACAGCTGATTCTTGCTGAAACATGTTTTGTAGTGATTTACTCCTTTGTACAATTTGTAATGTGATGCACAAGCATTATTATTCCTCTGCAGATGTGATTATCTTCACACTCCAGTGACCACCATGTTGTCGAAACTTGCAAGAAGTTTGAGGTGCAGTACTTTTTGAAATTTCTCCCAGATGTTTTGGCATGTCGGCCATGGGGAAAGGTGAAGGTTTTCCCTCACGGAAACAACTCTCCAGGTGGCTACGCATGCTCTCTTGCTAGGCCAATACGCATGCGCTCGCATGAGATAGCAATATTCACATCTGCTTTATATATAGGCCTATTCTGTTTTGTGAGACATAAAATTGATGATGTCACACATAGCTAGTAAGGCATATTTACTCCATCCTCGTAACGTAAGGCTGGCCACCGTCAGGTTGACCAGCACCTGATGGTGGGCACCACTCATAGAGAGGCCATTGACATTCTTGGACACATCTCCACGCCTATCACTCTCACTGTCCAGAGGAGAGAGAACTTAAATCTTAAGGATAGAATTCAGACACATCCTCAGGGGAGAAACTGAATGGTGTTAACTAATTATATAATCATATTAGTAGTTTCTATATATATAGTTCTGCATCATAATAACCTATCATTATTGCTGCATGTTTTACTACTGTTGTTATTTCCTTAACCATATTTTTAGAGTCACCTGGCAAACCAAGGCATAGTCTTCTTCAGTAGTTTGTCTCCATAGCTGGCTACCAAGTTCCATATACGTGGCCTTTTTGTACAGCAGACCACTTACAAATTTCTACATAACCATAGTCAAGATAATATGGCATCGTAACGGTATACGTTAGCGCATATCTCCACAGCAACTAACTCATACGCATGCGCTGTATAGCGGCGTGAACGCAACGCTACCTCTGTATGCCGTGTTGGACTGTGTACAAAAAAGCTATTTGTAAGAGAGATTTTCTCCCTTTCAATATATTTTGAAGCGTTTTTATGGGTCGATTAAGGTAAGATATGTCTACAAGCACACATTAAAATGCTGCAGTTCATGTTTATCTGCCATCTCTAGAACTTCAAACACGTTATGTATACAAAATTAGCGCTTTCGTGAGTTAAGATATTTTACTTAGAAACCCATCGCTTATCCTGTTACCTAGATGTAGTATATATATAAGCGATGTACGTAGGCGTCCCTCTGGGATTATCACTAGCTCGTACCCAGGCCGCACAAGAGATAAGAAGCTATAGATTCTCTTTTGTGTAAGTTATAGATTCTCTTTTGTGTAAGCTTATATATTCCCATTAAGAAACTTTAATTCAGATTTCACTGTCATGCAACTTCACACAAGCCATGGGAGGGAAGTACAAAAGTGAAAATACACGCGCGCGTCTCTGCACTTACACGCATGCGTAGTTTCCATAATTACGACGCACGCTAAAATTGTTGTTGGATGCGCCGAGGATAGCGTAGTGTCTTCTTGCTATTCTTGCTTTCACATTCCTGTATATTGATTACTTCTTTTCAAGTATGGGCCGACCGAGGTGCATTTGAATAGTTTTGCCAATATATTGTCTGCAATTAACTCTGTATTCCATTCTCTCTATAAGGTGCCGTAGAATTCAGCGGGGTGCCCGCAAAATTGGGTATCTACTGACCTGCTGCGCTAAAGGAGAAACCACGGACCAGTGAGCCATCCTGATGAGATCACTTTTACTTGTTCCTTTATATAATTATATATGCTTTCATTCAGATCTAATGGCTACTCCTCTGGTTCTCCTTTGAGAGTGAGGACAATTGATGACTGTGTCACTGACTCCTCTCCGCCTCTTACCTTACATCCCTTGGATGGAGTGGGTGAAGATGACGAGTCTGTGCTTTCGACTGGTGAGGATATTGAGGCTCTTGCCTCTTCACTGAACATTAAGGACAACCACCTACCTCAATGGTAGAAATGGCATGTCAATGTAGTGGGTTTGAGTGAAGTTTAAATTCTATGCAGGTACAATCATAAATTGGATCCTGGACGATCCTTGAGTTGTTCTGAAAGTTTGACAACTGTTTCCAGTATGTCAAACATCTCCCTACTGCAGTGGTAAGAAAGAACATGTATATCGACTGATAATTCACGTGTATTAATTGCAGGAGTGATCCTGAGTCAGACATATTCAGTCAGTGTGAAAGCCTGACAGCTCTAAGTGGCTCAGAAAATTCTGACAATAGCTCTACCTCATCTGATTGTGATAGTGAGGGCAATGTTGAGTTGAGGTACATACTCTACCATAATATATGCATGTAATTACACATTTCACACAATTATGAATTATCCGAACCTATAGTGTTGATGGAGTGGTGAAGAGTCCACTCCTCATGAAGAGAGACGAGTGTTGTGAAGAGACCTCCACGCCATTGGAGGACCAGAGTCTGATGTCAGACATTTACTTCCAGGAGGTAGAGGACTACATGCGTGACCTGCTGTGGTGAGCATTAATACATGGACGTACATGCTAACAGTAATGTACTGAGTTTCCCCATTTGTGCTAGGTCAACTGAAGCTGAAGTGACATCAGCACAGCAAACAGTACCAGTTGCTGCTACAGCTACTGACTCCAATGATGTGACAAGTGAGGTGGTGTCAAAACAAACTGATACTGATGATGTTGATGAGGATAATGATTGCAAGAGTCTCAGATCAATTTCGAGTGATAGACACTATGAAATCTTAGAAGAAGATTGTACACCACTCGAGTCTGTGGTAGCCACAGTCCACTCAGCAGTAAAATATTTGTTTATCGGATCTACTGCTGATGAAGAAGTCATGTCAATCACCGACAGCGACAGCTGTTCTGAAAGTTTAACAACTGTCTCAAGTATCTCAAACCTCTCCCTACTGCAGTGGTAAGTGTATTGAAGTAGTACATTGGCAGATAATCCATGTGTCCATAATTCCAGGGATGATCTTGAAGATGTGTCCATCTCTTCTGAAAGCTTGATAACACTAAGTGACTCTGAAAACATCAACTGCTCTAAAGATGAAGAGTCAAATACAGACATAGATGACCAGGCAGTGGAGTGTGACCTCCGGTAAGTCATAGTCTAGAAAACAGCTAAATAGAGTCTTATGTATGTGAACTCACCCATCCATGCTAGGTCAACTGAAGCACTCGTGTCAGAAATAAAGGAGCGCCAAATGGTATCAGCTGTAGATGACGAGCTGACAACTTGCTCCCGAGCTGAGGTGGCATCAGCTTGCAAAATTCTCCATTCAATTTTGAATGATGGACACTATGACATATCACTAGAGGATCGCATGGCAGTTGAGCATGTGATCAGAATGTTTGATACTACCTCAGACACATCAAGCAAGGAAGATGACATGGACCAGTAAGTCAGATCTTAATCTACGTGTACATTTAGTGTAGTTTAACCTTATGATTTCTGCAATAGATCTACTGTTAGTGTACAAGTCACTGGATCCAGTCAAAATGATGTCTGTGGTGAAGAGCAGCTACCAACATCAGTGGGAGTGTCCAACAATCATCAGATCCTCTGCTCCATTCTTAAAGATGGTCGGTATGACATTTCAGAAGAGGATCAAAAAGCTCTTGAGTCTGTGATTGCCATTCTGGAGATGTCAAGTAAACAGTAAGTTCACCTTATTATTCATGTACATGTATATATGAAGTTGGTACATATAGATCTGCTGTCAGTGATGAGGAACTTGCAACCACAAACACTGATATCTCATGTGACCTGTTATCACCAGCACTCCTTATGGAGCTCCCTCACATGTCAGAGGAGGATTGTGCAACTCTGAAAGAGATCACTGAAGCTCTACATGTTGAGCCCAAGGAAAATGGCAATGATATCGACTCTCCAAGTGAGACAAGAACCCAAGTACCCAGTGAAAGGTAAGAGTGTACTACTAGCCATCTACTGTCATATACAACAGAAATACTACATTCTATTTAGGGAATCAATTAATGAGACTTTAACAGCTGAAGAGGTGCAACTGTCAGTGTGTCAGAAGATGGGCAAAGAGGTTTTAGGAGATAGTGCTGAGAAGAACGATCACCAGATCCTCCGCTCCATTCTTGATGATGGTCAGTATGACATTTCAGCAGAAGATCGAAAAGCTGTTGAGTCTGTGATTGCCAATCTGGAGGTGTCAAAAGAGCAGTAAGTTTACTTTATTTGCTATTCATGTACATGTATGTATATAAAGTTGTTTCTGGAACATTATAGATCTGCTGTCAGTGATGAGTACACTGATATCTCATGTGACCTGTTCCCACCAGCACTCCTTATGAGGCTCTCTCACATGTCGGAAGAGGATTGTGCAACTTTGAAGGAGATCACTGCTGCACTACGTGTCGAGTCGGAGGAAAATGGCGATGATATCGACCCTCCAAGTGAGACAAGGGAGGGGAGTGTTGAGGAACCAGATTGTGCAGATGAGTGGCTGTTCTCACTGTGGCAGTCTCTGAACATTAAAGACTCAAATGAGTAGGTCACATTATGTGTACAGTCTTCCTCCAGAACTTTCTATACACCAATATTTACTTACAGATCCACTAGTGAGGCTACTAACTGTGTGGAAGTTCCCAGTACATGTACGAGCAATTTAACATCAGATGAACGTCATCTTCTGGTGTCAATACTACATGATGGACAACACACCATCGCACAAGAGGACCATGAGTCCATACAGAGTATCATAGACAGTCTGGACACTGAAAATGATGACTGTATTAAAGTGCCTTCACAATGCATGGCAGAGGACATAACTCCAGATCAGAGCATTCAAGAAACTAGTGCTACCAGTCTGATGGCAGACTCTGGCAACTGTTCCTCAGACTGTACTGTCACAGAGTGTGGCAATGAATGGTCTCAGAGTGCCTCTCATTACAGCTGCTGCCATGACTCACAAGTGGCATCTCTCAATGTAGAGTAACAGCAAACCTTTACACATACAAATGCATGAACCAAACATGCTTATAGCATTGTTTGATACTTTATTTTTGTATTCACTACTATATCTATAATGTGCAATAAAGATTGTTGTATTCTTCATGAAGAAAGGAGATCCAGGGAGAGCACTATAATAATGCATACTGTTCTTCAAAATCAAATCTCAGTGCTTGACTCCCTTTAGTTTTCTCTTATCTGCTAAGTTGTTGATCTGTGCATGTTGTACATGTAGATTCATTGTATGTGAGCCAAGGGTATGATTGTTTATGTCCACAGTATAGTAAATACTGATTGAGGGGTAGCTAGCTAATTCATGGTTGTGCAATCTTGCTGATGACACCTCTAAAGACTTTGTTGTCACGAGTTAATTTCCTATGGGGGGTCCATCCTCCTGCAATAAACAACTCTTGAGCAGTGACAGTATGCCACACTCTGGGTAGGTCTCCAATCTTGATCCAGGATGAAGTAGCAGGACAGTATACATGGACTGCAGTGCTGAGGTTGGCAGCTATTTCATCACCATTCTTCATATTACATGCATTACGTAGTCCACCAAGTGCTAAAAGACCCTCCAGTAGCTGCTAGATGTGACATGTGACATTGTGTGTCTGCCAGATAGAGGGATCTTGTGGGGCATTGGGGTCTAGTAGAATGGACAGAGGAAGGGAGAATACTGCTAGGCCGGTATACCTGCTATGCAACACCTTCACCTCCCACATGTGTCATTCACTACTACAGCAGCACTACATGTAGAATAAAAGTTAAGAGGCAGAGGAGTTGCAGAATGCCACTGTGATGACAGACTGTTATAGACTATTACTGCAGCAGGAGAAGTTGTGTCAGGCATACCATACACCACGAGAGACGAGTTGAGACTCACTACAACTGGGACAAATAGCTCTTTAGGCATGGGAGGGATGGACTTCACCCACTGCTGCATGTCCTCTTCAAAGACATAAACATCACGTGCTACCGCCACTTCCTCCACTTTCAAACCTCCTACTATCACTAGCTTCCCATTAAGTTGTCCAACACCAAAGGCCCTCAGAGGAGCAGGTGGCAGAACTGTCCACTTCTTCATGACTCATCCTTCCCTAGATCATACTTACACACTAGATACTGGTGACTATCATCCTTTGAATCCCCTCCTCCCACATACACTATGTCCTTGATGACTGTGGCCTTGGCAGCTGCCAGCTTCACAGGTATAGAGGCACACTCACTCCAAACCAGACTAGCATTAGGAGAGAAGGCATGCACTGCAAAAACACACAAAGTGTTTTTACCTCAGTTGCATGTGTAGTCACTCATTCATGTAATTGACAATTTACTCTGAGGTATTGGGACGAAGGTTGGGGGTGTTGCTGAGACTGCGCTTTGTGTTGTCCATCTATATAACCTTTGCTGATGAGACCGGTGCAGAGGCACCATATTATGACAAAGAAAATGAGCTGATGGCTGTCTGGGCATTAGCAGTGCTTGTATTTCTGGTCAGTGTCAATCAGCTACTCTTCTGGACAATGGCTCTGTTCAACAAGACTGAGTGTCCCTATGAAGAGGTGGATTGTTACCCTGCCGAGATATTGGTGTTTATCAAGATAATGATATTTCCCACAGTCTCTGGTATAATATATGCTCTGTCGTTCTCTGAAAGATTGTTTACCAAAAATGTATATGGATCAGTAGTGGTCGTAACACCATTTATATTTCTTCTTGTAGAAGCAGCATTCATTCTCCATACATGAACGGTTTCATAAAAGAGTCAGTCGACATGTATCTGCAGTGAAAAATAGGCTCTTCTCTAATAGTGATCGCCCGCTCAGAGCACGTCAGGATACCAAGACCTGAGATGCAGCACATTTTGAAATTTCTCCCAGATGTTATGGCATGTTGGCCCCGGGGAAAAGGTGAAAGTTTTCCCTCACGGAAACAACTCTCCAGGTGGCTACGCATGCTCTCTTGCTACGCCAATACGCATGAGCGCGCGCATGAGATAGCAATATTCACATCTGTTCCATATATAATATTGTGAGACACAAAATTGATGACGTCACACATGCTAGTAAGGCATTATTTACTCCGTCCTCGTAACATAAGGCATCATCTGCAGAATGTTATGAGGATGGAGTAAATAATGATGCCTTATTAGCTACAGATTTCCGGTTGCTTACTGACTGTTCAGTGAACGTGTTACGACACAACCCAGACTTGGTCATCCCACTAGCCACTGTTCAATCCAATGGCTAGACGACGTGAAGAGAGAGCCCGCGGTGGCCAGCGAGACGCGAGGGGAGCCCTGGCGCGGTATCAGCTGCACGGGATACGTGAAACAGGCGAGGAGCTGGGCAGAGGATCTTACGCGGCCGTCATCGAGGTCGATTACAAGGGGTTGCGTTGCGCAGCCAAAAAGATCTACAACATCATCAGCCAACCTGGCGAAGGAGACCGCCTAGTGTCCCGTTTTGAAGAAGAGTGCCGTCTGCTAGGAGCGCTACGCCACCCGCACATTGTCCAATTCCTAGGCATCTACTTCGATCCCACCACTGATCTTCCAGTGCTGGTAATGGAGTTTCTCCCTGCCACT
Source organism: Theonella swinhoei (assembly GCA_963970385.1). Lineage (NCBI taxonomy): Eukaryota > Metazoa > Porifera > Demospongiae > Tetractinellida > Theonellidae > Theonella > Theonella swinhoei. The sequence continues at coordinate 3,362,166 of OZ019960.1, read as the reverse complement.
CTCGCGCAGTGCGTGGACCGCTATGGCCGTCTTCTTCCAGAAATCTGCTACGCGATTCTCCGCGACGTAGCGCTGGGGTTGCGCTATCTACATGGACAACGTCCACGCCTCATTCACCGCGATTTGTCAGCTAATAACGTTCTACTAACGGGCGACATGGCGGCCAAGATCTCGGATTTTGGGGTTGCCAAAATCCTTCAGATCAATCCCGCGGAGATGAGTTGCATGACGCAAACACCTGGTACCCAGTCCTACATGCCACCTGAAGCACTGCGTCCCAATCCACGATATGACATTGAAGTGGATGTGTTCTCATTTGGGGTGATAATGGTCCATGTACTGAGTAGTCAGTGGCCATTCCCCAGTGAGGCCACTCGGGTAGATCCTAGCAATTCAGCAGGTGTAATTGGGGTATCAGAGGTGGAGCGCAGGGTGCAGTATCTGAACATTATTGGCCGTCCCTCTCATAAACAAGAAGGCCACCCTCTCATGTCTCTGATTGAGCGCTGTCTCAGCAACAGCCCCAGCCTTCGTCCCAATACCTCAGAACTGGCAGAGAGAATAAGCAGCATATCAGACCAGCAACCTCTGACCTTCAGCAACAGAGTGGACATGATGCAGAGGATCAACAGCATCCAGAGAGAGAAGGAGACCTTGCAGTCACAAATCTCAGAGCTGGAGAGACAGGTAAAACAAAGCCAGGTGGCACTGATAGAACAGAGAGGGATTATTGACAGTCTCTATACACAACTACAGCAGACTGGAGCCCCAGGCACATTGGTAAGACCCAATACCAAATTCTAATCTTGGAACTGTGCATGTGTGTTAACTAGTACAACCTGCAAAGATGAACATATGCATAAACAGATAACCCTTCCGCTATTAGCATTCACCTTCACTTTCTGGCCTGTTTCCTCAGATCCATGCCTTCTCTCCTAATGCTAGTCTGGTTTGGAGTGAGTGTGCCTCTATACCTGTGAAGCTGGCAGCTGCCAAGGCCACAGTCATCAAGGACATAGTGTATGTGGGAGGAGGGGATGCAAAGGATGATAGTCACCAGTATCTAGTGTGTAAGTATGATCTAGGGAAGGATGAATGGACCGTTCTGCCACCTGCTCCTCTGAGGGCGTTTGGTGTTGGACAACTTAATGGGAAGCTAGTGATAGTAGGAGGTTTGAAAGTAGAGGAAGTAGTGGTAGCACGTGATATTTATGTCTTTGAAGAGGACACGCAGCAGTGGGTGAAGTCCATCCCTCCCATGCCTAAAGAGCTATTTGTCCCAGTTGTAGTGAGTCTCAACTCTTCTCTCGTGGTGTATGGTATGCCCGACACAACTTCTCCTGCTGCAATAATAGTCTACAACAGTCAGTCATCACAGTGGCATTCTGCAACTCCTCTGCCACTTAACTTCTATTCTACATGTAGTTCTGCTGCAGTAGTGAATGACACATACTATATATCTGTGGGAGGTGAAGGTGTTGCAAAGCAGGTATACCGGCCTTCCTCTGCAGCATTATTTTCCCTCTCCCTGTCCATTCTACTAGACCCCAATGCCCCACAAGATTCCTCTATGTGGCAGCGTATTCCAGAAACACCATGTCACATGTCACATCTAGCAGCTATTGGAGGGTGTCTTTTAGCACTTGGTGGACTACGTAATGCATGTAATATGAAGAATGGTGATGAAATAGCTGCCAACCTCAGCACTGCAGTCCATGCATACTGTCCTGCTACTTCATCCTGGATCAAGATTGGAGACCTACCCGATTTACGAGTGTGGCATACTGTCACTGCTCAAGAGTTGTTTATTGCAGGAGGATGGACCCCCCATAGGAAACTAACTCGTGACGACAAAGTCTTTAGAGGTGTCATCAGCAAGATTTCACAACCATGAATTAGCTACCCCTCAATCAGTATTTACTATACTGTGGACATAAACAATTATACCCTTAGCTCACATGCAATGAATCTACATGTACAACATGCACAGATCCAGATAAGAGAAAACTAAAGGGAGTCAAGGTGCTGAGTTTTGATTTGAAGAACAGTATGCATTATTATAGCGCTCTCCTTTTCCTTTCCCCATAAAGAATACAACAATGTTTATTGCACATTATAAATGTAGTATTGAATACAAAAATAAAGTATCAAACAATGCTATAAGCATGTTTTGTTCATGCATTTGTATGTGTAAAGGTTTGCTGTTACTCTACATTGAGAGATGCCGCTTGTGAGTCATGGCAGCAGCTGTAATGAGAGGCACTCTGAGACCATTCATTGCCACACTCTGTGACAGTACAGTCTGAGGAACAGTTGCCAGAGTCTGCCATCAGACTGGTAGCACTAGTTTCTTGAATGCTCTGATCTGGAGTTATGTCCTCTGCCATGCATTGTGAAGGCACTTTAATACAGTCATCATCTTCAGTGTCCAGACTGTCTATGATACTCTGTATGGACTCATGGTCCTCTTGTGCGATGGTGTGTTGTCCATCATGTAGTATTGACACCAGAAGATGACGTTCATCTGATGTTAAATTGCTCGTACATGTACTGGGAACTTCCACACCGTCAGTAGCCTCACTAGTGGATCTGTAGGTAAATATTGGTGTATAGAAAGTTCTGGAGGATGACCGTACACATAATGTGACCTACTTATTTGAGTCTTTAATGTTCAGAGACTGCCACAGTGAGAACAGCCACTCATCTGCACAATCTGGTTCCTCAACACTCCCCTCCCTTGTCTCACTTGGAGGGTCGATATCATCGCCATTTTCCTCCGACTCGACACGTAGTGCAGCAGTGATCTCCTTCAAAGTTGCACAATCCTCTTCCGACATGTGAGAGAGCCTCATAAGGAGTGCTGGTGGGAACAGGTCACATGAGATATCAGTGTACTCATCACTGACAGCAGATCTATAATGTTCCAGAAACAACTTTATATACATACATGTACATGAATAGCAAATAAAGTAAACTCACTGCTCTTTTGACACCTCCAGATTGGCAATCACAGACTCAAGAGCTTTTCGATCTTCTGCTGAAATGTCATACTGACCATCATCAAGAATGGAGCGGAGGATCTGGTGATCCTTCTCAGCACTATCTCCTAAAACCTCTTTACCCATGTTCTGACACACTGACAGTTGCACCTCTTCAGCTGTTAAAGTCTCATTAGTTGATTCCCTAAATAGAATGTAGTATTTCTGTTGTATATGACAGTAGATGGCTAGTAGTACACTCTTACCTTTCACTGGGTACTTGGGTTCTTGTCTCACTTGGAGAGTCGATATCATTGCCATTTTCCTTGGGCTCAACATGTAGAGCTTCAGTGATCTCTTTCAGAGTTGTACAATCCTCCTCTGACATGTGAGGGAGCTCCATAAGGAGTGCTGGTGGTAACAGGCCACATGAGATATCAGTGTTTGTGGTTGCAAGTTCCTCATCACTGACAGCAGATCTATATGTACCAACTTCATATATACATGTACATGAATAATAAGGTGAACTTACTGTTTACTTGACATCTCCAGAGTGGCAATCACAGACTCAAGAGCTTTTTGATCCTCTTCTGAAATGTCATACCGACCATCTTCAAGAATGGAACAGAGGATCTGATGATTGTTGGACACTCCCACTGATGTTGGTAGCTGCTCTTCAACACAGACATCATTTTGACTGGATCCAGTGACTTGTACACTAACAGTAGATCTATTGTAGCAATCATAATGTTAAACTACACTAAATGTACATGTAGATTAAGATCTGACTTACTGGTCCATGTCATCTTCCTTGCTTGATGTGTCTGAGGTAGTATCAAACGTTCTGATCACATGCTCGAGTGCCATGCGATCCTCTAGTGATGTGTCATAGTGTCCATCATTCAAAATTGAATGGAGAATTTTGCAATCATTGTCGATATCATCTCCTTTGCAAGCTGATGCCACTTCAGCTTGGGAGCAAGTTGTCAGCTCGTCATCTACAGCTGATACCATTTGGCGCTCCTTTATTTCTGACATGAGTGCTTCAGTTGACCTAGCATGGATGGGTGAGTTCACATACATAAGACTCTATTTAGCTGTTTTCTAGACTATGACTTACTGGAGGTCACACTCCACTGCCTGGTCATCTATGTCTGTATTTGACTCTTCATCTTTAGAGCAGTTGACGTTTTCAGAGTCACTTAGTGTTATCAAGCTTTCAGAAGAGATGGACACATCTTCAAGATCATCCCTGGAATTATGGACACATGGATTATCTGCCAATGTACTACTTCAATACACTTACCACTGCAGTAGGGAGGACATGACTTCCTCATCAGCAGTAGATCCGATAAACAAATATTTTACTGCTGAGTGGACTGTGGCTACCACAGACTCGAGTGGTGTACAATCTTCTTCTAAGATGTCATAGTGTCCGTCACTCGAAATTGATCTGAGACTCTTGCAATCATTATCCTCATCAACATCATCAGTAGCAGTTGGTTCTGACACCACCTCACTTGTCACATCATTGGAGTCAGTAGCTGTAGCAGCAACTGGTACTGTTTGCTGTGCTGATGTCACTTCAGCTTCAGTTGACCTAGCACAAATGGAGAAACTCAGTACATTACTGTTAGCATGTACGTCCATGTATTAATGCTCACCACAGCAGGTCACGCATGTAGTCCTCCACCTCCTGGTAGTAAATGTCTGACATCAGACTCTGGTCCTCCAATGGCGTAGAGGTCTCTTCACAACACTCATCTCTCTTCATGAGGAGTGGAATCTTCACTACTCCATCAACACTATAGGTTCGGATAAATCATAATAGTGTGAAATGTGTAATTTCATGCATATATTATAGTAGAGTATGTACCTCAACTCAACATTGCCCTCACTATCACGATCAGATGAGGTAGAGCTATTGTCAGAATCTTCTGAGCAACTTAGAACTGTCAGGCTTTCACACTGACTGAATATGTCTGACTCAGGATCACTCCTGCAATTAATACACGTGAATTATCAGTCGATATACATGTTCTTTCTTACCACTGCAGTAGGGAGATGTTTGACATACTGGAAACAGTTGTCAAACTTTCAGAACAACTCAAGGATCGTCCAGGATCCAATTTACGATTGTACCTGCATAGAATTTAAACTTCACTCAAACCCACTACATTGACATGCCATTTCTACCATTGAGGTAGGTGGTTGTCCTCAATGTTCAGTGAAGAGGCAAGAGCCTCAATATCTTCACCAGTCGAAAGCACAGCTTCGTCATCTTCACCCACTCCATCCAAGGGATGTAAGGTAAGAGGCGGAGAGGAGTCAGTGACACAGTCATCAATTGTCCTCACTCTCAAAGGAGAACCAGAGGAGTAGCCATTAGACCTGAATGAAAGCAGATATAATTATATAAAGGAACAAGTAAAAGTGATCTCATCAGGATGGCTCACTGGTCCGTGGTTTCTCCTTTAGCGCAGCAGGTCAGTAGATACCCAATTTTGCGGGCACACCGCTGAATTCTACGGCACCTTATAGAGAGAATGGAAGACAGTTAAAGACAATATATTGGCAAAACTATTCAAATGCACCTCGGTCGGCCCATACTTGAAAAGAAGTAATCAATGTACAGGAATGTGAAAGCAAGAATAGCAAGAAGACACTACGCTATCCTCGGCGCATCCAACAACAATTTTAGCGTGCGTCGTAATTATGGAAACTACGCATGCGTGTAAGTGCAGAGACGCGCGCGTGTATTTTCACGGTACTTCCCTCCCATGGCTTGTGTGAAGTTGCATGACAGTGAAATCTGATTAAAGTTTCTTAATGGGAATATATAAGTTTACACAATAGAGAATCTACTATCTTCTTTTCTCTTGTGCGGCCTGGGTACGAGCTAGTGATAATCCCAAAGGGACGCTTACGTACGCACATCGCTTGTCAAAGATATACGTATATACTAGGTAACAGGACAAGCGATGGATTTAATTTAAATAAAATAGATAAAAGTAATATCTTAACTAACGAAAGCGCTAATTTTGTATACATAACGTGTTTGAAGTTCTAGAGATAGCAGATAAACATACACTGCAGCATTTTAATGTGTGCTTGTAGAAATATCTTACCTTAATCGACCCATAAAAACGCTTCAAATTATTGAAAGGGAGAAAATCTCTCTTACAAATAGCTTTTTTGTACACAGTCCAACACGGCACACAAAAGTAGCGTTGCGTTCACGCCGCTATACAGCGCATGCGTATGAGTTCGTTGCTGTGGAGATCTGCGCTAACGTATACCGTTGCGGAGCCATATTATCTATGGCTATTAGAAATTTCTAACTATATCATTTATGCCTTGGTTCGCCAGGTGACTGGTTAAGAAAATATATAAGCAGCAACAGCAGTAAAACATACAGCAATAATGATAGGTTATTATGATGCAAAACTATATATACAGAAGCTACTAATATGATTAGTTAACACCATTCAGTTTCTCTTCAGAGGATGCGTCTGAATTCTATCCTTAAGATTTAAGTTCTCTCTCCTCTGGACAGTGAGAGTGATAGGCCTGGAGATGTGTCCAAGAATGTCAATGGCCTCTCTATGAGTGGTGCCCACCATCAGGTGCTGGTCAACCTCCAGTAGCTCATCACCCACTCTCAACATTCCACATCTGTCTGCCACTGAGCCAGAATAAATAGCACTTATGCGAATGTAGGGACACTCTGTATCTGATCCTCCTTCTATGTCAACTCCCAGTGGCTTGTCAAATGATGTGTTTAACTGATGGGAGAAAGCAATTATGAGTTTTCATTTTACACACATGATATATCAGTACATACCTTCATGGTAATCACGCCAGCATTGGCAGTCTCGGAGTAGTGGAATACCACTGTTTCTTGTGGAGGCATGGCTAGAATTGTCACTTCGTCTCCCCACTTACTCTGAGACAGCATTATCTGGGCCTGAGATGGACTCTTCCCAATCACTGAGTGTCCATTGACTTCCAGTATGCGGTCACCAACCCTGTGTTTAAATCAGTTTAACAATTAATTGGAAGTGTGCTAAGATGAATTAACCGACCTTAATTGACCCTGGATGGCTGCAGCACTGAACATTCTAATCTTCTGGACAGCCACCTCCTTGAGATCATCACTACACAGAGTCAGTCCCACTCCCATGAGCCCTTGCACTAATGTAACCTGAAACACACAGGACTCTGATCTCTTCTCCATAACAACTTTGTTAGGAAAGTCAGGACTGGGTAGTTGTCCGTCAGTTACAACACCTGTGCAAACACTCTTCTTTCTGCTTGTCTCGTCCTCTACTGAGAATGACACTTTCTCTGCAACTTCAGGCATTGAAGCATTACTCCCTTGCTCTTCAGAGCTCTGATAAGGAGCGAGGAGAGTTTCATGGCAATCCTTACTCTTGTGATCTTCATCAATTGAAGGGAATGAGGTAAGAGAACAGAAGAGAGAAGTGTTGGTGTGTATGCTCTCTGAGTAACAGGAATAGAATTCAGTCACACTTGATTCAACTGTAGATAGTCGAGCATCACGGTTTGGAGTCAGGGTCAAGCCTGGTAAAGTGACGGACAGCTGAGGCACATCTGAAGCAGTATCTTCAGCATTCATGCCATTCACAACACTAGGAAAGATTGGTAAAAGTGTGCTACTGTCTGTGACTATAACATGTACTAAAGCCCATGTATTACTAATATTCATACCATTCCATTAACTTTTCAACAAACTCTTCAACTTCTTGCACCAGAAGTTGGTCTGGTTCAACTTCAGATGCCGTTGATCTCCTTGCTTGCTCTGATACCACAGAGGACTGAGCACTGTGTGTGCTGCTTAGCCTACAAAGATAATATGACGTGATAGGTCTACTATAGGATATGCAAATCACATGAAGTCACCTTTCCAAGTTGTGGTGATTTGTGTCAATATCTTCATTCATAGGCACCTTGGAACAAATGTCAGGCTCAGGTGTGAGTACTTCCACAGATGAGTTCTCATCTCTAATGGGCTTTGTGATAGGGGGCTGGTCATTTGTGACAGTACATTGTCCCACTGCATTAGGGAATTGCTCAGCTGAGGCAGTTGAGTGATCCTCTGTCAAAGGGACTTGGGACATTGTTTGGCTCACTCTGGTAGTGAGCTGGTGTGTTATGGAAATGGAGTGAAGAGAGTTGGAGCAGTCATTTTGCTCCGCAGTGACAAAGGACGGCGTAGGAGCAGCAGATACATCCTTTGCCACGTATTCAGAGCCACTATGGACAAATCATATAGTAAACTAATATTAGAAGTAGCTAATATTTACCTCTCGCTGGACTCTCCCCTAGCACATAAACACAAATACTTTCGTAGTCTACGAAGCAGTTTAAGACGGCGATTCCTGTGTAAAATTAACGTTCTAAAAGTAAATGCCCCCATAAGGTTAGCATGCTCACTCGTATCGTTGCATTTCCCAGGAAAAGCAGCTTCCAACAGTATGCGTTTGTGCAATCATCAATAGCGTCATCAGACGCGTAGTTATCGAAGATTGCGCATGCGCAAACAAAAAGTGCATCATGACATACACTGATAGTGATATTGCCATGTTTTAACTTACGAGTCAGTTACATACAACTCGGTGTACGGTTGATATGTTTTACACAGCCTCGGGCCTCTGGCCATCAACCTACACCTCGGTATACCTCTATAATTTGGGTATGGCTATGCGCAAGTCTTTATTCCTGGACTATATGTGTCAGAGAGTCGGTAGACCCTCAATGTAGGGATGGCGCCAACACACCATTAGCATAACCATAGATATAATACACGGAACCGTTCCGACACGGTATTATGGCAACAAGATAATGAAAATCACATGCCACTCTCTTCCTCATCACCTATCTGAAATTGAAGGCTTCTTCTCTTGACCTATCACTGGCTATGGGGTCACAGAGCCCCCAAAATGTATTTGTAAATCACAGTAGCAAGCCTTATCCCTTTCACTTGAGACTCTGTGCACGGAGCACCTGGAGAACACATCCGCCTCACCCGCTGTCGCCATGGCAACCCGTAGAGTCCCGTTGACCACACCTTTCATTTGAATATCTCCCGTGAGCATGTTGAGCCGAGCAAGTCTAAATTCACGTATGAAATGAGATATCGACGGTATATATCTATACATGAAGAGAGTAAATCGAAATGTAGAACAGATAAACAATGTATATAGCAGAAAATGGAGAAGATGAAGTGAACAAATCACGAGACGCCACTGCCATGGTCTGGTGATGACTGGACTGTGGTGGTGGCTTCTAGCAGCAGTTGCACCTCCTCCAGTGGAGCTCTGATCCGTAGCTCTCTCTCCTCCATCACTTCCACCAGCCTCTGCAGCTCATCAGGGAAATGACTGATAGCATCCCAGTACAACACCCGTGCAGGCATCATGTACATATACAGTACATACATACAGTACATCATATATATTCATGTATGGGAAACACAATAACCATGTACTGTAATAAGAGAGTGTTTGTAGTACCTTTGCCCCTGGACAGAACTGAATGGCCTGGTAGAACAGTGCCTTTGCTTCTGAAACTCGATTCTGCTCTACCTATTAAATGGCAATGTCCTATGTACATACCAATGAAAAGATTACGTGTATATAGTGCATCACAGATAGAAAGCCATATCACTTTCTTATAACAACAAACCACAAAACACTACACCACTATCTGTATATGTACCTCAAAGCTAATAGCCAGTCTCCACAGTAAGGGGCAGCCCCTCCCATTAACACTCTGTATCGCCCTATTTAAGAGTGCACGAATCCTGTTCACTAGTCCAGCAGGACCATCTGTAGATATGTCTACATCCCCCTCTTGCACTCGCTTGTAACGAGCCACCTCAGCTCGTAATGCATGAATCCATGGTAAAGCTGTCTGTGCTTTGGGTGCGTGAGTGTCAAAATATTTCCGCAGTTTTCCCATGAGGTACAGTGGTTGCTGACAGTCAGCATAAGCACAGAGGAAGTAGGGATCATCAGGAAAGAGAGTCAAGATTCGCCCTAGTGTGTTTCGTAGCAGTGTGGGTGGTATAGGCCTTGATTCTGTATGATGAAGCAGTAGACGAACCTGGTGCCTGTACACGTGGTGGAGGTTAACTTGCAATGTTCTTTGTTTGTCATCAGAGTGGTTGGGTAGCAGGCCTTCCATTGCCGATGTGTATTCATCAAAAACCTTGCAGGCTGACTCAACACCTCTGCTAAGGTATTCAAAGTAGGCATGACAGATGACAAAGGGAAATGACTTATCAGGGACTGCATTCTGCTCATAGAGGTGCCTTGCTTTGAGGACGTGACTGAGTGGGACGGAGTGGGCTGGAGCTGCATACCTCTCTTCAGCCACACACATTGCGAATTGTACAGCGCGAGAAATGTCAGATGAAGTAGTTGTAGGATCTGTCAAAAGAGGTGTGGCTAATCCCATCAATACCTCACAGTAATGTTGGTATAATGGTACCAGTGGAGGAGTGATGGTTGAGTACTGAGCAAGAACAGTTTCATATATAGTTGTGGGCCTCGTGGTAACCCACTAGCAGTAGCTCTAACTGTGCACAGCAGTCCCATAGAGAGAGGTTATTTCTGTGTGAGTTGATTTTCAGCAGACTTTTGACCAGTTTTTGAACAGCCTTCACCCTACGTCTAGTGTCCTTGTTCTTGACTGTGGTTGGGTTGTGAAGGGCTGGGGCTATGAGAGATAACTCCTGAAGCACTGTGTCCCAACCCATGATATGACATTGAAGTGGATGTGTTCTCATTTGGGGTGATAATGGTACATGTACTGAGTGGTCAGTGGCCATTCCCCAGTGAGGCCACTCGGGTAGATCCTAGAAATTCAGCAGGTGTAATTGGGGTATCAGAGATGGAGCGCAGGGTGCAGTATCTGAACATTATTGGCCGTCCCTCTCATAAACAAGAAGGCCACCCTCTCATGTCTCTGATTGAGCGCTGTCTCAGCAACAGCCCCAGCCTTCGTCCCAATACCTCAGAACTGGCAGAGAGAATAAGCAGCATATCAGACCAGCAACCTCTGACCTTCAGCAAAAGAGTGGACATGATGCAGAGGATCAACAGCATCCAGAGAGAGAAGGAGACCTTGCAGTCACAAATCTCAGAGCTGGAGAGACAGGTAAAACAAAGCCAGGTAACACTGATAGAACAGAGAGGGATTATTGACAGTCTCTATACACAACTACAGCAGACTGGAGCCCCAGGCACATTGGTAAGACCCAATACCAAATTCTAATCTTGGAACTGTGCATGTGTGTTAACTACAACCTGCAAAGATGAACATATGCATAAACAGATAACCCTCTCGCTATTAGCATTCACCTTCACTTTCTGGCCTGTTTCCTCAGATCCATGCCTTCTCTCCTAATGCTAGTCTGGTTTGGAGTGAGTGTGCCTCTATACCTGTGAAGCTGGCAGCTGCCAAGGCCACAGTCATCAAGGACATAGTGTATGTGGGAGGAGGGGATGCAAAGGATGATAGTCACCAGTATCTAGTGTGTAAGTATGATCTAGGGAAGGATGAATGGACCATTCTGCCACCTGCTCCTCTGAGGGCTTTTGGTGTTGGACAACTTAATGGGAAGCTAGTGATAGTAGGAGGTTTGAAAGTAGAGGAAGTAGTGGTAGCACGTGATGTTTATGTCTTTGAAGAGGACACGCAGCAGTGGGTGAAGTCCATCCCTCCCATGCCTAAAGAGCTATTTGTCCCAGTTGTAGTGAGTCTCAACTCTTCTCTCGTGGTGTATGGTATGCCCGACACAACTTCTCCTGCTGCAATAATAGTCTACAACAGTCAGTCATCACAGTGGCATTCTGCAACTCCTCTGCCACTTAACTTCTATTCTACATGTAGTTCTGCTGCAGTAGTGAATGACACATACTATATATCTGTGGGAGGTGAAGGTGTTGCAAAGCAGGTATACCGGCCTTCCTCTGCGGCAGTATTTTCCCTCTCCCTGTCCATTCTACTAGACCCCAATGCCCCACAAGATTCCTCTATGTGGCAGCGTATTCCAGACACACCATGTCACATGTCACATCTAGCAGCTATTGGAGGGTGTCTTTTAGCACTTGGTGGACTACGTAATGCATGTAATATGAAGAATGGTGATGAAATAGCTGCCAACCTCAGCACTGCAGTCCATGCATACTGTCCTGCTACTTCATCCTGGATCAAGATTGGAGACCTACCCGATTTACGAGTGTGGCATACTGTCACTGCTCAAGAGTTGTTTATTGCAGGAGGATGGACCCCCCATAGGAAACTAACTCGTGACGACAAAGTCTTTAGAGGTGTCATCAGCAAGATTTCACAACCATGAATTAGCTACCCCTCAATCAGTATTTAATATACTGTGGACATAAACAATTATACCCTTGGCTCACATACAATGAATCTACATGTACAACATGCATAGATCAACAACTTAGCAGATAAGAGAAAACTAAAGGGAGTCAAGGTGCTGAGTTTTGATTTTGAAGAACAGTATGCATTATTATAGTGCTCTCCCTGGATCTCCTTTCTCCATGAAGAATACAACAATCTTTATTGCACATTATAGTAGTGAATACAAAAATAAAGTATCAAACAATGCTATAAGCATGTTTGGTTCATGTATTTGTATGTGTAAAGGTTTGCTGTTACTCTACGTTGAGAGATGCCGCTTGTGAGTCATGGCAGCAGCTGTAATGAGAGGCACTCTGAGACCATTCACTGCCACATTCTGTGACAGTACAGTCTGAGGAACAGTTGCCAGAGTCTGCCATCAGACTGGTAGCGCTATTTTCTTGAATGCTCTGTTCTGGACTTATGTCCTCTGCCATACGTTGTGAAGGCACTTTAATACAGTCATCATCTTCAGTGTCCAGACTGTCTATGATACTCTGTATGGACTCATGGTCCTCTTGTGTGATGGTGTGTTGTCCATCATGTAGTATTGACACCAGAAGATGGCGTTCATCTGATGTTAAATTGCTTGTACATGTACTGGGAACTTCCACACCGTTAGTAGCATCACTAGTGGATCTGTAGGTAAATATTGGTGTATAGAAAGTTCTGGAGGAAGACTGTACACATAATGTGACCTACTCATTTGAGTCTTTAATGTTCAGAGACTGCCACAGTGAGAACAGCCACTCATCTGCACAATCTGGTTCCTCAAGACTCGCCTCCCTTGTCTCACTTGGAGGGTCAATATCATCGCTATTTTCTTCCGATTCAACATGTAGTGCAGCAGTGATCTCCTTCAAAGTTGCACAATCCTCTTCCGACATGTGAGAGAGCCTCATAAGGAGTGTGGGTGGGAGCAGGTCACATGAGATATCAGTGTACTCATCACTGACAGCAGATCTATAATGTTCCAGAAACAACTTTATATACATACATGTACATGAATAGTAAATAAAGTAAACTTACTGCTCTTTTGACACCTCCAGATTGGCAATCACAGACTCAAGAGCTTTTCGATCCTCTTCTGAAATGTCATACTGACCATCATCAAGAATGGAGCGGAGGATTTGATGATCATTCTTTTCAGCACTATCTCCTGAAACCTCTTTACCCATTTTCTGACACACTGACAGTTGCACCTCTTCAGCTGTTAAAGTCTCATTAGTTGATTCCCTAAATAGAATGTAGTATTTCTGCTATATATGACAGTAGATGGCTAGTAGAACATTCTTACCTTTCACTGGGTATTTGGGTTCTTGTCTCACTTGGAGGGTCGATATCATTGCCATTTTCTTCAGACTCAACATGTAGAGCTTCAGTGATCTCTTTCAGAGTTGCACAATCCTCCTCTGACATGTGAGGGAGCCCCATAAAGAGTGCTGATGAGATATCAGTGCTTGTGGTAGCAAGGTCCACATCACTGACAGTATATCTATACGAACCAACTTCATATACATGTACATGAATAACAAGGTGAACTTACTGTTTACTTGACATCTCCAGAGTGGCAATCACAGACTGAAGAGCTTTTTGATCCTCTTCTGAAATGTCATACCGACCATCTTCAAGAATGGAACAGAGGATCTGATGATTGTTGGACACTCCCACTGATGTTGGTAGCTGCTCTTCATCACAGACATCATTTTGACTGGATCCAGTGACTTGTACACTAACAGTAGATCTATTGTAGCAATCATAAGGTTAAACTACACTAAATGTACATGTAGATAAAGATCTGACTTACTGGTCCATGTCATCTTCCTTGCTTGATGTGTCTGAGGTAGTATCAAACGTTCTGATCACATGCTCGAGTGCCATGCGATCCTTTAGTGATATGTCATATTGTCCATCATTCATAATTGAATGGAGAATTTTGCAATCATCTCCTTTGCAAGCTGATGCCACTTCAGCTTGGGAGCAAGTTGTCAGCTCGTCATCTACAGCTGATACCATTTGGCGCTCCTTTATTTCTGACACGAGTGCTTCAGTTGACCTAGCATGGATGGGTGAGTTCACATACATAAGACTCTATTTAGCTGTTTTCTAGACTATGACTTACCGGAGGTCACACTCCACTGCCTGGTCATCTATGTCTGTATTTGACTCTTCATCTTTAGAGCAGTTGACGTTTTCAGAGTCACTTAGTGTTATCAAGCTTTCAGAAGAGATGGACACATCTTCAAGATCATCCCTGGAATTATGGACACATGGATTATCTGCCAATGTACTACTTCAATACACTTACCACTGCAGTAGGGAGAAGTTTGAGATACTTGAGACAGTTGTTAAACTTTCAGAACAGCTGTCGCTGTCGGTGATTGACATGACTTCCTCATCAGCAATAGATCCGATAAACAAATATTTTACTGCTGAGTGGACTGTGGCTACCACAGACTCGAGTGGTGTACAATCTTCTTCTAAGATGTCATAGTGTCCGTCACTCGAAATTGATCTGAGACTCTTGCAATCGTTATCCTCATCAACATCATCAGTAGCAGTTGGTTCTGACACCACCTCACTTGTCACATCATTGGAGTCAGTAGCTGTAGCAGCAACTGGTACTGTTTGCTGTGCTGATGTCACTTCAGCTTCAGTTGACCTAGCACAAATGGGGAAACTCAGTACATTACTGTTAGCATGTACGTCCATGTATTAATGCTCACCACAGCAGGTCACGCATGTAGTCCTCCACCTCCTGGTAGTAAATGTCTGACATCAGACTCTGGTCCTCCAATGGTGTGGAGGTCTCTTCACAACACTCGTCTCTCTTCACGAGGAGTGGACTCTTCACTACTCCATCAACACTGTAGGTTCGGATAAATCATAATAGTGTGAAATGTGTAATTTCATGCATATATTATAGTAGAGTATGTACCTCAACTCAACATTGCCCTCACTATCACCATCAGATGAGGTAGAGCTACTGTCAGAATCTTCTGAGCAACTTAGAACTGTCAGGCTTTCACACTGACTGAATATGTCTGACTCAGGATCACTCCTGCAATTAATACACGTGAATTATCAGTCGATATACATGTTCTTTCTTACCACTGCAGTAGGGAGATGTTTGACATACTGGAAACAGTTGTCAAACTTTCAGAACAACTCAAGGATCGTCCAGGATCCAATTTATGATTGTACCTGCATAGAATTTAAACTTCACTCAAACCCACTACATTGACATGCCATTTCTACCATTGAGGTAGGTGGTTGTCCTTAATGTTCAGTGAAGAGGCAAGAGCCTCAATATCTTCACCAGTTGAAAGCACAGCTTCGTCATCTTCACCCACTCCATCCAAGGGATGTAAGGTAAGAGGCGGAGAGGAGTCAGTGACACAGTCATCAATTGTCCTCACTCTCAAAGGAGAACCAGAGGAGTAGCCATTAGACCTGAATGAAAGCAGATATAATTATGTAAAGGAACAAGTAAAAGTGATCTCATCAGGATGGCTCACTGGTCCGTGGTTTCTCCTTTAGCGCAGCAGGTCAGTAGATACCCAATTTTGCGGGCACCCCGCTGAATTCTACGGCACCTTATAAAGAGAGAATGGAATACAGAGTTAATTGCAGACAATATATTGGCAAAACTATTCAAATGCACCTCGGTCGGCCCATACTTGAAAAGAAGTAATCAATATACAGGAATGTGAAAGCAAGAATAGCAAGAAGACACTACGCTATCCTCGGCGCATCCAACAACAATTTTAGCGTGCGTCGTAATTATGGAAACTACGCATGCGTGTAAGTGCAGAGACGCGCGCGTGTATTTTCACTGTACTTCCCTCCCATGGCTTGTGTGAAGTTGCATGACAGTGAAATCTGAATTAAAGTTTCTTAATGGGAATATATAAGTTTACACAAAAGAGAATCTACTAGCTTCTTATCTCTTGTGCGGCCTGGGTACGAGCTAGTGATAATCCCAGAGGGACGCTTACGTACGTACATCACTTGTCAAAGATATATATACTAGGTAACAGGATAAGCGATGGGTTTCTAAGTAATATCTTAACTAACGAAAGCGCTAATTTTGTATACATAACGTGTTTGAAGGTCTAGAGATGGCAGATAAACATGCACTGCAGCATTTTAATGTGTGCTTGTAGAAATATCTTACCTTAATCGACCCATAAAAACGCTTCAAATATTGAAAGGGAGAAAATCTCTCTTACAAATAGCTTTTTCTGTACACAGTCCAACACGGCACACAAAAGTAGCGTTGCGTTCACGCCGCTATACAGCGCATGCGTATGAGTTCGTTGCTGTGGAGATCTGCGCTAACGTATACCGTTGCGGAGCCATATTATCTATGGCTATTAGAAATTTGTAACTATATAATTTATGCCTTGGTTCGCCAGGTGACTGGTTAAGAAAATATATAAGCAGCAACAGCAGTAAAACATACAGCAATAATAATAGGTTATTATGATGCAGAACTATATATACACAAGCTACTAATATGATTAGTTAACACTATTCAGTTTCTCTTCAGAGGATGCATCTGAATTCTATCCTTGAGATTTAAGTTCCCTCTCCTCTGGACAGTGAAAGTGATAGGCCTGGAGATGTGTCCAAGAATGTCAATGGCCTCTCTATGAGTGGTGCCCACCATCAGGTGCTGGTCAACCTCCAGTAGCTCATCACCCACTCTCAACATTCCACATCTGTCTGCCACTGAGCCAGAATAAATAGCACTTATACGAATGTAGGGACACTCTGTATCTGATCCTCCTTCTATGTCAACTCCCAGTGGCTTGTCAAATGATGTGTTTAACTGATTGGAGAAAGCAAAATTTTTAATGAGTTTTCATTATACACACATGATATATCAGTACATACCTTCATGGTAATCACGCCAGCATTGGCAGTCTCGGAGTAGTGGAATACCACTGTTTCTTGTGGAGGCATGGCTAGAATTGTCACTTCGTCTCCCCACTTACTCTGAGACAGCATTATCTGGGCCTGAGATGGACTCTTCCCAATCACTGAGTGTCCATTGACTTCCAGTATGCGGTCACCAACCCTGTGTTTATATCAGTTTAACAATTAATTGGAAGTGTGCTAAGATGAATTAACCGACCTTAATTGACCCTGGATGGCTGCAGCACTGAACATTCTAATCTTCTGGACAGCCACCTCCTTGAGATCATCACTGCACAGAGTCAGTCCCACTCCCATGAGCCCTTGCACTAATGTAACCTGAAACACACAGGACTCTGATCTCTTCTCCATAACAACTTCGTTAGGAAAGTCAGGACTGGGTAGTTGTCCGTCAGTTACAACACCTGTGCAAACACTCTTCTTTCTGCTTGTCTCGTCCTCTACTGAGAATGAGACTTTCTCTGCAACTTCAGGCATTGAAGCATTACTCCCTTGCTCTTCAGAGCTCTGATAAGGAGCGAGGAGAGTTTCATGGCAATCCTTACTCTTGTGATCTTCATCAATTGAAGGGAATGAGGTAAGAGAACAGAAGAGAGAAGTGTTGGTGTGTATGCTCTCTGAGTAACAGGAATAGAATTCAGTCACACTTGATTCAACTGTAGATAGTCGAGCATCACGGTTTGGAGTCAGGGTCAAGCCTGGTAAAGTGACGGACAGCTGAGGCACATCTGAAGCAGTATCTTCAGCATTCATGCCATTCACAACACTGAGGAAAGATGGGTAAAAGTATTGTAAAACATGGTACTGTCTGTGGCTATATACATGTACTAATTAAAAACTCATGTATTACTGATATTCATACCATTCCATTAACTTTTCAACAAACTCTTCAACTTCTTGCACCAGAAGTTGGTCTGGTTCAACTTCAGATGCTGTTGATCTCCTTGCTTGCTCTGATACCACAGAGGACTGAGCACTGTGTGTGCTGCTTAGCCTACAAAGATAATATGACGTGATAGGTCTACTATAGGATATGCAAATCACATGAAGTCACCTTTCCAAGTTGTGGTGATTTGTGTCAATATCTTCATTCATAGGCACCTTGGAACAAATGTCAGGCTCAGGTGTGAATACTTCCACAGATGAGTTCTCATCTCTAATGGGCTTTGTGGTAGGGGGCTGGTCATTTGTGACAGTACATTGTCCCACTGCATTAGGGAATTGCTCAGCTGAGACAGTTGAGTGATCCCCTGTGAAAGGGACTTGGGACATTGTTTGGCTCACTCTGGTAGTGAGCTGGTGTGTTATGGAAATGGAGTGAAGAGAGTTGGAGCAGTCATTTTGCTCCGCAGTGACAAAGGACGGCGTAGGAGCAGCAGATACATCCTTTGCCACGTATTCAGAGCCACTATGGACAAATCATATAGTAAACTAATATTAGAAGTAGGATAAACTCTAATATTTACCTCTCGCTGGACTCTCCTCTAGCACATAAACACAAATACTTTCGTAGTCTACGAAGCAGTTTAAGACGGCGATTCCTGTGTAAAATTAACGTTCTAAAAGTAAATGCCCCCATAAGGTTAGCATGCTCACTCGTATCGTTGCATTTCCCAGGAAAAGCAGCTTCCAACAGTATGCGTTTGTGCAATCATCAATAGCGTCATCAGACGCGTAGTTAGGTTCAAAGGTTCAAAGGTTCAAAGGTTGATGCACATTAAGCCAGGAAATGGCAAGGCATACACAAAACCAAACACAACAATTATGCTACTGATAATACTTGGCGTATTCAAAGATCTGCAAACTGCCGTGAATGAGAGAGTTTATAACATTGTCTGGGTCATGAAGAGGTGTGTGGGAGAGAGTGTAATGATGGAAATAGGGCACATTCATTTGGGATCCGCAAAGGTGACAGATGTCTGGCTTGAACTGTGGTCTGGTTAGTTCCCGGTATAGGGCCTGGAGATGGTTGGTACCACGAGGTCCCTGGTCGAGAGCCATGTCCCACAGTCTCAACCAGGACGTCTCAGAGGCAATCTGTGATGCCAGAATTGTGCTGTTGTGATGGCTAGCTTTGGAGATGCAGGTCGACCAATCCGCCTTTAACACTTCCTTCTTGATTGCACACAAATCAGACATGCCACTGAGCAAGGCATCAGTGATGCCATGGCTTGCAAGCCTCCCCTCCATCGCTCGACATTCCTGAACCAGTCGGAGGGAATCTTGGTTTGACTCGGAAAAAATGTGACACCCGATGGTTTCTCCCTCTTTCTTACTCACTTTTGACAGAAGACTGAGTTTACGGATGAAGACCCTCACAGTCACTGAAGGCAATTTCAGAGCTAGACGTGTGGATAATGTGGAGTGATGTTTTGAGAGCCTCAATATGCGTCGCCCAATTTCTCCTTGGAAAGACTCCAACAGATGTAGTGTGGAGTCAGAGAGAATCCAATTCTCGCAACCAAAGAGGAGTACCGGGAGAACGCAGACTTCATAGATGCTCCTTGCTGAGATTGGGTTCAGCTGGCCATGGAATGTTCCAATAGCTCCAAATGCAAAGAAAGCTCTCCTTGCTTTTTTGATGGCTTCATCGACAGCTCTTGTGGCAGATAGGTCCCAGGACCACCAGTATCCCAGACACCTGGCCGTCAGATGTGGTGTGAGAACCTTGTCTCCAAGGATGGCTATAGGTGTCAGTTCTGATGGCTTTGTGGGTGATACTAGCACTGCTTCACATTTAGTAGGATTTAGAGTGAGTCCATTCTCCAGTGCGAACTTGCTTACAGTGTTGACTTGCTCCTGTAAGGTAGCTTGGGAGCTGCTGATAGTCCGTATGTCATCAGCATGAATGAAAGCTCCAGCAAAGGTGTTGCCAATGAATGGACCTAGCCCTTTGCTTTGTATAGACTGGAGAAGTGGATCCATAATCAGAGAGAAGAGAACTGGTGAGAGGACGGAACCCTGGAGAACCCCACGTTCAAGGGTGAACATAGTCGACAGAGACCCATTTACTCGAACCATACCCTTTGGGGAGGTGTACCAGCTTTTCAGGAGTCTCCAGGCCCTGCCATTAATGCCAGCGTCATAAAGACGCCGTAAAAGGACAGGGTATTGGACAGAATCAAATGCCTTTTGTAGGTCGTAGAAACACACGTATACCTTTTCAGAACGCTGTGCATACACGGAGAGCACTTCCAAGGTAGAGAATATGGCTTCAGCGCAGGAAACGCCTCGGCGATAGGCCGTCTGGTTGAGATGTGGTATGTCTTTCTCCATGAAGTGGCACTGTAGGCGTGATAAGATGAGTGACTCTAGTATTTTAGAAAACACCGATGTAAGAGTAATTCCTCTGTGACTGTTTGTGTCAAGAGGGTCTTTTCCTCCACCTTTGTATATTGGAGTGATAATTCCTGTTTTAAGAGAGTCTGGAATGCATTCCAGCTCTATGATTGCATTGCATATTTGTAAAAACCAGTTTCGAAGTGTTGAGCCGCCATACTTAATATGCTCCGCCTGGACCCCATCATGTCCTGCAGCTTTGCCGAGTTTTAGCTTCTTCAAGACGGAATCGATCTCTGCAGGCTCAAATGGGACGTCAAGGAGGTAGTCTTCATTGCTGAGGGAGTCACGCAGCAACCCTTCTACCTCAGAGCTGCACATCACTGTAGATGGCTCTTGATCGGCTGCACTTAGGGTTTGGAAGTGATCTTTCCATGCTGTTAGAAGGGCATGCGGATCTGTGACCACTTCCCCATTGATTCGTAGTGGCAGACTCCGGTGTGTGTTAGATTTTGGGATTCGAAATCGATTTGAAGAATTCTGTCTGAATCGACCATCAAGATGTTGGATTCTCTTTCTCTCATTATTAGCTTCACAGACCCTCATTCTCCTTCTGAACTCAGCTCTCGTGCTTATCTTGGCCTCGTAAAGTGGGCCTTCTGTGGGGCGTCCATTCCCGCACCACCTATCCCAGGCTGCTTTCTTCAAGGAGGCAAGGCGGGAGAGCGTCTGATCTTTATACCACTTCTTCTTAGCTGAGTTCTTATATGATGGAAGGAGCTCTGCAGAAGCACAGCAGATCTTTTCAGAGACATATATAATGTCTTCATTTATTTCATTGTGAGAGCTGTATGAGCGACCGATCAGTGGGGTTATGATGGCTAATACTTGCTTCTGATAATTTTGAAGAGAGGTGCTACCGATAGCTTTACTCCAGTTTATCTTGTTATGAGACAGCTGCTCCTGGGGTGCGACATTGGAGTGTGCTAGCTGTAGCACAGCTGTGATTGGAAGGTGATCTGAGGTGTTCAGGGGAGCAGAGTCATGTGTGAAACACTTTGCGATGTGTTCTGTTGTATTGTGGCTAACAAGTATGTAGTCAACGGTTGTTTGCAGCTCACTGTTATGAAAAGTGTATTGTGGGCCCTGAGACAGAGAGGCAAGTGATAGTACATAGAGGTCACAGCGGGTAATAAGCTGTTGGAGGAGCAGCCCTTGTTGATTAGGCTGACCAATACCTCTTACACCCCCCAGGGTGCCTAGGTGAGCATTAAAATCACCCATAATAATGATTGGTCCATGGCGCTGTTGCTCGGATATCACTCGCTCCAACTCAATCAAATGCTCACTATAGTGTTCCATACCAGTGTCTGAGCAGGGGAGGTAGACACTGATTACCGAAAGGTTGGTTCCTCCAGACTGGGGCAGCTTCACATGTATGCCACAAATACGGTCACTGTTGATGGATGTGATAGGAGTTGCATCGATGGTCTTTTTCCACATTATGCCCACCCCTCCACAGCCTCTTCTGAGAGTTGAGTCTTCTGTGAGCCGGTTATCCGTCTTAACTTCAGCAGTAAAAGCAGGATGGACACTGAGTAGACGATCAGCTTCAAAAGGCCACAACCAGTGCTCACTTACTGCGATGATATCGCTTTCACTATCAGCCAGGTGGTGGATGTAAGGTTCCCCACTTTTTAGACCTCGGCAGTTCCAGGTGGTCAAATTTAGTGTGATGGTTGCAGAAGAGGTGTTTATAGCAGTGGGTTGACAGGGTTCATGGGCCAGGTCGGGAGGGAGGCTGGGAGTAGAGTTAGAGTTCAAGAGATTTTGTCTCCAAAGCCTGACAGTAACCAGCCGCGAATCAGTAGACGTCAATGCGGAGTGGAGATGACATTTCATGATTCTAACACGAAGTGATATCAAGGACCCCTTCCTTCCAATTATGGAGTAACAGATAATAGGACAGTGCAATATTGTGTTTAGAAATGACTCACACATATTGTTTGATTGTATGCACCGCAGCCTTACATGTATGCAGCATGTGTCTGAGTTTGAGGTGCTTCTTAGACCCACAATGTCCGACTTCAGCTGGGCAACTTCGTGCCTCAGGTTGCCTAGATCTCTCGTTAGAGTAGAGATAGCTCTATTTTCGTCAGAGCAGTTAGAGCAGTTAGAGCCTTGAGTGCCAGGAGGGTTATCACTACCAGGTGCTGTGAGTTGCAAAGGACTGTTACGTTGATTGGTCTGTTCAGGAATATGACCAGGAGGGTCTCTTGAGGCAACAAGTACAGCCGCAGAGCGCTTACCATTCTTTAGTAAGGTGCGAGGAACGAGCTGTTTGTGTCGTATGACATAACAGAGGTCTGCAATGTCAGCGGCATACTTTGTCGTCAGCGATGGACCGATTGACCGTTTCAGTCGTTTCACTAGAATATCTTTAGGGTGTGCCAATCCCTTTTCTTTAGCTTTGGCAAAGAGATTCTCTCTCATACCTCTTAGATCGTCTTCAGCATGTAACTGCAGAAGGGCTCGGGCCAGCATGTCCCGCGGGAGATCGGGGTTTACTCCGATGTCCGGTAAATCACTCATCTCCGACAGCAGTCAGCAGAATACACAGTAAAAAAAAAAAAAAAAAAAAAAAAAAAAAAAAAAAAAAACACGCACTACAAACTAATGGAGTTTCGATCATCCGAGACAGTTGAAGCCTCGAAAGAGAGAGAGACAAAAAAGACGCCTTTCCCACACAATCGGATCTAGTTATCGAAGATTGCGCATGCGCAAAAAGTGCATCATGACATGCACTGATATTGCCATGTTTTTAACTTACGAGTCAGTTACATACAACTCGGTGTACGGTTGATATGTTTTACACAGCCTCGGACCTCCGGCCATCAACCTACACCTCGGTATACCTCCGGCTATAATTTGGGTATGGCTATGCGCAAGTCTTTATTCCTGGACTATATGTGTCAGAGAGTCGGTAGACCCTCAATGTAGGGATGGCGCCAACACACTGTTACATAACCATAGATATAATACACGGAACCGTTCCGACACGGTATTATGGCAACAAGATCATGAAAATCACATGCCACTCTCTTCCTCATCACCTATCTGAAATTGAAGGCTTCTTCTCTTGACCTATCACTGGCTATGGGGTCACAGAGCCCCCAAAATGTATTTGTAAATCACAGTAGCAAGCCTTATCCCTTTCACTTGAGACTCTGTGCACGGAGCGCCTGGAGAACACATCCGCCTCACCCGCTCTCGCCATGGCAACCCGTAGAGTCCCGTTGACCACACCTTTCATATGAATATCTCCCGACTCCGCTTGAGCATGTTGAGCCAGCAAGTCTAAATTCACGTATGAAATGAGATATCGACGGTATATATCTATACATGAAGAGAGTAAATCGAAATGTAGAACAGATAAACAATGTATATAGCAGAAAATGGAGAAGATGAAGTGAACAAATCACGAGACGCCACTGCCATGGTCTGGTGATGACTGGACTGTGGTGGTGGCTTCTAGCAGCAGTTGCACCTCCTCCAGTGGAGCTCTGATCCGTAGCTCTCTCTCCTCCATCACTTCCACCAACCTCTGCAGCTCATCAGGGAAATGACTGATAGCATCCCAGTACAACACCTGCAGGCATCATGTACATATACAGTACATACATACAGTACACAATATATATTCATGTATGGAAAACACAATAACCATGTACTATAATAAGAGAGTGTTTGTAGTACCTTTGCCCCTGGACAGAACTGAATGGCCTGGTAGAACAGTGCCTTTGCTTCTGAAACTCGATTCTGCTCCACCTATTAAATGGCAACGTCCTATGTACATGTACATACCCATGAAACGATTAGTGTATATAGTGCATCACAGATAGAAAGCCATATCACTTTCTTATAACAACAAACCCCAAAACACTATACCACTATCTGTATATGTACCTCAAAGCTAATAGCCAGTCTCCACAGTAAGGGGCAGCCCCTCCCATTAACACTCTGTATCGCCCTATTTAAGAGTGCACGAATCCTGTTCACTAGTCCAGCAGGACCATCTGTAGATATGTCTACATCCCCCTCTTGCACTCGCTTGTAACGAGCCACCTCAGCTCGTAATGCATGAATCCATGGTAAAGCTGTCTGTGCTTTGGGTGCGTGAGTGTCAAAATATTTCCGCAGTTTTCCCATGAGGTACAGTGGTTGTTGACAGTCAGTATAAGCACAGAGGAAGTAGGGATCATCAGGAAAGAGAGTCAAGATTCGCCCTAGTGTGTTTCGTAGCAGTGTGGGTGGTATAGGCCTGGATTCTGTATGATGAAGCAGTAGACGAACCTGGTGCCTGTACACGTGGTGGAGGTTAACTTGCAATGTTCTTTGTTTGTCATCAGAGTGGTTGGGTAGCAAGCCTTCCATTGCCGATGTGTATTCATCAAAAACCTTGCAGGCTGACTCAACACCTCTGCTAAGGTATTCAAAGTAGGCATGACAGATGACAAAGGGAAATGACTTATCAGGGACTGCCTTCTGCTCATAGAGGTGCCTTGCTTTGAGGACGTGACTGGGTGGGACAGAGTGGGCTGGAGCTGCATACCTCTCTTCAGCCACACACATTGCGAGTTGTACAGCGCGAGAAATGTCAGATGAAGTAGTTGTAGGATCTGTCAAAAGAGGTGTGGCCAATCCCATCAACACCTCACAGTAATGTTGGTACAATGGTACCAGTGGAGGAGTGATGGTTGAGTACTGAGCAAGAACTGTTTCATACATAGTGTGGGCCTCATGGCAGCCTACTAGCAGTAGCTCTAACTGTGCACAGCAGTCCCACAGAGAGAGGTTATTTCTGTGTGAGTTGAGTTTCAGCAGACTCTTGACCAGTTTTTGAACAGCCTTCACCCTACGTCTAGTGTCCTTGTTCTTGAGTGTGGCTGGGTTGTGAAGGGCTGGGGCTATGAGGGATAACTCAAATCGAATCCATGCCAGAGCCACCACTGTCTGCATCTCTGGGTCTGGCAGTAGAGTGAGTAGCTGGTTACAAGTGTTGGTGATGAAGTGACACACAGAGGGGGGTGGAGGAGGGTGCCCTGTGTGGTGGTACTGCCGCAAGAGATCAGCTGTGGCAATGGGGCTGTAGCCAGAGGACACACCACAGAAACTGTGCAAATAGAGGGGAAAAGTGGACAAGTTGACAGATAGCAATCTACCGGCTGGAGCTGCATGTGTTGGTAGTGCATCAAGAGCACAGTGCAGATGGGCAGAGAGGAGGTGGGGGAGGTGGTCGAGGCAGGGAGCACCAGGGGACAACACACCCAGAAACTGTAAGTACTGCAGCACAAGGTGGAGCTGGAGTTGTACATCACTGACTGTAAACAAGCACGGACTGACATCTTCAAATAGCACGGCCCGTTCAGGGTCCGAGAGGTCTTCCTCGGGGCCTCTGTACGGCAGGGTATCCTGCTGTTGACGATGGCTCTCCAAGCGTAGCCATGCATCATGGAGTGAGCAGCCAGTGACGAGGGAAAGTTCAGGATCCTGTTCTTCACTATCATCTTCGAAAGGCTGCAGAAGAAAGTGGGTGTCGATGAGAGAAAGCGGTGATGCAGTTTGATGGCTTTGACTGGTCTGCATCCACTGGCCCCAGCCCAAAGCTCCATCTTCCCCCAGCCGAGGAGCATCGCTGTCCCAGAATGGCTCAAAGAAAGCTATCTTTTGCTTGTATGTAACATTAGAACCATCAGTGGATAACATCTCTGGTGAACTGCAGAGGTTAAATTCCACTAGAGCCTGATAGCATGCAATGGCTCTCTCATTCTGCCCACCTGCAGCCAGACAGTGGCAGAACTGGGCAAACAAGGTGAGCATGTGACTAGTGGTGTTTGGTTCAGGTCGGTGAGATTTCATTATCCCTTCCAGGATTGTTGTCAATGTTGTGATGCTCTTTTGGTAGAGTGTGGAGAGAGATGACAAGGAAAACGTGGAGAACTGCATTCTGCAAAACTCAGAGTATTTCAACCACAGGAGGGGCCTGTTTGGCATTCTGAACACCAGATCTCTCCATTGCTTTAAAATAGTTTCTGGTTCCCTACCCATGTCCCTAAGCAACTCCAGGTGGCCTACAAGCAGTTCCTCAGATTTGGGATTGTGTTCTAATGCTCGCTCAAGTATTGCAAGCTTGCGTTCATTCACAGCTTTGAGAGATTTGGCTGTTGTCAGTTGCCCCATTCTCCCTTCTCCCCCCCAAACCTTTACTTCTCGTTGAAATGCAAGAAACTCAAGCCAGAGGCCCACATTACGAGGGTCTTCTTGCAGTCGTCTGTTATACATGGCTGTTTGCTGTGAGAGAAACACCTCCGATGTGAGTTCACAACCACCTTCTTTCTTCTCCTCTTCCTTGCTTCTATTAGCACTGGAAGACTCAAGTGCCATGAAGAATGGTGCATGTGACCGCCTGGATACAGTGTCAGCACCGTCATTCCCATGCAGGTGTGATGCCAAGTACAGACACGAGTCATTCTCAGGAAGACTAGAAGTGAAGTAACGAGCCGCTTTTTCCTTGTTTTTCTTTCCTTCCTTCTTTCCTCTCTTGTCGGTCCATTCAATAGCCTGGTGTGGACCCAGGCCGAGACATTGACCACCAAACCGCCTGCGATATGTCGCAATATCTCCACTGTAGAGTGCACTATACTGAAGGTTAGCACGATCAGAACTAGCATCAACACGATATGCCTCCTGAGGAGCTAAACCACAGTCATCAAACCAGTTGGTTGTTGGTTTTGGTTGTGGTACAGGGGAGCTCTGCTGCTTCCTTGATTCCTTCTTCTTATCCTTTTCTCTGTGTTTCTTGTCTTCTCTTGTCTTCTTAGACGGAGGGAGGACTTCATGTGTCTCAGTAGGAAGAGACTGCACTGGCAGATAACTGGCATTGCTCAGCCAGCTCCTATCTACCTTAGCAGACTGAGGAGGATCTACAAATGAAACATTGAGAAACGAGATAAAAGGACACTGTACGGGACTACATGTATGTGCAGTGGCTAATAAATTCAGTCTGCGCCTGACAGAATACACCATAGATATTGATCACCTCACCTTCCGAATTTATGTCTACAGACTGCGCAGAGGGGAACAGTGGACGAGAGGCCATATCAGACTAGAGGGAGAAATATTTCTTATTAATGCCCCACATCAATAATTTGTGTACTTTGACCTCACGTACGCTGCGGGCGCTGATCTACCCCACAGTATGAGAGAATGCCGTGATTCAGAACTACCCAGCTATGTGGAGGCCCATACTAATATTCTGACTCTCAGGGTAGTTATAATCTCAATAGTTGTAATTTTCATGACTTAAATATTCATGTGATTTGACCTCCAAAAGCAGCAGCTGCGGATGAACCGAAGAAACAGGCCTGGTCAAGTCTATAGGCCTAAACTTATACCAGCAGCAGTGTAGGAATGATAGCTATTTGTGATATACATTTGGCACTAAAATATAAGAGCTAGATAATTTATAATGTACTAACGATTACTTCCTCCAGTACTGCTGATCTGCATGTGTATTTTGACATCACATGCACTAATAATGGTCCATAGCATGGTCCATATGCATGCATGCATGCAGACATTTTGCAATAATTACTATTGTTGATGTTATTATATAAAGTGGATGCAGGATACACAACAGTGTTTATTAAACTTGTGATTATAGCTATGTATGGTCTTAGGATTGGTAGGCCAATCTGTATTCAGTGATAATGATGTTAAATAGAACAGTAATATTAATGCCTGATAACTATGGCTATAGTGTTCATCTAAATATGGAGAGCTGGTGATCAAAAAACTGCTCTCTCTGAGAAATTACTGCCTCTGCTGCCCTCATTAGATGACCCTGTGTTAGCTGGGTGGGGCCTGTTGTCTCTGTAGCAACCTCCTCTGCAGCACTGCATAGAACTTTAGCAATCTCTCCCCCAGTCAGCTCATACCTGAAGGACAGATGTTGTGTGTTCGTGCATTCTACATCAATGCCTATAAAATACAGGCTCTTGCAATTGGTGGACTGGATTACACTTACATGTACATAAGGGAGTACCATTTGGTTAATTGTACATCATATACCTTTTGCCCAGCTCCATGAAGTCAATGCTGCCTGCTACTGGAACCTGTTGAGGCAACAGCTTCTTCCACAGCTCAGCTCTCAGCTCACACCTGGGTACTGGCAGGTCTAGTATGTACCTGTGGCAATACACCCATCCAGACATACACATATACCGAAATAATCAGACCAAGGGACTGTATGTACATACGTACACATACAGTACTGAAAATGCATGTACAGCGATTAAAGAGATGTTTAGAAACAAAACAACACAGCACCACAACAGAAAGATAAGCAACACAACACAACTCATCTGAAACAGTTGTTTTCAAAGACAAATTGGCCGCCTTGAGTACATGTAATGGCCTATCAATGTACTATATATGTAGTGTCCTCTGACCTGAGGTATGGCAATCTGGAGAGGTCTAGATAGTTGGACCCCATCCTGGATGTCAGTATTACCACCCCTGGGAAACGCTCCACCTGCACATGAAGTGGCATAATTTTTTTACTAAATACCAAATCAATAATAAACATCTTCATATGATGGGAAAGCCCAATGTTTAAAAATGAGTGACATCAATTGAAATGCTTAAACTGCACAGACTCAACATATCTCATTGGTTGACCTGATAGAGCAGAGTGTACCCTTCACATCCTATCACACCAGACGCGGAAGAGACTACATATGGGGACATAGAGTGAAGGAGATACAGAAACAATATAAGTGGAATCTCTAATATGGTATCTCATTTCATTATCCAGTTGAAAGGCCTTTGAAAGAGTAAGGCTGACCTACTTATCAAGGTGCCCTCTTTCAGTCAAACAATATATGAAGTGAACATTGTCAAAAATATAACTCGGCGAACATCTGTGAGTTCCAGATGGATGTACTCCACTGTATTAGAGGTGGACACTCACCAGATACACTAGCTAGCAGTAACTCCACTCCATCCAGTACTACCACTGCATTGGCTCTCTGTGCATCTCTGAAGAATGCAGCCACTCCACGACTGCTGCCACGAGACTGAGAGGTGAAAGTGTGGGCCAGCAGCTCTGTGCAGTTGGCCTCCTGCAGAGTCACAGTGTACCAGAAGACCAGATATTGTGTCAGCTCTCACAACCATTACACCTGTATACATTCAAGGACCATGAAACTCTACCTTCACAGGCTGTCCCAGCTCAAAGGCAATGGCATGAGCAACAGCTGTTTTGCCAGTTCCAGGCTTCCCACATAGCAAGCAGACAAGGCCGTCAACCTCTGCCACATTAGACTTTCCCCCAAATCCCCACTGAGCTGAGATAAACTTGCTGGTCTTGCCCACATTGAGCAGCAGAGAGAGTTGCTCTTTCACAGAGTCCTCAAGGACCAGGTCATTGTAACCAAATGTTGGGATGACACGTCGTTCGAAGTCCACCATCTCAAGAAGGCCTCTACACAATTAGCAGAAAATAAAACAAAAGCGGATCTGCTAGGGTACCTATACATGTACAAGTGTACATATCCTATGGCCAAATCTCTGAGATCTTTTTAGGTATTACAATAGATCTGAAAACATCATGATAGGACTACACATCATTACACTGTACAATGTAGTAGCTGACTTGCAGTGCATGTATAGATGCAGATATAAGGGACACACCGTAGCTGTAGCTTGGCACCATTGACCAGATGTTGCTGAGTTAGCAGCACTCTCTCTCCCTGTTCCTGTCCCTGCACAGCAAGTGACAGGGCAGAGAGAACGGCATTCTTGATGAGACCTCCTGTTAGCTCGTGAGACAGAGCCAGCTCATTCCAATCCACATCACCACTCACTATTCCAGCTGCACCAATTATATAATACATGACATCAATTTGCAAGTGAGTAGCAAATGGATGGTTCAAATAATGAAATTTGAAGTGTGATATAGGGATTGCTGAACAGAGACAAGATTGGGACAGAGACATATGCCAACTTTTGTTGGTACATTGCATGTCTGTGTCCCAATCTGTCTCTGTTCATTGGGGATATATAGACCATAGCAATCCCTATATACACAGTACTACCGTGCTGTGTGATATAGTATAATACAGGTTAGCTGTAGTGGTTACAGATCACTCACAGAGAGTCTATCCCTACAACATATCCCCACATAGAGAGTCTATCCCTACATATCCATACACAGAGAGTCTATCCCTACATATCCCTACATAGAGAGTCTATTGATTCTCTGATAACAGCCAACAAAGAATTTCATTTAATCAGTAATTTGTATACATGTATGAGATGTGTATCACTTTAAGTGGAAGTCAGGAATTTTGTTCCTGTAAGTGATTCAGTCATCTGTGTGGGTGCATACAGAAATCATTATTACTGCCTGATGTACAGTGATACACTTATACATGTAGTATTAAGACTTTGGTGATAATTTTGTTTTGGTAAATAGTACACAACCACCATACTGTGTGCATGGACTTTGAGTGAGAGTATTAATTGGTAAATATTTTGTTCCTGTAAGTGATTCAGTCATCTACAGTCTATGTGTGTATACAGAAATCATTATTACTGCCTGATGTACAGTGACAAACTTATACATGTAGTATTAAGACTTTGGTGATAATTTTGTTTTGGTAAATAGTACACAACCACCATACTGTGTGCCTGGGCTTTGAGTGAGAGTATTAATTGGTATATATTTTGTTCCGGTAAGTGATTCAGTCATCTACAGTCTATGTCTTTGTTTGGGTAAATATTATTAATTGGTAAATATTTTGTTCCGGTAGGCGTAGCTGGAGGTATACAGCAGTAATGTACTATACAAGTACACACAGTAATAAAAAATCTGAATTCAGTTGCGGAAGATAATACCTGATATGACAACAATGCCCACAAGGAATCAGTATTTGTACACTTGTGTACATAAGAATTAATTCACTTAAAGGAACAAAATTAAAAGATTTGGAGAGACAATACTAATACTGTTCCGGTTCCAGTAATAAAATAGGCACTTGTTAGGTGTACCCCAGTTCTGCATTGTTGGAGGGTATAAAAGTGTGAAGGCTCTCGGTCAATGCTATCAGGAGACGGAACAAGAGACAAGCAAATTAAGAAGAAGAAACTCAGATCAGATATAGCAAGAATGCAGCTGCTACTGAGTACAGGACTCACTCTACTACTCATTGTGCCTGCTCTGTGCTGGCCAATGAATGAGGACACAGAAATGCCCAATGCCTATGCTGAGGAATACCCCAGAGTACGAGAGGATGCCATGCTTCAGAACTACCCAGAGGAGTACAACTATGTGGAGGGACAAAATGGCCCATACTACTATGCTGAGTCTCAGGGTGACTACTCTCAATAGCTTACTGTCCCTATTTCATGATAATATTCATGTGTTTTGTGTTCACTTTAGAAGAGGAAGAACCTCCACTACCAAAAGAAGCAGCTGATGAACTGAGGAAACAGGTTGATGCTGAAAAAGGCAACGGTGGTCAAGTAGAGTTGCAGGCAACATCTACTGGAAGAGGTTAGTGGCCAAACATAAAAACATAAGCCAAGAATTATTCCAGTGTAGGAATGCTACGTAGATATCGTGTTATACATTTGGGAATTAATTATGTGTACTGCATTATGATTGCTACTTCCTCCAGTACTTCGTCATGGATGTTCTGTTGGTCTACAAATGATGATAAATGATTACTGGTTGAGTTGTGTTCAGGGTTATTGTAATGGTGCTCCATGTCCTGGAGTGTTTTTCGATGGACATGATCTAAAACGCTGTGGAGGCGAAGTGTTTCGAGTATTTCGTGCTGCTGGACCTGGAAACATATTAAATGGAGATTTTATCGGACTCTATTTTCCCGCTCAAAATACTTGGTTCTCACTCTTGCTGGGCAAGGGTCACAAGAATAGATGCCCTGGAAACCCTCACGGTACCTTTGGTTTTCAGGATTTCACCAGGTGGTTCCGCTGCTCAGGCGAAGTATTTCAAGTGTACGTCAAGGGAAAGAAACTAGGAGCACCAATCGTAGACCAAGACACCCTCAGCCTCTACTACCCAGGTGGTATCAAAAATGCGATTTTCACCCCGAAAGGAATCACATTATCCACTTGTATGTTGGATAAGTCAGGCTTCACTCGACCTCCAAACCACCAAGCATTTGATGAATGCAAGTATATGGGTGTTGAAATCACCATCCTGGACTAATTACCTGGAGGGAATTTCCACAACAAGTATTAACTGGTTTTCTGTAGCATGATTCGTAGGTAGCTAAAAGCTGTATTCATTTTCAATAGTGACTTTGATACGTGATGTAAGTATCATATGTATTGGTAGTGACAACAATGCTTGTAGTTAATCATCAGTTTTTGCAAACACATTATTACACACATCACCTGTGTGGAACTTTGACACTAATGCTACTACGTGAGACTTAAGCCTCCTACTACAGTTACGTACGTACGTAGGTTGAAAAAAGAGAGGAAGTGCACAGTAAAGTGTAAAAACATTTCATTAAAATGTTAAAGGATGTAGGGATGGTAGTGCCAATAAAGGAACAAGATTGTAATAACCTGAGTTGTGCACAGTGAACAACTGATTTTGATATGACCATACACAACTTACGTATATAGTTTGGAGTTCAAAGTTCATGCTACCAGAAAGATGAATTACAATTCATGTATAGTGACAAGGGATAATTGCATGCAACAATAACAACATGCATAACCCCACGAAATAAAATGCAGGGAGGGGTTACGCATGTTGTTATTGCTGCATGCAATTATCCCTTGTCTGCATACATAAATTGTAATTCATCTTTGTGGTAGCATGAACTCTGAACTCCAAACTATATACGTAAGTTGTGTATGGTCATATCAAAATCAGTTGTTCACTGTGCATCACTTGGGTTATTACAACCTTGTTCCTTTAATTTTGGCACTACCATCCCTACATCTTTTAACATTTCAACGAAATGTTTTTTTTACACTTGTTTCACTTGTTTTTCTTGGGTACCTAGCAGTGTTCATTTCTGTGGAGTGATCCCTATTTGCTTGTGTTCGCACGAGCCCCACCCCTTTCTACTCCCGCACGCTTGAGCCCCACCTTTCTATGAAAATGTGGAATGCACATGCACATACAGAAGATGGCTTCCAACAAATAAGGAAAATTTTCGATTATACAGTTTCGAGGAAAGTTACAAAGATTCTCTTATTTAAGGATCACGCATGCAACGGAAAGGAGCCGTTTTGTGTAAAAACCATTGAGATTACTTGTGCCACTTGGGCCACTTGGTGGATTTTCCAGAACAAATGAACAAGAATTAACTGGTTATCTGTAGAATATTGTAGCATTATATGTAGCTGAAAGCTGAGTAACTTTGATGTATGATGTCAGCATAGTATGTATAAGTCTAGCTGCTCTGTGCTGCGCATGTGTGCCGAGGGCTGTTTCCGCTTAGGTAGTGACAACAGTGGTTGTAGTCAATCATCAGTTTTTGTTAATGTACATATATAACACACATCACGTTGATGTGTATGCAGAAATGTATCCTGTGTGGAATTTTGACAGTAATGCTATTATGCCTCCTACCACATGCTATGTACATGTATGTACACAGGGTGAAAAAGAGAGGGACTGCACAGTGTACATTATAGTAAAAGATTGAGAGACTGACAAACTGCGCCTATAATATCTGCGTACCATACATATACTATGCACTTCCACTAAATTTCACTGAAAGTGGAATTTAGTTCCTGTGAGTGAACCAGTCATCTCCATGCATGTGCATACAAACAAAGACACTGTGAGCAGCTAGACTTATACATACTATGCTGACATCATACATCAAAGTTACTCAGCTTTCAGCTACATATAATGATACAATATTCTACAGATAACCAGTTAATTCTTGTTCATTTGTTCTGGAAAATCATAGCATTGAGAACCTAGTACCTTTAGTGATAATTTAGATCTGTATACACATGGGCATTGAGTGACAGTAGTTGTTCAGGTATGTGTAATATTACTGTTGAATGCTGTTGAAGAAGGAAATACGTGCATGCCAACAACCTTTATACTACAAGGAAGCATACTTTGATGTGAATGAGATGCGTGCAGGAACATATACCTTCAAGTAATCCTATTCCCAGGAATGAAGCACTTGCTATGTGCACCATTACCCATGAGGTGACTGTATTTCGGAGGGTATAAAAGTGAAAGCTCTCAGTCAACAGTATCAGGAGACAGAAAAGGAGACGTCAAGACGTAAGTCAGATCAGATATAGCAAGAATGCAGCTGCTACTGAGTACAGGACTCACTCTACTACTCATTGTGCCTGCTCTGTGCTGGCCAATGAATGAGGACACAGAAATGCCCAATGCCTATGCTGAGGAATACCCCAGAGTACGAGAGGATGCCATGCTTCAGAACTACCCAGAGGAGTACAACTATGTGGAGGGACAAAATGGCCCATACTACTATGCTGAGTCTCAGGGTGACTACTCTCAATAGCTTACTGTCCCTATTTCATGATAATATTCATGTGATTTGTGTTCACTTTAGAAGAGGAAGAGCCTCCACTACCAAAAGAAGCAGCTGATGAACTGAGGAAACAGGTTGATGCTGAAAAAGGCAACGGTGGTCAAGTAGAGTTGCAGGCAACATCTAGTGGAAGAGGTTAGTGACCAAATGTAAAAATGTGTCTTGCTAAAGGCCAATGCAGGAATGTTAGCTATTTGTGATATACATTTTGGTACTCAAACATTGCATTAAAGATAAAGTATGATTACTACCTCCAGTATTGGGTCATGGATGTTCTGTTGGTCTACAATTGATGATTAACGATCAGTGGTTGAGTTGTATTAAACCTGACTGTGACGGTGCTCCGTGTCCTGGAGTGTTTTTTGAAGGAAATGATATAAAACGCTGTTTCGGTGAAGTGTTTCGAGTATATCGTGCTGCTGGACCTGGCCACATATTAAATGGAGATTTTATCGGACTCTATTTTCCCCGTCAAAATACTTGGTTCTCACTTTTTCAGGGCAAGGGTCACACGAATAGATGCCCTGGAAACCCTCACGGTACCTTTGGTTTTCAGGAGTACACCAGGTGGTTCAAGTGCTCAGGTGAAGTATTTCAGGTGTACGTCAAGGGAAAGAAACTAGGAGCACCAATCGTAGACCAAGACACCCTCAGCCTCTACTACCCAGGTGGTATCAAGAATGTTGTTTTCAAGCCCGATGAAGTCACATTATCCACTTGTATGTTGGATAAGTCAGGCTTCACTCGACCTCCAAACAACCTAGCATTTGATGAATGCAAATATATGGGTGTTGAAATCACCATCTTCGACTAATCACCCTGAGAGAACAATGCAACAAGTGTTAATCTTGTTTTCTTTAAGAGTTCATTTCAGTAGTAATTTTGATGCATGATGACAATGTTCAGTGATTGTAGTAAATCATCAGTTTAATTGTTATATGCAAGGACATACATACATATATAACACACGTGACATTAATCACAATGCAGGAATGTATCCTGTGTGAAACTTTGACACTAAGAAGTAAGCTTCTTATTACGTTACTTTACGTACTTAACCTTGTGATCAGGGCCTACATGCATTACTAGATTAATATGTGCACTAGATGAATGTGTAGGATTGGACTACAAATAAATGGTGCACATGCACCAGATGACAAAATATTAGCCTCGTCCCCAGGCTCTCCCCTTGCGCACACACATATGACCTTTGCACCTGAACAAAACTTAAGAAGGGGGAGAGCCTGGTACGCGAAATTGCGTGATCCCAAATTACGTA
This sequence comes from Theonella swinhoei, assembly GCA_963970385.1. Taxonomy (NCBI): domain Eukaryota; kingdom Metazoa; phylum Porifera; class Demospongiae; order Tetractinellida; family Theonellidae; genus Theonella; species Theonella swinhoei. The sequence continues at coordinate 3,325,603 of OZ019960.1, read as the reverse complement.
ATTTCCTTACGTAGCTACCTGGCTGCCAGAGCTTCCCTGTACTGTTTACCTGTACGTGTATAGCCAATTTGCCATCTTATTGGGATGTATATTGCTCTCTTCATGCATTGGCTAGGCTACATCAAGCGTGCACGCGTACATGTAACGCTAGTCCACTACGTGCTCTAAAGCCGTGGAGTCTACGGGTGAGGAGCTTGCAGCATGATGAAAGGCGCCTTACTTTCATTCCAGTTGGCACGCAGTAAGCCCTACTGCCTTGTACTGTTACCTGTACGTTCACTTTGCTGTGCACAGGAAATACCGCCCACGCTGTTAATTGCCAAGTCTTTCTACCCCCTTTCTACCCTAGGGCGGTGCACGTGATTTCGCGTACCAGGCTCTCCCCTGTCTTATTTTATTACGGGTTCAAAGGTCATTCGTTGTACGCTCGCAGGGGAGAGCCTGGGGATGAGGCTAACAAAATATCACAACTGTACCCATAAATTAAAAGCATATTTGGTATTTGGTGATATGTAGATATAAAATGTTTCTTGTTGCACAACTAAGTGGGCTGGCTCCCTCCCATCCAGTAATGTCATGCATACACACATATATCTACATGTGGATACTGTAATGGTGCACTTGTGGACATGTGTTGCTTACATTCACTAATATCTAATATCTACACTGTGTATGAAAGGAATAAGTAGTTGCACATGTACTTATAACCTGGTACGTGAGATTTCCAGATGTCTGTTCTCAAAGTGTAGTCAGGAACAGTGAACCCCAGGGACAGCTGAATCCTAAAATAATGCTACCATCAGTTGTCTCCTCCTTTGTAGACATCCACATGCACCCTGCCAAGAAAATTCCCTCCCTTACCTCCTGTGCATGGCCTCATCCAAATCTTGATGTCTGTTAGTTGCTAGAATGATGATCCCAGAATACTGCTCAATCTGTATCATGTACACATACACGTACATGCACACGTCACTCACTTCACCAGAGGAGTGTATAGCAAAGCGACTGATCTATGGGTGAGCTAAAGTGGATATACATGTTTATGAATTCACCTGTTTATCAGGTCGTGTGACACTTGGTTTAGGTGCTTTGGTTGCTTTGTCTTAATTTGTATGTGTGATTCGGCCCAGCCAGACAGCTGAGCTGCCTCGGTAGCTCAGTTGGTAAGAGCATCGCCTAGAAAGCGGATGGTCATGGGTTCGAATCCCACCTGAAGCAGCTAATTTTTCTTAGATGCTTTGGGCAAATTGTGTTGCTTTGCTTTGTCTTAAGAATCTCATGGATGATTCAGGGGTGGTGGAACAGGTCCGGCAGACCCAGCGGCTGCTGGACCAATAATCAGCAAGCTGAAGGACGCGTGCATACGCACACACACACGCACACACATGTTTACCTGGCTCTCTAGAACCTACATGCTATGCGCTACAGTTTGCCTAACCAATCGAAATTTGCTTCCGCTGCCCCTGTGATTAAAGTCATGTAATCACATACAAGGGGCTCCTTAAGGACAATACAAACTGACAGAGTCAACATTGAGTTCTCAATTGTTATGCTCACCTAAATATTCTACATGCAGCTCCAGATGAGCAGAGAGATCATTTATACAACATACCTCAGTGAGCATAAGGGCCAATGTGACACTGCGATGGTTGTCTCGAGACTCAAACAACATTTCACACTCATCAAAGAAGAGCACTGCATTGTGTATCTTAGCCTCACGGAATAAGAAACGCAACATCTCCTGTTGATCAGATACTTGAACTGAAACACTCTAGGCTATTGTGTATTGTCAGATGACCAAACCCTCTAAATGAAGCATGGATGGGACACTCAAATACATACATGTATTTGAGACTGCACTAGCTGTGTACATGTACATGGAACAAACTATACACAAAATACACAAATGTCCAGTGTGATAGCTCAAGTAAACATTGATCAATGTGGATCAGAGAGGAATAGGGACTTTCCTACCTTGGTGACATCTCTCTCTGTTAGAGCAGACACTGTGACCAGTAACACCTTCTTCCCGAGATGACTAGCCACAGCGTTGGCTGTCATGGTCTTGCCAGTGCCAGACGGGCCATAGAACAGCAGGCACAGTCCTTGTGGTACCCCACGTGTGTTCAGACCCAGATCCTTGCAAGTCTGAGTGACACATGCAAACCAGTCAGTACTAAGAGAGGGAACTGAGGACATTGAATACACTGCTGAGGGTACACATGAATAATGCAGCTATACATAGGGGTAAGAGACAGGTGAGGTACATATACATGTACATGTCAAATGTAACTAACCCGATAAATCATGCAAGCTCTTCTATACACTGTATGTATATCATCTTGTACATGTCTTTATGTGCATGCATGTAAACGTTGGCAACCTTCTGGAAGTGTTCAATGGAGAGAAAAGTGCTAGTGATGAGTTTCCTGTGATCCTCAGGCAGAGCCACATCTCCCAGTGTCACATCTGGTGTGTACAGGTCCTACGAATGGGGAATATTGATATACAACCCATGACGGATGCAAGTACTGTAGACAGTATTGAGAGACACGAACTGAGGCTCCTCCGAAATGATGGACTATACAGTCCTCCCAAAGTTCATCTCTATATTCTATACGATATCAGAGCGTAGCAACAGCTTACATGCACTCAAGTTTCACTTAGTACAATTATTACATCACTGGCAGATCTAGACCCTTTCCACGGCTTCCATTGAAACCTCCTTTTGTTTGCTCATTCATGCGTGCTGTATGCGCTGTACCTAGGCTACGTATGTGGTCAAACAATCAATTAGCCAAGCATGTGCATGTGTATTGTTTGGTTGGTTGAGGTTAGGATTCTGGGTTCCTTTCTATTGCTTCCTGGCTAGTGTGCTGGCTAGTGTGCTATACACATGTATTTCCATGCATACAGATTGATAAGTGGATCCCAAGTAGTCATGAGACATCAAGATTGCATGATTATAATTAGTGGCATGGCCTATGCGCAGGTTTTACGCCACTGGCAACCCCCTTTCTAAGTTCCTAGATCCGCCACTGTAGATACAACCAAACACCCAAATACACCTACATGTAAGTGTACATGGACTGCCTATTGTGAGGCAACTGAGAACAGAGCTTACACTGCCATCCACTAGCTCATTGATCTCTGTGTCCAGTCCTACAATATAGTCCAGCAGGCGGCGGTCCAGCTCCACCTGACTATCCAGGAAATTTCCTCTGCCATGGAGTGGGGGATCATTCACCTGTACCAAGCCCTCTGAAACCTGCACAACATACTCCAATGCATTAGGCATCACATTAGCACCACCCAGACCATGTATGTACATGTGACAGGTGGTTTATTGAGTAAGGGGCTTTGCCCAGTTTATTGGTCTAGGCGTGGCCAGGCACTACGTAGGTAATAATGTGGTGGATGAATCTCATTAGTTCCGCTGAACCACTAGTGTTCTGTGTGTTTTGCGTATATAAACCGGTGGTGTGCTAGACAGGTTGTGCATATTCCCTGCTGATGAGAGCTAATAAGCTCGAAACAGCGCTGCCTGGCCCCACCATATATGTTTTTTTCATATACATGTAGATCAATCAACAACATACTGTAACATAGTGTGCATGTACATCACAGTTTATCCCCCCCCCCCCCCCCCCCCCCCCCAACTCACATGGACACACACTCACTAATTTAGAGTTCTTGTAGAAGTAGACACGGCTGTGTATCTGCTCCTCTAGACCATCACAGAATAAGCCAATCAGAGCCCCTATGTTGATTCTTCTGCCGAGAATGGCATCAGAATAACTATCAGTGGAGTCTCGCAGGTTGCGTGACACCATGGAGCCGGTCAGTGTGAGCAGGACATTCTTCTCAAAGTCATCTAGAGAGCGTAGCTCTGCCAGACGCTCCAGCCTTGGCAGCCATGCTGTAAGTGGGGGTATTGGTACTCTGAATGTGCACAAATCCCACATGGGAAAACACACACACACAATGACTTGGTCCTAGACTACCATATATTCCACTTACCTCCATTTTTGCGTGTAGCCTCCATCCTGCGCTGAACCTTGGCCTGCAGGCCTCGTGCCTTGGCTCGCAGCTCACGGGCCACAGCCTCGGGTTTGCGCTGGTCGTGACGCAGTGTATCTTCATTTGTCTCACTCTTACGTGCCTTCAACAGTGTTTCAATCAGCTGGAACTGGTCCTCCAGGTAAGACAAATCTGTTTCATAAGGCTGAGGCCTCACAGATGAAGCTGTAAAGTACATGTATAACACCACCAATATAACTATATAACTCATATAAATGTGCATCTATGGTCTCTACTGCAACTGTATGCAAACAATGTTCATATGAATGGTAATGGCTGACCTCCTTCTCCTTCGTCCATCTCTCCACCCTCCATCTCGGTTGCCTTCTGCTGAATCTCATTGCATGATCTCAAAATGGCCTCTAGTTCAACAGCAGCAGTTTTCTCGTCCTCCTCCTCTACCCCGCCTTTTGCAAGCTCCCCCTCACCACCTTTGTCTGATCCATTACATGTGTGTTCTCTCTCCTCTCTATTCTGTACCTCGTCCATTGCTTCTTCTTCCTCCTCTGCCATCACATCAGCCATGGCTGTTTTGTCAATCTTATATCTCTCCTCTGCAGACAAGACACTTCCACAACTGTAACATGTAGGTAGGACATAAACAAGTGCTTGTTTTTACAGTCCAGAAATTAAACATGTATAATGGTGTGAATAATGCACACTTTATCCGGTGAAAGGTGCATACAAGATGCTGTTCATTGGAGGACTCACTGTTTCCCACTCACTACACTACATGTACAGGTGTCCGGCACACACTTGGCCGAGGAATTCCACTGGACTGCCTACTCACCAAGCCTTGAGCACTGTGTGTGGAATCTTGAGGAAGGAGGTGGTAGTGATAGTGGAGAACTCATCCTCTGGCTCCAACAGCTCTTGTTTCAATAACAAGCGCTCTTCATCAAAGAATTCCACTGTACAGATACACAGATCAACTTGCATATGAGGGCCGACCAGCCTGAAACAGGTGTCCGCCATTTGCCTGGTCGATCTACACACATTGTTTTCCATGTACATATACATGTATTGCCACAATATCCTCACACATTTCTCTGCTGGTCAGTCTGGCAAATGCTGCTGCATCAGAAGCCATGGTGGTATTTGTGGCACTCAAGGGGGAAGTAAACTTAGAGTGCATCTGTGTAAGTACACAATCGTGTATCATTATGCATGATAGTGTGCTGATGTTATAATATGTACTGGTTAGAAACTCAACATGAAAATATGTATATGCACCTTTGAAAATAGAACTCCGGCATTTCGCATGAAAATGTAATTGAAGGCCTTCCGTTCCTGCAAACACACACAATATCTATGGAGAGTACATGTATGAACATACACGTAAGCTGTGGTACATGTACATGTATATAGAGGTGACAGAGAGGACTATTCAAAGCCATATGATAATTAAAGCAAATGCTCATATTACTACTAGGATGTTCTAAACTATAGCATGGTCACCTTGTCTGTCAGTTTGAGGTGGGTGGCAAATCTGAAGAGACGAGGCTGTTTCTGCCCCTCACTGGTCAGTGACAGCATGACGCCAGACACATGTGCAATGAGAGTAGAGAGAGAGGGCTGCATGCGACAGCGGTGTTCCTGTGCATACTCTGAGGAAGGAAATGGCTAGGATACAGGTACAGAGGAGGAGAAAGTAGATACACAAAGGAGGGCAGTAATTGAAAGATTGGATTTACTTGCATAAAGGTTATCACATTCATTAGTTGGGGTTTTTCCCAGAGCAGTGAAGGTATCGTAGACATTTGTCCATCGGTACTGCACATCATTCATCCTCTGCTGCAATAAACATTGCATCTCAAGCAGTGCAACATACTGGCCATCCACTCCCTCCTTGGGAGCACCTCCTCCCTCCTCCCCCTCTGCAGCACTCCCTGGCTTTCCCTCATACTGCAATAGTAGCTGGTCTAGGTCCTGAAGAAGGTCGTCCAGTACCACCAACAATGGAGCATCTTCCACAGAGGCAAACACCTGTCAAATGGAGGAGGTCAAGGTATATATACATTTGGCAAGAACGTAGCTCTAGTTGAATGTCAAGCATTGTGGAGAAAGCAGGAGTGAGCCACAAGCTATTAGTATTTTTCACTGATGGATGTTGATGGAAGCTTCATTGGAAGAAACAGTATGTTAACAATTGGCTTTATGTTTGTGCATTTCATGTAGGCCTTCCGACAAGCAGACAGGCAGGAGACACATTGAGCTCATCCAGTGTGAGTTGTTCTATATTAAACGGTTGAGGTACTTCCACCAGATTTACAAGCTTAGACATTGCACAAGTACATGTAACATCTGGTTTACATTAAAAGCACCTCGTGTAGGACGTTTGATGTTACACAGTGGCTGTAACTCTCCCTGACATATCTCCAGTGCTGCTTCAGTGACTCCATCGGTGCAGGAGGCCCGCGTAATGACTCACATGCGTATTGTCTTACCCTTTGACCCCGCTCTGCATAAAAGCGGAAGTAGATAGGAGGTCACTGTTTTTAACGGCTTTTCACTGTTTTTAACGGCCAGTGGATGAAACTGATGCGATGTCAATCAACTAAACTAGGACAGCTCCCTACGGCGATGATCTTCGATGGAGCATGATTTGGCAGTGAGATCATCGCAGTTTATCGACATTGCATCGAACTTACGGCGCATGCGTACGAAATATTTTCCTGTATATACAGCGGTCAGTAGTCCCGCCAGTCCCCGAGAGAGTCTTGCTGGCCAGACTAGGCCATAAGTACACCCGTGTTTAAAGCCATTTTTATGACATTACTTCTACATCCTCTCCCTCATGTGCATCTCTTTGTTACCTAGTTTGTGTAAGGACCGATCACCACCACAACAAAAATATTTGGGGAGGTTATTATGTAACTAACTTCACATATTACTTAGCACCTAGCTAATCTACATGATCAGAGATGCAGCAATACCAGTCACTGGCTATGTATTTAAAGAAAAGCACTTTGTTGATGAGAAAGACTCTTCTTTTGGCACATGTCAATCCAGTGGAGATGAGTTTGCCAGGAAGAGTGGTGCAAGTCAATGATCTAGTCCAATGCCTGCATCTGCCACTTTCTGCCCATGTACATAGTGAAACAAATTGCAATGCAATTCCAATGAACATATTTCATGCTGCTGTATAATCATAAAAACTGAAAGACAGACACACAAAAATGTGCTATATATTCAAATTACAACATGCATTCTAAGCTAGTATCAATTTTTCACATAAACAAATCAGTGATGCACCATTCCATAGGCCTGGTTACTGGACACTGGGACATTATCAGTCACTGCATAGGCCTCATTTGGAGAACTGGTAATGATGTCATTTCCGTTAGTGGTAGAAACAGTGGCAGGAACATAGTCATATGTGTTTTCATCTTTGGAACTAGCACTTCTAGTTGTACTGTATGCAACATTGTCACTCAATTTCATTTCATTCTTGCTTGTAACATTGTCAGTAGCATCAGTAACTGATATATTCACCAGTTTAACCTGCCTCTTCCTCAGATACATGATTGCACAGATCCCAATGACAGGAGCAGCTATTAGCACCACCACTGCACCACTCACTCCAATACTAACATACAGTGCAGTATCAACTTCATCTGAACTGCGTACGTGTGTTGATGGAGACAGTGTCAATGATGATGTTACTGCAGTAGTATAAGTGGACTGTTCAATGTAAGTAGTAGTTGTAGCAGTGCCACCTACTAAATATAATGATATGGTTATCAGGAGTCAAGCTAGACCCAAATGATACTCAATACTTACTTATTTCAACAGACATCAGAGGATGATGAGTGGTCCTACTAACTGTTCCAGAAAGGTCTATACTGACATAAGGAGACTCAGTTGCATCATAATTTGTACTTATTTCAACAGACATCAGAGGATGATGAGTGGCCCTACTAACTGTTCCAGAAAGGTCTATACTGACATAAGGAGACTCAGTTGCATCATAATTTGTACTTATTTCAACAGACACCAGAGGATAATAAGTGGCACTATTACTATCTGTTCCAGAAAGGTCTATACTGTCATAAGAAGACTCATTTGCATCAACATCTGTACGCATGTAGTAATTCAGATGACCACAATCATCTTCCAATCTAAGTATCAGTTTACTTAAACCACCTCGAGGTATAAATGCTCCCAGAATATCTCCTGCTTGAAATGGAATGGGGGAGAAATTGGTGTATTCATATATCAAACTTGCATTGCTTGTCTCCACACTAATAAATGTTCCATTGATCTTCCTGTATGTGGCATTTCCATCATTCCTCCATATTTGTAGCTCTGGAAACAACATATTTCCACCATCCCAAAGGGCTCCAATGATCCACTTGGTGATCCATCCATCACAGGTAAATGTAATATTGGGTGTGATTTGTTGACGTCGATTATAACCAATAAGTTTTCCAACTTCTCCTAGTCCTACTAGAGTATACATGGTCTCCACACTCATAAAACCACTCCCACAGTCTGGAGGGTCTACACATGGAGGAAAATGTATTGTTTAGGAACAGAGATTAATATCACATAAACCAGAAACTTACCTGTTTCTACACTGACAAGTAGATTTTGCATACGAATGGAGCTACTAGCTGAAGTAGCAAATTCAGTGTGTGGGTTACCACTCCTCAAATACACAGTTTGAAGAGGATCCAAACGCACAGCTAGCCATAACCTTAATTGACTGTCAGATGGTTGGTAGAAGCCCAGAATATCTCCTGCTTGAAATGTCAAGTAAGTCTGCAGGTGATAGATCCCTGTTGCATTTGATGTAGTCAGATTGATATATAACATTACTTCGAATTCTATTATATGATCCATCTCCACTACTTCTCCATATCTGTAGGTCAATATTATTTGGTCTGTATCTCCACTGTCCTCCAATTATCCAGGTTCTGATAATGCCACTGCATGTAAAGTTAATTTCTGGGATAATAGCCTGCTGGTTATAGGGAGCGTTCACGATGTAGTTGTCCAGCACTTTGTTCATCCTGTCAAGACTCATAAAGCCGCTAGTGCAATCGTCTGCCTGACCTCTACCTGTAAGAGAAGCAATAGCAGTATGATGAGACTATGGAACACACCTATATAGGCTATAGCTTGGCGTCAGCTCCTACGTGCCTTCAGCTGACGGTAGGACGAGGAACAGCAAAACTACTGCACGGAGCGCGAGTCTCCCATTCATTTTGCTTAATTTTGTGCCGCTGTGTTAAAGTCTACATATAGTGAAGGTGGGTGGAGCTCGCGTTGCACGCACACACCAGCGATGTCATTAGCCTCATTCCTGACTATATACCATGTCAGACATAGAGAAGGTTATCAAACGTTTTATACATATCTGGTCTTTCTGGGGTGACTGGTCTAGCCACTCGAATGTTTGCACCGCCTATCTCAGCATACACCATAAGAGTCCTCATTTGGCTGTAATTAATTATAATGGCAGGACTCCTTTAAAGCAGGAGACTCTTCGACGACCTTCCCTGTATGTAGTATGTATGAAGGCAAATGATGGGTAGCAACAAGCGACATGTATAATAAGCATCCCCCACATATAAACCAAATATTCACAGGATGCTAAATAAACCACCTCTTGTGAACATATGGACTTATGTATAGCTATGCAGTGTATACTTTTGTAATATGGGTTGTATATACTATCAGACCCTGTTACCTCCTTGTGCTGCTGCGCACATGTGTACTATCATAACTGCCGCCAGCCAACCATATAACTACGTGTAGCAACCTGCATGCTGTTTACAGAGTAGAAATTTTCTTTCCATCTATATACGTACTCTTCATAATTAAATGGATATAATTATTATAAATACACAACAACAATGGCACATAGTTTCCACATTCCACCATATACCGTACACAGAAAGTATAAACACTATGTAAACACAGTAAATAAACTATAAAGCATACACTTTGAAACTACAACTAAATAGACCAATACTAAGTGATTTAATTACAGAGTTTCCATCAGAAACAAATCAGTGATGTACCATTCCATAGGCCTGGTTACTGGACACTGGGACATTACCAGTAGCTGCATAGGCCTCATTTGGAGAAGTAGTAATGATGCCATTTCCATCAGTGGTAGATGTATAGTCATATGTATCTTCACCTTGGAAACTAGCACTTTTAGTTGCACTATATGCAACATTGCCACTCATTTCCATCTTGGTCATACCATATGTGACATTGTGAGTAGATATCACCACTTTGGAAGGGTGTCTTCTCCTCCACACACAGAACAGACCCACTCCCAGTACACCCACCACTACCAGTAACACAACAGCAGCTCCCACACCAACACCCACACCTGCACCCACTGATGACTGAGACCCAGTGTCTGTGCCCACATCAGTAATACTGGGTGAGACAGAGGATGTCAAATCAGGTGGAGCAGTGGGAACAGTAGTAGCAGTGGCAGCATCAGAGCTGAAGTAGTGAAGGACTATATGAGAAATAAAATGAACTTGAGTACAGGTCATGTTTTTTGGCTTAATATGTAAGTTGCATCAGATAGTCTAGTAACAGACTTGTAAGTTGATTCAGTTGCTGAAATTGTAGTAGTAACACCTGAGGTAGCAACGAAATATTTGTAGATATAGGATGTTGATAAAAATTATTGGTATCCTCACTCATTTCAACAGTTATTAGAGGGTAGTAAATTTCTGATTGTAATTGTGGATCTTCCTGTTTTAAATAAATAGGGAGATATAGTGACATCATTACTTGTATCTATGAAGTAATTTGTAGGACCATAGCCACTTTCTGATCTGAGTGTAAACTTGCTAAGCTCCTTTCGAGAACAGGATGTCTCCAGCTTGGAAAGGGATGGGTGGAAAGTTGTCATATTCATACACACCATCATCACTTTGTGTCTCAATAGTAATAAGTGTTCCATTTATCTTCTGATATGTGTCATTTCCAATCTCCCTCCATAGTTGTAGCTCTGGATATAGGGGAAGATCCAACCACCGATCTACAATGATCCACTTGGTAATCATCCGATCACATGTGAACTTCATATCTGGTGTGATATGTTGACGTCTATCTGGCTCAACCACCTCAACACTGTCCAGTCCAAGTAGGATTCTCATCCTCTCCACACTCATGAAGCTACACTCACAATTTGGAGAGTCTGGATGGAGAGCTATACAAGATAACTATAAAATACTTCACATCATTGTGGCTCACCTGTCTCTACGGACATGAAGTGGAATTGAATATTCTATAAAACTATCCCCTTCATGTTCTTTATAGTATTATAGTGTGTGGCCAGAGCGTAATTGAAGTTTCAATCCCATCTGACTACTAGATGGTTGATAATATCCCAGAATATCTCCTTCTTGAAAGGGCAGGGGAGAGGAGAGGGGAGTTGTGTTGTGTTCTCTTCAGTCATGATCGTAGTGCTCCCAACTTTAGTATAGGATTCATCTCCACTGCTCCTCCATATCTGCAGCTCAGTGAATGATTCAGTGTTTCCATACCACTCTGCTCCAAATATCCAGCTATAAATATTGCCATTGCACGTGAAGTTTATTCCTGGGATAATGGCATGTAAATTGAGGCTCTCCAAACCTATTAAGTCCCCAGGCCTCTGCACTGCACGTATTCTCTCCAGACTCATAAACCCGCTGGTACAGTCATCCCTTTGGCCGTCTCCACCTACGGCTGTGAAAAGATTCACTGAAGCCCGTAATCTAGCTTACTGAGGCCATCATCATAAGTACCTTCAAAAGAAGACTGTAACTTCAACAAAAGAGTAAGGTACAGGAAAAGCAAAGCCGAATGAACTTTCCGCATATTCGTATATTCAGCGCTGGCCTCCAGTGCCGATGCGCATGCGTATACTAGTTTTCATATACTACGAGTATACTTGTTGATTGCCTGGTAATACTGTTTTGCATATAAATCTTTTACCATTATATATACGTGCGTAACTGGTTGGTGTTGGAAGCTAGCACTATTAGTTGCAGTATTGCCACCGTCAACTCCAGCCATTGCACTCTTGCTCACACCATATGCAACACTGTCAGTTATGTTCATAGAATCAGTTTTCCAAAGTTTGCTCTGCCTCTTCTTCAAACACAGTCACATCAGGGAAGGAAAATGCATGCATGTGGGTGTCACTCAGCTTTAGATTGCAAGACCACTGGTCCACCCATACGTATACAAAAGTGAATTGTGAACAATGGCAAAGAGCTACTACATAATGCACCCATGTATACAAAGGTCCCACTCAAATCTACTTTAGCAACACACAACACATTAGAAAAGTAAACCCTGTTACTGCATATATGTCTCTTGTAGGTCAGTGAAGAGATCTTGCCCTGCACTCAGTTCAGCTCCAAGGAGGCTGGCCTGAGGATGACACTGACTGTCCTCCTCTCTCAACTGCAGCAATGAGGTAGACTCCCCATTCAGAGTCTGGTACAGAGAGGAGAATGATGGCCGGGATGACTTCTCAGGATGCCTGCAACACACAACACACCATTAAGGAATACCTCTATATGGTGGGGTACTGTGGGCACAATATTTACCAGCAGCTGATCATCACTGAGTAAATGGGTCGAGGACATCCAGGGGGTGGAGTCAGCCTTTTACCATCATTCACCAGCTTCAGTACCTGTGAATGGATTCAGAGAGCATAGTCTAAGTGTACAGTGTTCTCCAGGAGCACAAGCCTCACCTGAGAGTTGGTATAACCTTCAAATGGCTTGTGTCCAAGACTCCATATCTCATACATCAGACACCCAAAACTCCACACATCACTGGCTGTAGAGTACTTTTTATAGTACAGAGCCTGAGAATACAAATGGCAGTAGCAGGGCTAAATTATTGCAGTTTGACTGGCTCTACCTCTGGAGCCGTCCATTTCACAGGGATCTTGCCTCCATGAGATACATAGTAGGTAGCCTCCTCCAAGTCACGGGCCATACCAAAATCTGAAACCTACATATCAACCAGAAGTGCATCCTATTCTGATTGTGAAACTGCAGTAACCAGCTATTACCTTGCAGATTCTGTTCTCCGAAACCAGAATGTTGCGAGCAGCAATGTCTCTGTGGACAAAGGCCTTTCTGGCAAGGTAGCTCATGCCTGATGCAATCTGCCGGCTGAAGCTGAGGCAGAGCTGAAGCAGATCACTCTGCTGGCTAGGGTCATACCTATACAGGGAGAGAGGAGGACACAGGCTCAGAGAGGAAGGAGGCGGTCTGTAATTCCAGTCTTACTCCTTCTTTAGGGAGTGGAGGAAATTCCTCAAGTCTCCATTAGGCATGTACTCCAATACAATCATTACCTGGGAGAGGGATTAGGAAGTAAGGGAAGTGGTTGGGAATGGAGCATGACCTATTTTTCTCTACCGGTTCCCCCACAGTCACCACTCCATGGAGCTGGACAATGTTGGGGTGGTGGAACTGGCCATTGATGGCTGCCTCCTGCAGGAACTTGACTGTGTCTTTCTCCTCGGCTGATGGTCTGAGGGTCTTAATGGCCACATCCATTGGCCCCCCAACTGCAGCCTGCCACCTGCCTCTGCTCACAACACCAAATTCACCAGAACCCAGCGATCCAGTGATCCTGAAATCACAGACCCATTACAATATACACTGAAAGTAAACTATTCCATACTCAATATGGTGTCTGATGATCTCCCTGTATTTGTAATGAGACAACTGCTCATAGAGACCAGTGACAGTGGCAGCTGGGGCCCAGTAGATGTCAGACTCCTTAAAATACTCCTGCTGACCCTGACTACCACCACCCTACATATGTGACACATTGTAACAGTAATACTTTTATTGTATGTGAAAGCTCACAGTGTAAGGGGTAGAATACAGATTGTCTTGGTCTTTCTGTTCTTCTTTCTTGTTACGTTGTGCCTAAAATGTAATTATAAGGTGAATATTTTACATGTTGAAATAGTTGTTCTTACAATAGTAGGTACATAGCAGTATTCAGCAGTGAATGAGGAGACTCCAATGTCATTCTGAGAATTACACACACATGTACACACGTGGAGAGAAGCCAGCAGGATGTATAATGAAAGTGTGTAGAGAATTCCCTTAGGTATTCAGGGAGTCAACAGCTCACCAGTTTATTGCAGTCATCCTCTTTGGCTGCAGTAGGTCCTCTTTCAGCATATAGAATGTTGTCAAATTCTACCACCACACCATCATAAGAGGAGGGAGGGGGATGGGAACCAGCCAACTCATAATCATTGTGTGAGCTACAGACTCTAGCCTTGCTAGCAGCAATGTTGCCACTGCCTCCAACAGTTTCACCTATAGTTGGTTTTTAAATCGGAATATGCATTGTGTGGTGCTGAGTGTGAGAGTGTAGTTCACATGTTGTGGGAGTGTTCAGCCTATAGTAATATTAGAGTTAGCTTTATGGAGAAGCTTCGGGAGCTTTTAGGAGACAGATATGTAAATTTTGACAAGTTTAATAGTATAAAGAAAACTGCATATGTATTAGGAAGTGAGCTCTGGGAATACGAGTTTGATCAGTTACTCAGCTGGTAAATTATGTTCCTCAGGTGGGGGAGGAACAGATGGTAAGGAGGTGCCTGTGCATACATGTATGTGTGGCTCCACCCATGATTGTGGGTGCGTGGTCAATGGCAGTAATGCTATGGTAGCCTTATGAGTAAAACAGACACACTTGAAAGGTACATGTGTGTACACACACACTAACTCACTTTCATAAACTGGATTCTCCAGGTGATCTATATCTCTACTAGCTGCTGGGGCAGGTAGCACCACTTTGGAAGGGTGCCTTCTCCTCCACACACAGAACAGACCCACTCCCAGCACACCCACCACTACCAGTAACACAACAGCAGCTCCCACACCAACACCCACACCTGCACCCACTGATGACTGAGACCCAGTGCCTGTGCCCACATCAGTAATACCAGGTGAGACAGAGGATGTCACATCAGGTGGAGCAGTGGAAACAGTGACAGCATCAGAGGCTGAAGTAGTGGAGGACTGTATGAGAAATAAAATGAACTTGAGTGCAAGTCAAAAATGTTTAACTTACTATGTAAGTTGAGTCAGCAGTTGATGAACTATCAACACCTGATAGTGAGTTAGTACAAAAAATTTTGATAGTAGTATAAATTCGTAGTACACTCACTTATTTCAACTGTCACCAGAGGGTGGTAAACAACTGAATTCACTTGTGGAGTAGTATTCTGTAAGTCGATGGTCTCATATGGGGACATGTCACGTCCTCCTGTACTTATGAAATAATTAGTGGGATCATTTCTACTTTCTGACCTAAGTCTCAACTTGCTCTGCCAAGATGGAGGTATAAACACTCCCAGGATGTCTCCAGCTTGGAATGGGATGGGTGGAAAGTCGTCATATTCATATATACCATCATCACTTTCTGTCCCAATAGCAATAAGTGTTCCATTAATCTTCTGATATGTGTCATCTCCAATCTTCCTCCATAGTTGTAGCTCTGGATATAAGGCAGCACCACCACCCCACTTAGCTCCAATGATCCACTTGGTAATTATCCCATCACATGTGAACTTCATATCTGGTGTGATTTGTTGACGTTTATCTCTAGTAGCAACCACCTCTCCAACACTGTCCAGTTCAAGTAGGATCCTCATCCTCTCCACACTCATGAAGCCACACTCACAATCTGGAGAGTCTGGACGGAAAATATTCAAGTGTAATGCATGACATTGAGTGGCAAGTGTGAGTGAGCAGTGTCAGTTGACTACCTGACCAGCTCACTAGTTTGCACTCATATGTCAATCAGTCTCTCCTAGATCCATACTGCACTTCTTTAAAACATTGCATGCAAACAAGCAAGTAGGCAGGCAGCACCGCAGCAGACAAATTAAACAGACAGATGTGAGAGTAATTGACATCATTAAGGTAGGGGCTCACTCACATTTGTTTACGACACAGTTCACATTATTGTGACTTACCTGTCTCCACACTGATAAGCAAATGAAACAACTTATTTGGAGATGTCTGTAAATCACTTATATTTAAATCACTAGCGGGACTATCCTTATCCTGAATATAGTGCACTCTGCGATCATATCCAAATTCAAATTGCAATCCCAACTGACTCTTCCATTGAGCTGGTTGGTAGAATCCCAGAATGTCTCCTTCTTCAAAGGGCAGGGGAGAGGGGAGGGGATACTTGTAAAGTTCTGTTGTGTTCTCTTCAGTCATGATTGTAGTGCTCCCAACTTTAGTATAGGATCCATTTCCACTGCTCCTCCATATCTGTAGCTCAGTGAATAATTCAGTGTGTCCATTCCACTTTGCTCCAAATATCCAGCTATGAATATTGCCACTGCATGTGAAGTTCATTCCTGGGATAATGGCTTGCCAATTGCGATAAAAAAAACGTTCCAAATGATTGCCACGTAACTTGCTAAGCAGTGCATGTATTCTCTCCCGACTCGTGAACCCACTAGTACAGTCATCTGTTTCGCCGTCTCCAACTGAGGCAGTGCATGAAAAGGTTAGCTAAAGCCCGCGGATGCGTGGCGCGCGCAAAACGCATGAAAAACTGTTAACGTAAATACCTTCAGAAGATAGTGGCATCAACAAGAGAGTAACGTACAGAAAAAGTAACTCTACTCGAACTTTCATAATTCTCACATCTAATCAAATCAGCCTGATTGTCACGTCATTAGATATTCAATTGCACATACGCAAATTTACGTATATGCATTTGTGAATGCCAAACATATTTTTCATTCTTATGTTCCGGTATGCTGTACTACTTATTTGGCTTCACTGTATATACTTTTGTGAGACCTCCCAGGATAGAGACCTGATATATATTACCTTAGAAATGTCAAATGTCATATGTCATATTGAGATTCTGTATATAGCAGGAAAGAAATTAGGGACAACTGGGATGTATTATTTGGAAGAGGACCCATATAACACCACAATCTAGTAGAAAGGATGCCATTCATTTATACTAATGCTGTAAATAGGTCTCTTGTAGGTCAGTGTAGAGGTCTTGCCCTGCACTCAGTTCAGCTCCAAGGAGGCTGGCTTGAGGATGACACTGACTGTCCTCTCTCCACTGCAGCAATGAGGTAGACTCCCCATTCAGATCTGGTACAGAGAGGAGAATGATGGCCAGGACGACTTCTCAGGCTGCCTGCAACACCATTAGAGAATACCTCTATATAGTGGGGTACAGTGGGCATAATACTTATCAGCAGCTGATCATTACTGTGGTCGAGGACATCCAGGGGGTGGAGTCAATCTTCTCTCATCACGACTGCCTACACATACAGGATTCTGAGGATTACAGTAATTTACACTCAGCAAGCCAGATATAGAGTAATGCATGATGTAAGTTTGTAGAGATTTCCCCGGAGAGTCAGGGAATCAATGACTCATCAGTTCATAGCAGTCACCGTCTTTGGTTACTCTTTCAGTATACAGAGGGTTGTCAAATTATACCACCACATCATCATGAGAAGAGGGAGAGGGATGGTAACCATCTTGTAAGTTGTCAACTCCATCCTCTGCTGCATTACTAGCAGCAGTGTTGCTATTTCCTCCAACAGCTGCACATGTAGTTGCTCATTTCCTTATACATGTACTAACTCATTCTTATACACAGGATTGTCCTTGTAATCAGATGATATAAATTGCAGAGTACCTGGTTACATAAAGCACCTGCTGTAGGAAGTTTGTTAAAGTCTCCTTTCAATGCTGCTGGTCCATCGAACTAAGCCTCGCGCGATGAGCGAAGTTTGTACTTGCCCTTTGACCCCTGATTGACCTCTATGGCAGGACCAAGGCCGGAGCACATCGCTTATGCCCGCAGGAAGGTAAGCTTTTCTGCTGCACATCGTCTATTCAGTCCACACTTGTCAGATGAAGAAAACCAAGCACTGTATGGAAAGTGCTATAATGTGAATGGCCACGGGCACAACTATGTAGTGGAGGCAACTCTCAGAGGAAAGGTTGACCCTAAAACGGGCATGGTCTTCAATATCACGGAATTAAAACGTGCCTTGGAGACAGCTGTTTTGAAACCTCTTGATCATAAGAATCTGGACTTAGATGTACCATACTTCAAGGACCACATCAGCACCACTGAAAACCTGACTATATTCATCTGGGATCAACTGAAGAGAAGTCTTGGTGACAAATCTGACTTACTCTTTGAAGTTTTGGTTCATGAAACTGATAACAACGTGTTCTATTACAGGGGAGAGTGATAATCACGTGATATGAGTAATAAATCCTGTATGATGGGTGTTGTATAATATGTGTTGAGCTGTCCTATTTCAGTTGCCCCACAATGGTGTCTGACACAGTCTGAGACAATATGACAGCAGAAACTACATGTGTGATGCCAACAGATCAACAAATCTAACACATGCATATATACACCACAGCTCTCACTGACAACATACATAACACATACACTATTTCAAATATTTGTTGAGAAATATTATCAGAAACTCTACACCACAAGGAAATATAGGGCAGATGTGTAGGATGATTTCTAACATAATTGGGGAGTTGTAGTGACCTTCTTACTGTGGCACAAAACAAGTAGTGCCATAATATATCACTTCTAATAGTGCTCTCATGTGAGATCTCGTGATTAATACCTCCTAAATACCTATACCATCCCATGTGGCCACCCTAGAGTTGTGTTCCAGTCTGTGGCTATTTCTTGATTCTCATCAGTTCTGTTGGTGCATATGCAGGGTGGGGGGACTATGGATGGAAATGTAATACCCACACAGTATTTAATGGAATCAGGTATATATTTCTGAGTTGCAGAGTTATTTGATGGTCAAGTTGTGTAGGTAAAGGTCAAAGAAGAGAGGAGAGATGGGGAATACAGGAAAGTGGAGGTGTTTTTGGTTGTCAGTGCAGCCTTGATTTAGGTACAGTCCCCATAAACCTGCAGACTATGGTCTGACTGCTGCTCAGGCAATGAAAATTTACATTCAGTTCATCAAAAGAGTAGCTCTCAAAAGTTTTCATCACACAGGGAACCACAATTATGACACAATATCACACTGCATTCAATACTGTCATATTTCACAATATACTACTTATGTTTCTTAATCAGTTGTAAATTACAAAAGCAGATGATCAAAAAGATGGTTGATAAACCAGCCAGAGCAAGTTGATCATACCAGATCCATTCTTCGCTTGACTCAAAGCCAAGGTTATTCAGTGTATCAGTACCATTAATACACTGTAGTGGGAGACTGCAGAGGTCAGAGAGAGAGAGAGAGAAAGTGTGTCTACTGATATTCACACCATCTTAGTGCATGATGTGACTCTGTAGTACACAAAAATGTAGTCAAGTGGCTCTGACAATTATGTACATACCAAGTATCTGTCGAGGTGTTGACAGCACGGAATTGCTGTCCCCTGAACTCATTAATGGAGAGAGCCTCTAGTGCATATCGGAACATGCTGAGGTACTTGAGCCAACGCAACCACCCTGGCAGGGAGTTCAGAGCAATGAAGAACCCACCGAACAACTGTGAGTAAGGGAGGGGCATTTAAAATTTTAACAAGGAAGAGAAAGAGACTTTAAAAGTTAATACAGAAGAAGGAGGGACAAAAAGAGGTAGAGTGAGGGGCATTTAATACATAAACCTGTGCCCTAAATCAAAACGTACAATTGAGAGTACAAAGGTCATAGCACTGAGCAGAGTAGCTACAGTCGTAACACGAGCCACAGAGCTGAAGACATAAGTAATTGTTGCAGCAGTAATGGAGGTCATAAACAGGGTCAGCAGAAAGATGAAGAACTTGTCAGCCTCTGGCTGAAGTCCTACAGGAAAATAATAGATGTCTTAGACACAGCGCAGAGTCTCACAATGCCACCATTGAAACTCGTCTATAGTACATGTACAATGTGACACACTATAAGCATGTCGTGTGTTGTAATAATACCAATCATGAAGTATGTTATAGCACTGAAGATGATAACAGGCAGGATTCTTTTGGCAATCAAATCAACAAATATTTGTGAGAAGAAGAACACAGACACTCGGTACGAACCACCAGCATTCTCGTGACTACATCAGAGATATTGACTACATAATATCGGCACTTTTTGCATACAAATAGGACAGTACCCTTACATAAAGAGGGCTTTTCTGCGAATAAAGAGATCAACTGCTGACATGTTAGCAAAGACCTGGTTCATAATCATGAAGATAAATGCTCCTGACCTGAGAATTAAAAATAGGTTAGTCAAAAGTTGGAAAGAACTGTTTGACATACCTGTCAGTGATGAGGTTTTGAAGATGATTTTCATTTGCATCCTTGCGACCAAGATCAAAATATACTATACCCACTATCAGTGCAAATATCACCATGATAATCACCTGAGCCGGGAGTAGTAGGACTCACTAATCATATGATAATTATTGTCTGTGTGCAGACTGTAAGCTAACCTGAGAGTAGAAGCTGATGGGGTCACGGAGTAAGGCTAGTAATGAGCGTGCCGTCACCACAAGACACTGTATATAGTGTATACACAACATCAGAATATGTAAATAGCAAGCATTCCATTGCAGATGTGTTTCAGATCTCTTCTGAACATACATGTACCTGCCAGAAAAAGTTCCTAGCATAGGAGGCAGTCTGGACACGTGGTTCATCTCCTCTCTCCTCTCTCTCCTGCAGCTGCTGCCACATCTCCTCTAGCTGTTGGTTAGTCTCTTGACAGAGCTCTGTCTGGAGGTACTTGTCGGCCATATCAACTTTTTCTCCATATACACTCTGCTCTTCATCTTCATCTATCAACTGGCTGGTAGGGTCTGAGGCACACACAGTAACACAGTAGTATAGATCATTCACTCTATAACACTGTATTATTGCATGTAATGTCAGAAGAGAGAATAGGAGCATACATGTATGTTGATAAAAAAAAGCATGTGGGTAGGAGCTCCTTAGTAGAGGACATATTATATGCTAGTGGGTGTGCACATGTGTAGAGATACTGGTGTGTGTGTGTGTGTGTGTGTGTGTGTGTGTGTGTGTGTGTGTGTGTGTGTGTGTGTGTGTGTGTGTGTGTGTGTGTGTGTGTGTGTGTGTGTGTGTGTGTGTGTGTGTGTGTGTGTGTGTGTGTGTGTGTGTGTGTGTGTGTGTGTGTGTGTGTGTGTGTGTGTATGTGTGTGTGCGTGCATAGAACTCACCCACATCTAGTTTAACCTCCTCTCTAGGTCAATATTATTTGGTCTATATCTCCACTGTCCTCCAATTATCCAGGTTCTAATAATGCCACTGCATGTAAAGTTAATTTCTGGAATAATAGCCTGCTGGTTATAGGGAGCGTTCACGATGTAGTTGTCCAGCACTTTGTTCATCCTGTCAAGACTCATAAAGCCGCTAGTGCAATCGTCTGCCTGACCTCTACCTGTAAGAGAAGCAATAGCAGTATGATGAGACTATGGAACCCACCTATATAGGCTATAGCTTGGCGTCAGCTCCTACGTGCCTTCAGCTGACGGTAGGACGAGGAACAGCAACACTACTGCACGGAGCGCGAGTCTCCCATTCATTTTGCTTAATTTTGTGCTGCTGTGTTAAGTCTACATATAGTGAAGGTGGGTGGAGCTCGCGTTCCACGCACACACCAGCGATGTCATTAGCCTCATTCCTGACTATATACCATGTCAGACATAGAGAAGGTTATCAAACGTTTTATACATATCTGGTCTTTCTGGGGTGACTGGTCTAGCGACTCGAATGTTTGCACCGCCTATCTCAGCATACACCATAAGAGTCCTCATTTGGCTGTAATTAATTATAATGGCAGGACTCTTTTAAAGCAGGAGACTCTTCGACGACCTTCCCTGTATGTAGTATGTATGAAGGCAAATGATGGGTAGCAACAAACGACATGTATAATAAGCATCTCCCACATATAAACCAAATATTCACAGGATGCTAAATAAACCACCTCTTGTGAACATATGGACTTATGTATATGCAGTGTATACTTTTGTAATATGAGTTGTATATACTATCAGACCCTGTTACCTCCTTGTGCTGCTGCCGGTCCACTATCTTTTTCTGTTTCAACACACACACCAGTACCAATACCACTACTATTACAGTTACAGTAAACAGTATAATGATAGCAGCTACTATATGTACCACCTGGCACCAGCTATTCATGCAGTCACAGCAACCTGCAGCTGGTTACTGGAACTGCCATCATTAGGAGGTTGAGGACTCCTTAGTGATGGTTGAATTGACATTGGCCATGGCTCCTCACTAATAAAATATTTATGCAAAAATGTAACTCTATATATATTGCTTTGCTTACCTATTTCAACTGACACTGCAGGATATATAGTAGCCTTGTGACATCAGTGATGGTGTGTTTTGTAAATCAATCATATCATATTGTGACTCGGAGTTGGCATTGTCAGCAGTCAGGTAGTATTTGATGTGACTTCAGATAAGAGAGCAAGTCTCAAAGAATAATGTTGTCTGAGGTACAAACACTCCCAGGATGATGTCTCCTGCTTGAAATGGGATGGGTGGGAAATCATATTTATAGGTACGATTGGAACATTTATAACTGCAACCTCCTGATGTGCTGATGCACATGTGTACTATCATAACTGCCGCCGGCCAACCATATAACTATGTGGCGCAACCTGCATGCTGTTTACAGAGTAGAAAATTTTCTTTCCTTCTATATACGTACTCTCCATAACTAAATGGCTATATTATAAATACACAACAACAATGGCACATAGTTTCCACATTCCACCATATACTGTACGCAGAAAGTATAAACACTATGTAAACACAATAAATGAACTATAAAGCATACACTTTGAAACTACAACTAAATAGACCAATA
Organism: Theonella swinhoei; assembly: GCA_963970385.1. Taxonomy (NCBI): domain Eukaryota; kingdom Metazoa; phylum Porifera; class Demospongiae; order Tetractinellida; family Theonellidae; genus Theonella; species Theonella swinhoei. The sequence goes on along the minus strand of OZ019960.1, from coordinate 3,302,617 downwards.
CTAAGTGTTTTAATTACAGAGCTTCCATCAGAAACAAATCAGTGATGTACCATTCCATAGGCCTGGTTACTGGACACTGGGACATTATCAGTAGCTGCATAGGCTTCATTTGAAGAAGTAGTAATGATGTCATTTCCATCAGTGGTAGATATATAGTCATATGTATCTTCACCTTGGAAACTAGTACTTTTAGTTGCACTATATGCATGTGAATGTATGCATGTGAATGGCCACGGGCACAACTATGTAGTAGAGGCAACTCTCAGAGGAAAGGTCGACCCTAAAACGGGCATGGTCTTCAATATCACGGAGTTAAAACGTGCCTTGGAGACAGCTGTTATGAAACCTCTTGATCATAAGAATCTGGACTTAGATGTACCATACTTCAAGGACCACATCAGCACCACTGAAAACCTGACTATATTCATCTGGGATCAACTGAAGAGAAGTCTTGGTGACAAATCTGACCTACTCTTTGAAGTTTTGGTTCATGAAACTGATAACAACGTGTTCTATTACAGGGGAGAGTGATAATCACGTGATATGAGTAATAAATCCTGTATGATGGGTGTTGTATAATATGTGTTGAGCTGTCCTGTTTCAGTTGCCCCACAATGGTGTCTGATACAGTCTGAGACAGTATGACAGCAGAAACTAGTGTGGTGCCAACAGATCAACAAATTATGACGTTGTCATAGCGCATTCCAGCCCCGCCCACTTTTAATGCCCCACCCACTTTAGTACGGTTTATGGTACGTTTTACCTGACTGTAGCTATAGCCCTCCTGAAGCTGCAGGGATTCGCTTACCATAAAGCCTAAAGGGGGACGTGTTTAGCTACAACGTCATGTATATAGCTTTTACGCTTCTGGTCATCAGCTACAGTTTAGTTTTCGCGTTGGGTGTATTGGTTGGATGGAAGTCACATGCCCGTCGAGTAAAGTCCCTGAGAAAAAAGAGAGATTCTTACCTAGAAAAGGCCTCATATCTACAGGAGCAGATAGACGCATAAGCCGTCTCAGTCTCATCGTGAGTTACGATACAAAATGGCAAACGCTAGCTGCAGTTTCATAGGGGCTGTGTGTATACCGGCACTAAACAGTGTATCTCATATCCCAGAGATATGTAAGCAGGTTGTTGTGAACAATGTTTTACACATCAATATTCTCCCATCAAGCACTGTGTTCAGCTGACTGAGAAACTGTGCTGTACATTGTATGAGCTACAGAGTCACTCTCTTCAAGATATTAGTCCTGCCCTCTTCTCCATCCCGCTTATGGCCAGAAAGCACGATTTTTCTGGATTGTCTACCATTACTGGTTGAGTTTCCAAGAAATGTGGAACATGGAGAAGAGTTGTATATGCATACACAGGTTAGAGAATACACACATAATACATGTATCTACTTGCAATGTAAATTGATTATCGTAGACATGGGTTTGATATTTTGATGTGCTTTTTGTAATGCAGTGTGGTGTCTATATAGCTGAGAAGGTGGAGTCATTGGCACAGACTATCACATGCATATATACACCACAGCTCTCACTGACAACATACATAACACATACACTATTTCAAATATTTGTTGAGAAATATTATCAGAAACTCTACACCACAAGGGACTATGGGGCAGATATGTAGGATGATTTCTAACATAATTGGGGAGTTGTAGTGACCTTCTTACTGTGGCACAAAACAAGTAGTGCCATAATATATCACTCCTAATAGTGCTCTCATGTGGGATCTCTCGTGATTAATACCTCCTAAATACCTCTACCATCCCATGTGGCCACCCCAGAGTTGTGTTCCAGTCTGTGGCTATTTCTTGATTCTCATCAGTTTCTGTTGGTGCATATGAAGGGTGGGGGGACTATGCATGGAAATGTAATAGCTACACAGTATTTAATGGAATCAGGTATATATTTCTGAGTTGCAGAGTTATTTGATGGTTAAGTTGTGTAGGTAAAGGTCAAAGAAGAGAGGAGAGATGGGGAATACAGGAAAGTGGAGGTGTTTTTTGGTTGTCAGTGCAGCCTTGATTTAGGCACAGTCCCCCATAAACCTGCAGACTATGGTCTGACTGCTGCTCAGGCAATGAAAATTTACATTCAGTTCATCAAAAGAGTAGCTCTCAAAAGTTTTCATCACACAGGAAACCACAATTATGACACAATATCACACTGCATTCAATACTGTCATATTTCACAATATACTACTTATGTTTCTTAATCAGTTGTAAATTACAAAAGCAGATGATCAAAAAGATGGTTGATAAACCAGCCAGAGCAAGTTGATCATACCAGATCCATTCTTCGCTTGACTCAAAGCCAAGGTTATTCAGTGTATCAGTACCATTAATACACTGTAGTGGGAGACTGCAGAGGTCAGAGAGAGAGAGAGAGAAAGTGTGTCTACTGATATTCACACCATCTTAGTGCATGATGTGACTCTGTAGTACACAAAAATGTAGTCAAGTGGCTCTGACAATTATGTACATACCAAGTATCTGTCGAGGTGTTGACAGCACGGAATTGCTGTCCCCTGAACTCATTAATGGAGAGAGCCTCTAGTGCATATCGGAACATGCTGAGGTACTTGAGCCAACGCAACCACCCTGGCAGGGAGTTCAGAGCAATGAAGAACCCACCGAACAACTGTGAGTAATGGAGGGGCATTCAAAAATTTAACAAGGAAGAGAAAGGGACTTTTAAAAAGTTAACACAGAAGAAGGAGGGACAAAAAGAGGAAGGGTGAGGGGCATTTAATACATAAACCTGTGCCCTAAATCAAGACGTACAATTGAGAGTACAAAGGTCATAGCACTGAGCAGAGTAGCTACAGTCGTAACACGAGCCACAGAGCTGAAGACATAAGTAATTGTTGCAGCAGTAATGGAGGTCATAAACAGGGTCAGCAGAAAGATGAAGAACTTGTCAGCCTCCGGCTGAAGTCCTACAGGAAAATAATAGATGTCTTAGACACAGCGCAGAGTCTCACAATGCCACCATTGAAGCTCGTCTATAGTACATGTACAATGTAACACACTATAAGCATGTCGTGTATTGTAGTAATACCAATCATGAAGTATGTTATAGCACTGAAGATGATAACAGGCAGGATTCTTTTGGCAATCAAATCAACAAATATTTGTGAGAAGAAGAACACAGACACTCGGTACGAACCACCAGCATTCTCGTGACTACATCGGAGATATTGACTACATAATATAGGCACTTTTTGAATACAAATAGCACAGTACCCTTACATAAAGAGGGCTTTTCTGCGAATAAAGAGATCAACTGCTGACATGTTAGCAAAGACCTGGTTCATAATCATGAAGATAAATGCTCCTGACCTGAGAATTAAAAATAGGTTAGTCAAAAGTTGGAAAGAACTGTTTGACATACCTGTCAGTGATGAGGTTTTGAAGATGATTTTCATTTGCATCCTTGCGACCAAGATCAAAATATACTATACCCACTATCAGTGCAAATATCACCATGATAATCACCTGAGCCGGGAGTAGTAGGACTCACTAATCATATGATAATTATTGTCTGTGTGCAGACTGTCAGCTAACCTGAGAGTAGAAGCTGATGGGGTCACGGAGTAAGGCTAGTAATGAGCGTGCCGTCACCACAAGACACTGTATATAGTGTATACACAACATCAGAATATGTAAATAGCAAGCATTCCATTGCAGATGTGTTTCAGATCTCTTCTGAACATACATGTACCTGCCAGAAAAAGTTCCTAGCATAGGAGGCAGTCTGGACACGTGGTTCATCTCCTCTCTCCTCTCTCTCCTGCAGCTGCTGCCAGATATCCTCTAGCTGTTGGTTAGTCTCTTGATAGAGCTCTGTCTGGAGGTACTTGTCGGCCATATCAACTTTTTCTCCATATACACTCTGCTCTTCATCTTCATCTATCAACTGGCTGGTAGGGTCTGAGGCACACACAGTAACACAGTAGTATAGATCATTCACTCTATAACACTGCATAATTGCATGTAATGTCAGAAGAGAGAATAGGAGCATACATGTATGTTGATAAAAAAAAGCATGTGGGTAGGAGCTCCTTAGTAGAGGACATATTATATGCTAGTGGGTGTGCACATGTGTAGAGATACTGGTGTGTGTGTGTGTGTGTGTGTGTGTGTGTGTGTGTGTGTGTGTGTGTGTGTGTGTGTGTGTGTGTGTGTGTGTGTGTGTGTGTGTGTGTGTGTGTGTGTGTGTGTGTGTGTGTGTGTGTGTGTGTGTGTGTGTGTGTGTGTGTGTGTGTGTGTGTGTGTGTGTGTGTGTGTGTGTGTGTATGTGTATGTGTGTGTGCGTGCATAGAACTTACCCACATCTAGTTTAACCTCCTCTCTAGAATCACTCTTTTCACAGGAAGTGAGCACATCAAGGAGGAAATCTGCTGGGTTGTCATGTTGATCGCATGTGTAGCCTGCATAGTGGGAGTGCATGTACATACTAAGACACTACATACAGGGAAGGCACACTCATAAGCCTTAACATCTAGAACTCCACAGTTATGAGCCTTTTAGATAGGTCTATAAGTGTTACATAGAGTTGGGAGTCAGACTTGGATGGTACCAACACAGCCAATATGAGAAAAATGAGCTGCCTCAGGCGGGACTCAACCCCACAACATTTTGCATTAGAGGCAGATGCTCTACCAACTGAGCTACTGGTAGCTCAGGTGGCTGGATTGAAACACACATACAAAGCAACACAACTCAAGGCAAAGCGTCTCGTCCTGAAGATCAGGCGAACTCAATAGTATATAGAGGCAGACCAGAGTAATTGAACCACAAAACATGCCAACTCCAAACTAAGTCATATACATGAAATATTCAACACCACTCACAAAGCAATACAACACACGTAAACACAATACAATGCAATTCGATCACCGAAGACAAAGAAAAATGAGCTCCCATATATACATGTACACTGTGCTGCACTTGCATAATTGCATTCTTGTTTTTGCTGCATGTATACTGACTGCAGTGATTTTAGGCACTGCTACCCCCTACATCCTTCATAGGATAAACTTAGTAGTGGATTATTAGCACACAGCTCTTTGATGTGATGCAACCTCAGGAAGCCAGTAGTAATACCAGCTGTTGGTCTCAGATGGCATAACCCAATAGAGGTCACTACTATACACAATAAAGGACATCAGTCAATGTGTTGGCAACTCTTTACCGACCTAACTCCTGAAAGAAAGGCAGGACTTTCTGAGAGGGGCCATGGTAGACCAGCTGTCCCTGGGACAGTAGTGTGAGACTGTCAAAGAGACGGAAGATGGAGTAGCGAGGCTGGTGAATAGAGAGAATGATGATCTTCTGATCCTGGGATTGACTCAACCTGTAGGAGTAAATGCACTGGGAGTCACACTATATAGTCTCAGTGTTCTTATCCCACTTCAACCATGAGCAAAAAATGTAAATATCCTTCTAGCTTACTTCTTGAGGAGCTGCATCACGGACATGGCTGTGTGTGCATCCAGTCCAGTGGTAGGCTCATCCAGGAAGAGCACCTCTGGCTGAATGATCAGCTCCATTCCAATGCTAGTCCTCTTCCTCTCTCCTCCAGAAACTCCTCGAAAGAACTCTGATCCAATCTGAAGCACCACCCACACACTGATTACTGATACTACACTGCTTCACTATGAGAGGTGCTTATATTACCTTGGTATTGGCACAAGACTTCAGTCCTAACTGGTTAATAATTCTATCAACTCTCTCCGTTCTCTGATGTCGGGTCATGTGAGACGGCAAACGGAGAGCGGCAGAGAATTGGAGGTTCTCCCTCACACTCAGCACACCCATTATGAGGTCATCCTACATAGCATGATAGGTCAAAACACTACTCCACTATATGCCATATGGTTGACATATTATGATTGACATATGGTTGGGTGTACTTGGTACCTGCACAACATATCCTGAGACACATTTGAAGTTTTTAGGCCTCCGTCTGCCATTGACTAGCACATTTCCTAACAAGCCCGTTTTCCCCTTGCGATCTGCCAGCACATCTAACAAACTATTACAGATACCACATATCCACATGGGTAGTTATAATAGTGTGCAGTAATATCTTACGTTGTCTTGCCACAGCCTGTAGGGCCCATCACAGCGTTCAATCCAGGACGCATGATACCGCTGTAGGATACAAGAAAATACCATCAGCATAGTGTGTGTGTGTGTGTGTGTGTGTGTGTGTGTGTGTGTGTGTGTGTGTGTGTGTGTGTGTGTGTGTGTGTGTGTGTGTGTGTGTGTGTGTGTGTGTGTGTGTGTGTGTGTGTGTGTGTGTGTGTGTGTGTGTGTGTGTGTGTGTGTGATAAATAGCTGTATACCTGCAGTCGTCTAGGACGAGCTTACTCTTGCGGCCGCAGTTCATGAAGACTTCATAACTGACTTGGTGAAAGGTGAGACTCCGCTCTAGCCTGTTCTTGATCGCCAGCCCATTCATTGTTTCGCTGTTTCTTTCGGCGGAAACGGTGAATGCTTGGCTGCCGTAGTCAGGTCCAGGCGCACGGATATGTGACACTTCGGATGAAGACATCTTGACAAATTCGTAGACGGTAGATGGGAGCCCCACCTTTTTATAGACCTTTTCGCGGGTTCACTAATTACGCATAGCGTAATTAGTGAATTCTCTTAGCACACTTCTGTGTGTGCTAGGGTGTGTGTCTCAGTTTGTTGAGGATTCAACTGCAGTCTTTGTATGGTAACTAAACATAGGCATATTCATCAACAAAAACTTGTGTAACTTTATTTCTAGTTCTCCTTTGCTCTTACTCAATCCTCTCTTCTGGCTTTCTCCTCATGACATGCATACCTTCACTTCATTCTACCACTCCTTGAAATCGTGGATGACCTACTAGGTGGCTTGCTGAACACAGATACTTGGCACATTATAAGGTACAGAAATGGGCCACCTTCTACAAAGAAAGGTCGCACAGGTCACATCAGTTTTCTGATATTCAGAGTACTATGACGTTCAGAGTGCACACCAATATTGTGTAACAATTATAGCAGTCAAATGAGCCCAAGGCACTAGTGCATTGGTTAATACTTTGTAAAAGTAGTCACATTGTGCTTTTTATAAAAATGGTCTGTCAACTGGTGATATAACTTCTAGTAGAGGGTATCTGTGTCCCCTATGTCTGATGCTCCCCTATCCATAACACTAGCCAGACCGCTCTGTCTTGCTACCAAATACTCATTGTGAAATGGATTGAAGTCTGTTATCTCCAGGTAACCAGCAATTCTAGTGATGTAGCTGGAAGTGTTGGTGTAGAGGTCTTTGAATGAAATATAAATTCTTAGTTCGCCTGGTGATGTGTAGAGAAGTGTAATACTCGATGGCTCAGGCGTAAAGGATGAAGAGAGAGCAGGAAAGACCGATTTCCACCGGGAATTGAACTCAGGATCAGTGACTGATGTAAAGGTGTTACCGGTCGACTCTTAACAGGGTTCTGACGGCACATGATCGAGTGGTAGACGGGTCAGGTGCGAGACTCCAGTATGGGAGTACCACCTGGCGGTATATGAGAGAGAGTGGGGAGACTGATTTTTAACTGGGAGTCGTGGCTCAGTGGTTGGTGCACTGGATTTCCAGTCACTGATCCTGAGTTCGATTCCCGGTGGAAATCGGTCTTTCCTGCTCTCTCTTCATCCTTTAGGTCTTTGAATGTCGGCCTATCAGCTGGGTCATATTGCCAGCACTTTGTCATCAGTCCATACCTGAAAAAAAAACAACAAAATTAGTGTAGGTACATATATTCTATCCTATGGTCCTGTATACTATATTTGATGTGACTATTTAACCAGGTTATTGTCTCATATGGGGATATATCGTATCCTCCTGTACTTATGAAATAATTAGTGGGATCATTTCTACTTTCTGACCTAAGTCTCAACTTGCTCTCCCCAAATGGAGGTATAAACACTCCCAGGATGTCTCCAGCTTGGAATGGGATGGGTGAAAAGTTGTCATATTCATACACACCATCATTACTTTGTGTCTCAATAGTAATAAGTGTTCCATTATAATCTTCTGATATGTGTCATATCCAATCTTCCTCCAGAGTTGTAGCTCTGGATATAAGGCAGCACCATCACCCCACTTAGCTCCAATGATCCACTTGGTAATTATCCCATCACATGTGAACTTCATATCTGGTGTGATTTGTTGACGTCTTTCTCCAGTAGGAATCACTCCTCCAACACTGTCCAGTCCAAGTAGGATTCTCATCCTCTCCACACTCACGAAGCCACACTCACAACCTGGAGAGTCTGGATGGAAAGTATTCAAGTGTAATGCATGACATTGAGTGGCAAGTGTGAGTGAGCAGTGTCAGTTGACTACCTGACCAGCTCACTAGTTTGCACTCATATGTCAATCAGTCTCTCACTAGATCCATACTGCACTTAACTTCACATGCAGTGGCAATATTCATAGCTGGATATTTGGAGCAAGGTGGAATGGACACACTGAATTATTCACTGAGCTACAGATATGGAGGAGCAGTGGAGATGGATCCTATACTAAAGTTGGGAGCACTACAATCATGACTGAACAGAACATGAATGCACTAAAGTGCAGAACCCTCGGCGCCACGCGTGCGTGAATCCTGAAAAGCGCACGCGCTAATGAAATGCGTGTAACGGAAAGTATACGGAAGATTTGTGAGCAAAAGACGGAGACTAAAGAGAACTGCCTTACATTGAGTCGTATTCCAGGTAGCGTTTAGCCTACTGTTAGCCTTGTTACGAGCTTTAGAAAGCTCTGCCGTCGAAAAGTTGCGCAGAATGCCCCTGCAATATCGCTGTAGGATGCCGTTGGTAAGCAAATCACGCCATAACTTTTGAATGAAGCGGTTTCAGAAAAAACCCTACATATTTTTTGACCTACATTGCCCGCTGAGTACGTGACAGAAGTTTCAGGACGAACAGACGCTCCAGAGGTGAGATGTGACTTAACAGACACACACACACACACACACACACACACACACACACACACACAGACCCAACTACCGTAACCCTCGCTGCGCATGCGCGCCGAGGGTTAACAACAGAACTTTACAAGTATCCCCTCCCCTCTCCCCTGCCCTTTCAAGAAGGAGACATTCTGGGATTCTACCAACCAGAAGAGTCAGTTGGGATTGCTATTTGAATTTAAATATGACCGCAGAGCGTACTATATTCAGGATATGACACAGTTCACATTATTGTGACTTACCTGTTTCCACACTGATAAGCAAATGAAACTCATTTGCTTAAGGATAGTCCTGCTAGTGATTTAAATATTAGTGATTTACAGACATCTCCAGATAAGTTGTTTCATTTGCTTATCAGTGTGGAGACAGGTAAGTCACAATAATGTGAACTGTGTCGTAAACAAATGTGAGTGAGCCCCTACCTTAATGATGTCAATTACTCTCACATCTGTCTGTTTAATTTGTCTGCTGCCTGCCTACCTGCTTGTTTGCATGCAATGTAATTCCTGGGATAATGGCTTGCCAATTGCCACAATAAAAACGTTCTAAAAAGCCACGGTTCAGCAGTTATACAGTTATAACTTATATTATTACTAACTTATACAGTTAGTAATAATTCACTCTCATACACAGGGTTGTCCTTGTAATGCAGGCCCGGCGGAAGCATAATTTTATTGGTCTGTTTTAATGCGCATTCCAGCATTGCTGCATATCAGCAAAATCATCAGTTAGCTTCCTGCTGTCACATGGTCTCAGACACCATCGTGGGGGAATTGAAATACATAGGACAATACATATACAAAACCCAGCTTGATTATCATACAAATATTAGGCCTTTGACATGGTGATTATCACTCTCCCCTGTAATAGAACACGTTGTTATCAGTTTCATGAACCAAAACTTCAAGGAGTAAGTCAGATTTGTCACCAAGACTTCTCTTCAGTTGATCCCAGATGAATATAGTCGCTAGCCCTGCCCACCTATATCCAAAAAATTCCCCCTGCCTTGTGATGATATAAATTGCACAATATGGATAGAGTGCCTGGTTACATAAAGCACCTGCTGTAGAAAGTTTGTTAAAGTCTCCCTCTAGTGCTACTGCAGTGAGTCCACTGCAGGACGGGGAAGCCCCGAGCGATGAGCAAAGTTTGTAGCTACTTGCCCTTTGACCTCTGATTTGACTGCAGGACCTCTATGGCAGGACCAAGGCCAGAGCGCATCGCTTATGCCTGCAGGAAGGTAAACTTTTCTGCTGCACATTGTCTATTCAGTCCACACTTGTCAGATGAAGAAAACCAAGCACTGTATGGAAAGTGCTATAATGTGAATGGCCACGGGCACAACTATGTAGTAGAGGCAACTCTCAGAGGAAAGGTCGACCCTAATATGGGCATGGTCTTCAATATCACGGAATTAAAACGTGCCTTGGAGACAGCTGTTATGAAACCTCTTGATCATAAGAATCTGGACTTAGACGTACCATACTTCAAGGACCACATCAGCACCACTGAGAACCTGACTATATTCATCTGGGATCAACTGAAGAGAAGTCTTGGTGACAAATCTGACTTACTCTTTGAAGTTTTGGTTCATGAAACTGATAACAACACATTCTATTACAGAGGAGAGTGATAATCACCACACACATCCTGTCAAAGGCCTACTATTTGTGTAATATGAGTAATAATCATGTATGTGGTTTGTATAATATTATGTGTTGAGAGTTCCTATTTCAATTGGTGTCTGAGACAATGTGACTACAGAAACAAGCGTGCCAACAGATGAATTTCACTGACATGCAGCAATGCTGGAAACACGATAAGAGCAGGTCTTTTTCTCCATACAATTACAATTTAGGCCATGAGTTGCAATTGCAGTGACTTTCTCCTTACCGTGGCACATTGGATTTCCAAGTAGTGAAGAATGTTGCCATAATATATCACTCCTAATAGTGCTCTCATGAGAGATCTCTCAGATCAATACCTTTTAAACACCTGTACCATCCCATGTTGCCCCACCACAGAGTTGTGTTCCGGTCTGTGGCTATTTCCTACACGTGCTTGACTCTCAATTGGTGCATATGCAGGGTGGGGAGACAATGCATGGGAATGTAATATCTACACAATGGAATCAGGTATATATTTCTGAGTTGCAGAGTTATTTGATGGCCAAGTTGTGTAGGTAAAAGTCAAAAAGAGAGGAGAGATAGGGAATAAAGGAAAGTGGAGGCGTTTTCCACTGTCAGTGCAGCCTGGATTTGGCACAGTCCCTATAAACCTGCAGGCTATGGTCTGACTTCTGCTTAGGCAATATTGTAATATTGACAAAGAAAATAGTTCATCAAAAGAGTAGCTCTCAAAAAGTTTACATCACACAGGAAACCTCATGCAATAATTGTCACACTGCATGCATGTACATAATGATGTCCTACTTCACAATATAGTATAATATTATATAGCTATTTATGTTTCTTGATCAGTTGTAAATTACAAAAACAGATGATCAAAAAGATGGTTGATAAACCAGCCAGAGCAATTTGATCATACCAGATCCATTCTTCGCTTGACTCAAAGCCAAGGTTATTCAGTGTATCAGTACCACTAATACACAGTGGTGGCATACTGCAGAGAGAGGAGGGTCAGTGAGAGAGTGTGTGTCTACTGATATACGTATACTCACACCATCTTTGTGCATGATGTGACTCTGTAGTACACAAAATGTAGTCAAGTGGCTGTGACAATTATGTGCTATGTATATACATACCAAGGATCTGTGGAGGCGTTGAAGTTGACAGCATGGAAGTGCTGTCCCCTGAACTCATTAATGGAGAGAGCCTCTAGTGCATATCGGAACATGCTGAGGTACTTGAGCCAACGCAACCACCCTGGCAGGGAGTTCAGAGTAATGAAGAACCCACCGAACAACTGTGAGTAAGGGAGGGGCATTCAACAAGGGACCTAAACAAGTCAACATAGAAGTGGGAGGGACATTCAAAATAATATGAAGGAGTGAGGGGCTTTTAATACGTAAACCTGTGCCCTAATCAAGACGTACAATTGAGAACACAAAGGTCATAGCACTGAGCAGAGTAGCTACAGTTGTAACACGAGCCACAGAGCTGAAGACATAAGTAATTGTTGCAGCAGTAATGGAGGTCATAAATAGAGTCAGCAGAAAGATGAAGAACTTGTCAGCCTCTGGCTGAAGTCCTACAGGAAAATAATAGATGTCTTAGACACAGTGCAGAGTCCCACATTGAAGCTGGTCTATAGTTCATGTATAATGTGACACACATAATATAAGCATATCATGCATACCAATCATGAAGTATGTTATAACACTGTAGCTGATAACAGGAAGGATTCTTTTGGCAATCAAATCAACGAATATTTGTGAGAAGAAGAACACAGACACTCGGTATGAACCACCAGCATTCTCGTGACTACATCAGAGATATTGACTACATAATATAGGCACTGTTTGTATGTAAATAGGACAGTACCCTTACATAAAGAGGGCTTTTCTGCGAATAAAGAGATCAACTGCTGACATGTTAGCGAAGACCTGGTTTATAATCATGAAAATAAAGGCTCCAGACCTGGGAATTAAAATAGGTTAGCGAAAAGTGGGAAAAAACTGTTTGACATACCTGTCAGTGATGAGGTTTTGAAGATGATTTTTATACACCTCCTTGCGACCAAGATCAAAATATACTACACCCACTATCAGTGCAAATATCACCAAGATAATCACCTAAGCCGGGAGTAGTAGGACTCACTAATCATGTGATAATTATCATCTCTGCGCAGACTGTAAGCTAACCTGAGAGTAGAAGCTGACAGGGTCACGGAGTAAGGCTAGTAATGAGCGTGCCGTCACCACAAGACACTGTATATAGTGTATACACAACATCAGGATATGTAAATAGCAAGCATTCCATTACAATCTCCAGCATGGCTACTCTGTACCTGCCAGAAAAAGTTCCTAGCATAGGAGGCAGTCTGGACACGTGGTTCATTTCCTCTCTCCTCTCTCTCCTGCAGCTGCTGCCAGATCTCCTCTAGCTGTTGGTTAGTCTCTTGATAGAGCTCTGTCTGGAGGTACTTGTCGGCCATATCAACTTTTTCTCCATATACACGCTGCTCTTCATCTTCATTTATCAACTGGCTGGTAGGGTCTGAGGCACACAGGGTAATTACAGTAATACAGTAGTAAAGCTTATTCACTCTATAACACTTAGTAATAAGGGCACACATGTATGGCGATGGAAACAAGCACGTCGGTAGGAGTTCCTTAGTAGAGTACATAGTAATATTATGTGCTAGTGTTGGGTGTGTACATGTGTAGATGTACTGGTGTGTGTGTGTGTGTGTGTGTGTGTGTGTGTGTGTGTGTGTGTGTGTGTGTGTGTGTGTGTGTGTGTGTGTGTGTGTGTGTGTGTGTGTGTGTGTGTGTGTGTGTGTGTGTGTGTGTGTGTGTGTGTGTGTGTGTGTGTGTGTGTGTGTGTGTGTGTGTGTGTGTGTGTGTGTGTGTGTGTGTGTGTGTGCGTGTGTGTGCGTGTGTGTCTGTGTGCATAGAACTCACCCACATCTAGTGTAACTTCCTCTCTAGAATCACTCTTTTCACAGGAAGTGAGCACATCAAGGAGGAAATCTGCTGGGTTGTCATGTTGATCACAGGTATAGCCTGCATAGAGAGAGTGCATTTATTTGATGATTAAAGTCTTGTACAATATTTTATACGAAGACACTACATACAGGGAAGGCACACTCATAAGCTAGAACTCCGCAGTTATGAACCTTTTAGATAGGTATACAAGTACTACATATACCAAAAGCTCTCAAAGTAGCTAAATACAGAGACTTGGATGGCACCAACACACCCAATAATGAGCTACCTCAGGTGGGACTCAAATCCACAACATTTTGTGTTCTAGGCAAATGCTCTACCAACTGAGATACCAAGGCAGCTCAGCTGGCTAAATCACACATACAACAAAACGCATTAGAAATTTCTGCAGGCCTAGATCTATCTAAACAGCTTAGAGTAAGAGTTTATAACCCCTTCTGTATGTAGATAGAGCAGAGATATAACTGATTATTAAACTCAACAGTGACGTATGCTGGATCATCTGCACAAATATACACAACTCAAGGCACAGCATGCGTCGTGTCTCAACCTGAGGATCAGGTGAACTCAAACCTAGTATATATTGAACCACTAAAGATGCCAAACTCCAAACTAAGTCATATAAATGAAATATTCAAACAACGTCACTCACAAAGCAATACAACACAATACAATGAAACTCACCCAAGAAAAGAAACGAGCTGCCATACATGTACACTGTGCTGCACTTGCATCATTGCATGCTTGTTTTTGCTGCATGTATACTGAATACACTTGTTTTTATGATTTTAGGCACTGCCACCCCCTACATCCTTTATAGGATAAACTTTGTAGTGGACTGTTAGTACAATAGAGGTCACTATAATACAATAAAGGACATGACCCCATGTGTTAGCAACTCTTTACTGACCTAACTCCTGAAAGTAAGGCAAGACTTGCTGAGAGGGGCCATGGTAGACCAGCTGTCCCTGGGACAGTAGTGTGAGACTGTCAAAGAGACGGAAGATGGAGTAGCGAGGCTGGTGGATAGAGAGAATGATAATCTTCTGATCCTGGGACTGACTCAACCTGTAGGAGCAAATGTACAGGCAGTCACACTATATAGTCTCAGTGTTCTTATCCCACTTCAACTATGAGCAAAAAATCTTCTAGCTTACCTCTTGAGGAGCTGCATCACGGACATGGCTGTGTGTGCATCCAGTCCAGTGGTAGGCTCATCCAGGAAGAGCACCTCTGGCTCAATGATCAGCTCCATTCCAATGCTAGTCCTCTTCCTCTCTCCTCCAGAAACTCCTCGAAAGAACTCTGACCCAATCTGAGGCCACCACCCATACACAGATTACTCATACTACACTGTATGATAACAGAGGTGCTTATTACCTTGGTATTGGCACAAGACTTCAGTCCTAACTCATTAATAATTCTATCAACTCTCTCTGTTCTCTGATGTCGGGTCATGTGAGCTGGCAAACGGAGAGCGGCAGAGAATTGGAGGTTCTCCCTCACACTCAGCACTCCCATTATGAGGTCATCCTACATAGCATGATAGGTCAAAACACTACTGCACTATGTGACATATGGTTGACATATTATGATTGACATATGGTTGGGTGTACTTGGTACCTGCACAACATATCCTGAGACACATTTGAAGTTTTTAGGCCTCCGTCTGCCATTGACTAGCACATTTCCTGACAAGCCCGTTTTCCCCTTGCGATCTGCCAGCACATCTAACAAACTATTACACAAACCACATATCCACATGAGTAGTTATAATAGTGTGCAGTAAATATCTTACGTTGTCTTGCCACAGCCTGTAGGGCCCATCACAGCGTTCAATCCAGGACGCATGATACCGCTGTAGGATACAAGAAAATACCATCAGCATAGTGTGTGTGCGTGTGTGTGTGATAAATAGCTGTATACCTGCAGTCGTCTAGGATGCGCTTACTCTTGCGGCCGCAGTTCATGAAGACTTCATAACTGACTTGGTGAAAGGTGAGACTCCGCTCTAGCCTGTTCTTGATCGCCGGCCCATTCATTGTTTCGCCATTTCTTTCGGCGGGAACGGTGAGTGCTTGGCTGCCGTAGTCAGGTGCAGGCGCACTGATATGTGACACTTCGGATGAAGACATCTTGACAAATTCGTAGACGGTAGATGGGAGCCCCACCTTTTTATAGACCTTTTCGTGGGTTCACTAATTAGACTATGCGTAATTAGTAAATTCCCTTAGCACACTTCTGTGTGTGCTAGGGTGTGTGTCTCAGTTTGTTGAGGATTCAACTGCAGCCTTTGTATGGTAACTAAACATAGGCATATTCATCAACAAAAACTTGTGCAACTTTATTTCTAGTTCTCCTTTGCTCTTACTCAATCCTCTCTTTCTTTTGGCTTTCTCCTAATGACATGCATACCTTCACTTCATTCTACCACTCCTTGAAATCGTGGATGACCTACTAGGTGGCTTGCTGAACACAGATACTTGGCACATTATAAGGTACAGAAATGGGCCACCTTCTACAAGGAAAGGTCGCACAGGTCTCATCAGTTGTCTGATGTTCAGAGTACTATGAGGTTCAGAGTGCACACCAATATTGTGTAACAATTATAGCAGTCAAATGAGCCCAAGGCACTAGTGCATTGGTTAATACTTTGTAAATGAAGTCTGTTATCTCCAGGTAACCATCGATGTACTGCAGGACGGGGAAGCCTGGCTTTACTCTATGTACTTTTGTTAGATCTTTCCCCTTGCGATCTGCCAGCACATCTAACAAACTATTACAGATACCACATATCCACATGAGTAGTTATAATAGTGTGCATATCAAGTGACTTTGAGTAACCTAGCTGGCTTCTAATAACCTCCTTTTCAGACACAAGCCAAAGGTTAATTGCATAAAATTTATTTACCCATGATAGTGCTAACCTATGGGTCACAATGCCACTTAACATGGGTGTGTGATATAATGTAATGTCAAAGCAATATGAACAATGGAAGCTGATTTGCATATTGGTAGAATGCATGTTGATATGAATACTTGTCAATTACGGTGCATGATGTAACTGACACATACCCATAAAGATCATGTCCCATTCTCCTTATTTCCCAACTCAGAACCACCGAGGACGAGCAACCACAAGGGAGGTATGGGTGTTTGGGATTATTGACACATCCCAACAGCCATCACTTGGGTATATGGAAGTAGTTCTAGCCCGTAATGCAGCCCCTAAAACGGGCATGGTCTTCAATATCACGGAATTAAAACGTGACTTGGCGATAGCTGTTATGAGACCTCTTGATCATAAGAATCTGGACTTAGATGTACCATACTTCAAGGACCACATCAGCACCACTGAAACCTGACTATACCCATCTGGGATCAACTGAAGAGAAGTCTTGGTGATAAATCTGACTTATATTACTCTTTGAAGTTTTTGTTCATGAAACTGATAACAACGTGTTCTATTACAGGGGAGAGTGATAATCACCATGTCAAAGGCCTAATATTTGTATGATAAATCCTGTATTAGATTAATCAAGCTAGGTTTTGTATATGGTATGTAGCTATTTCAATTTCCCTACAATGGTGTCTGAGACCATGTGACAGAAAGCCAACCAATGATTTTGCTGACATGTAGCAATGCTGGAATGCGCATTCCAGCCCTGCCCACTTAATTAAAATGCCCCTCCCTTAGTGTAAACACTGTAGCTTTTAAACATGGAAGCTTTTACGCTTTTTCTGGTCATTGCCGTAGCTTTCTTGTTTGGTGTAGTTGGTGGATGGAGGTTACATGTGTGGCGACTAAAGTGCCTCAGAAAAAGGAGAGATTTATACCTAGAAAGGGCCTCATATCTACAGGAGCAGATAGAAGCATAAATCATCAGTCTCACTGTGAGTCAAGATAAAAGCTACCTGCAGTTTCAGGGGGGCTGTGTGTATCTCGGCACTAAACTGTGTATCTATCCCAGAGGTATGTAAGCAGGTGGTTGTGAACAATATTTTACACATCAACATTCTCCCAGGACCCAACAAGCACTGTGTTCAGCTGACCAAGAAACTGTGTAGCCTCGCGGAGGTTAGAGAATACACACATAATATCTATATACTTGCAATGTAAATTGATTATCGTAGACGTGGGTTTGATATTTTGATGTGCTTTTTGTAATGCAGTGTGGTGTCTATATAGCTAGCTGAGAAGGTGGAGCTGATGGAAGTCATTGGCACAGACTAACACATGTATATATTATACACCACAACTCAAACTAGCACATGCACTATTTCAAATATTTGTTGAGAAATATTATCAGAAACTCTACACCACAAGGGAACATGGGTATGATGTGTAGGATTGGGGAGTTATCAGTGATTGATACATGCTGGGTATTATATATACATGTACAGTAACTGTCACTGTACAAGTGTACGTGTATATATATTTCATCCTGGTCAGCTATAGAGGCCTAGGCCTGGTGCGGTGGCAAACTGCAAGTGTAGGTAGACTGTTTGGGCTACTGGGAAGTTTCTCTCCATAAATAGCTCTTGGTCTAATTCAGGGTCAGAGGCAGAGACAGCATGTCAAAAGTTGGGGGGAGGGACTTGGTGCTCATGAAGTGGGGGTTTACATTATTCATTCTAAATACATCTAGCATAAGCTATTAGCTATCTAATACGTTCTTCATTTGACCCGTTGACAACCTCCAATTTGCCCCCCCCCCCCCCCCCCCAGGTTCTCTGCCTCTGCAGAGTTGCAATAATTATTGCAGTGACTTTCTCCTTACCGTGGCACACTGGACTTCCAAGTAGTGAAGAATGTTGCCATTATATACCACTCCTATAATGCTCATAAGAGATCTCTCAGATCAATACCTCCTAAACACCTATACCATCCCATGTGGCCCCACCACAGAGTTGTGTTTTGGTCTGTGGATATGTATTTCCTACACATGCTTGACTCTCAATCAGTTTCTGTTGGTGCATATGCAGGGTGTGTGTGTTGGGGGGCATGCATGGTAGCTACATAATATTTAATGGAATCAGGTATATATTTCTGAGTTGTAGAGGTCAAGTTGTGCAGGTAATGAGAGAAAAGATGGGGAATACAGGAAAGTGGAGGCATTTTTCACTGTCAGTGCAGCCTGGATTTAGGCACAGTCCCCATAAACCTACATGCTATGGTCTGACTGCTGATTAGGCAATATTGTAATATTGACAATGAAAATTTACATTTAGTTCATCAAAAGAGTAGCTCTCAAAAAGTTAAATCACACAGGAAACCTCAATAATTGTCACACTGCATGCATGTACATAATAATGTCATACTTCACAATATAATACTATATAGTTACTTATGTTTCTTGATCAGTTGTAAAATACAAAAGCAGATGATCAAAAAGATGGTTGATAAACCAGCCAGAGCAATTTGATCATACCAGATCCATTCTTCGCTTGACTCAAAGCCAAGGTTCTTCAGTGTTTCAGTTCCATTAATACACAGTGGTGGCATACTGCAGAGAGAGGAGAGAGTGTGTACTACTGATACTCACACCATCTTAGTGCATGATGTGACTCTGTAGTACAAAATGTAGTCAAGTGGCTCTGAAAACTATATGTGCTATGTACATACCAAGTATCTGTGGAGGCATTGAAGTTAACAGCACGGAATTGCTGTCCCCTGAACTCATTAATGGAGAGAGCCTCTAGTGCATATCGGAACATACTGAGGTACTTGAGCCAACGCAACCACCCTGGCAGGGAGTTCAGAGCAATGAAGAACCCACCAAACAACTGTGAGTAAGGGAGGGGCATTCAACAAGGGACATAAACAAGTCAATACAGAAGTGGGAGGGTCATTCAAAATAATATGAAGGAGTGAGGACATTTAATACATAAACATGTACACTAAATCAGACCTACAATTGAGAGTACAAAGGTCATAGCACTGAGCAGAGTAGCTACAGTTGTAACACGAGCCACAGAGCTGAAGACGTAAGTAATTGTTGCAGCAGTAATGGAGGTCATAAACAGGGTCAGCAGAAAGATGAAGAACTTGTCAGCCTTCCAACTTCCAAAAAGCGTTCCAACTGCAATCCTACAGGAAAATAATAGATGTCTTAGACACAGTGCAGAGTCCCACATTGAAGCTGGTCTATAGTTCATGTATAATGTGACACACATAATATAAGCATATCATGCATACCAATCATGAAGTATGTTATAACACTGTAGCTGATAACAGGAAGGATTCTTTTGGCAATCAAATCGATGAATATTTGCGAGAAGAACACAGACACTCGGTACGAACCACTAGCATTCTCGTGACTGCATCAGAGATAATGATTACATAATACACACTCTGTTTGCATACAAATAGCACAGTACCCTTACATAAAGAGGGCTTTTCTACGAATAAAGAGATCAACTGCTGACATGTTCGCAAAGACCTGGTTCATAATCATGAAGAAAAATGCTCCTGACCTGAGAATTAAAATAGGTTAGCAAAAAGTTGGAAAAAAACATTTGACATACCTGCCAGTGATGAGGTTTTGAAGATGATTTTCATATGCCTCTTTGCGACCAAGGTCAAAATATACTATACCCACTATCAGTGCAAATATCACCAAGATAATCACCTGAGCCGGGAGTAGTAGGACTCACTAATCATTTGATAATTATTTTCAGTGTGCAGACTGTAAGCTAACCTGAGAGTAGAAGCTGATGGGGTCACGGAGTAAGGCTAGTAATGAGCGTGCCGTCACCACAAGACACTGTATATAGTATATACACAACATCAGAATATGTAAATAGCAAGCATTCCATTACAATCTCCAGCATGGCTACTCTGTACCTGCCAGAAAAAGTTCCTGGCATAGGAGGCAGTCTGGACACGTGGTTCATCTCCTCTCTCCTCTCTCTCCTGCAGCTGCTGCCAGATCTCCTCTAGCTGTTGGTTAGTCTCTTGATAGAGCTCTGTCTGCAGGTACTTGTCGGCCATATCAACTTTCTCTCTATATACACTGCGCTCTTCATCTTCATTTATCAACTGGCTGGTAGGATCTGAGGCACACAGGGTAACTACAGTAACACAGTAGTAACGCTCATTCACTCTATAACACTTAGTAATAAGGGCATACATGTATGGCGATGGAAACAAGCATGTCGGTAGGAGCTCCTTAGTAGAGTACATAGTAATATTATGTGCTAGTGTTGGGTGTGTACATGTGTAGATGTACTGTGTGTGTGTGTGTGTGTGTGTGTGTGTGTGTGTGTGTGTGTGTGTGTGTGTGTGTGTGTGTGTGTGTGTGTGTGTGTGTGTGTGTGTGTGTGTGTGTGTGTGTGTGTGTGTGCGTGTGTGTGTGTGTGTGTGTATAGAACTCACCCACATCTAGTTTAACCTCCTCTCTAGAATCACAGGAAGTGAGCACATCAAGGAGGAAATCTGCTGGGTTGTCATGTTGATCACAGGTATAGCCTGCATACAGAGAGTGCATTTATGATTAAAGTCTTGTACAATATTTTATACAAAGACACTACAATCATACAGAGAAGGCACACTCATAAGCTAGAATTCCGCAGTTATGAACCTTTTAGATAGGTATACAAGTGTTACATATACGGCAAAATCTCTCAAAAGAAGCTAAATACAGAGTTGGGAGTCAGACTTGGATGGTACCAACATACCCAAAAATGAGCTGCCTCAGGTGGGACTCAAACCCTCAGCATTCTGTGTTCTAGGCAAATGCTCTACCAACTGAGATACCAAGGCAGCTGGCTAGGCTTAATCACAATACAATAAAACACGTGAAAAATTTCTGTAGGCCTGGATCTACCTAACACAGCTTAGAGTAAGAGGTTATAACCCCTTCTATATGTAGATAGAGCAGAGATATAACTGATTATTGGTCATCATCAAACTCAACAGTGACGTATGCTGGATCATCTGCACAAATATACACGATTTTATCACGTGAGTGACGTCAAGGGTAGAGAGAAGTTAATTGTGCGCGGGCGTAGCAACCACAACGCCTACACGTCCGCTTGTATTCGCTTGGCTGCTCTGTGCAAGCTTTATACACGTGCACTCGCGAGCTCATGGACCCTTTGGCATCGTTTAAGGCTGGCTCGTGGCTAGCCATGATCTGTACTGACCTTAGTGTTTGAGCCATAGACAGATATGAACTAAGGCACTCCCATCTATTGCTACCGTATCTGAACGATAGTAGAACAGCGCCAGAGGGAGAACAGGGACTGCCGCTAGATCAGAACTGCTTGCAGGAGGAACGCTCCCGATTTTACTCAGCGTGTACACGTTAGTTACCTGAATAGCATTGTTGCTTCCACGCACAATAGATGTCAGACTGACTTTTCTCACTCCATAGACTGACACAGTGGCAATCAGACGTATACTAGCCAGACTAAAGTAAACCTACGCTGTGCGTTTCGCGAATACTAAGCTACTATAGCTGCCGAGAACTTACACGTGCATACGACTGTACGCAATGCGTAGGCGTAAATACTATTGCGGTATTGCTCACCCACGCACATAAGTTCTCTCTACCTTCTCTCTACCCTTAACGTTACTCACGTGATAAAATCTGCCAGGCCCTCTCCCGCATTTCATGTCAAGGGGTCAAAGGTCGCGTACAATAAATATGCGCATAGCGGGAGTGGGCCTGGGAACGAGGCTAGACCTCTGTAATAACACAAAGAGAGGAGCCCATCACGTGAGAGGTCATGCGCTGTAGACTGTTGGTGGGAGTTCTGTATGGAAATGTTTTCTCCGTCTACAAGGTAGCTAGTATAAATGTAAACATATTACCTGAAAGTACTAGGTGAGTATACTCGAAATATGGCAAGCGTACCCTTCGGTTTGGCTGTTACAAGTCTTAGAGCGTTTTTACTCGGTCTGCCTACAGGAAGCCAAAATGTGGCATGTTTGCCCTTGCCTAGCTCTACCAAACTTTGGTGTAACTGTTGAAATCCCTGAGCCTTCTTCGCCAAGCACTAAAGTGCAAAACCCTCGGCGTACGCGCGTGCGCGAATCCTTGACATAACGCGCGTGAGCGAATGCTGGAAAGGGCACGTGCTATTGCAAGTTGGCTCTGTACACTGCTGGAAGCGCTACAGCTTTGACCGGAGCAGTACCCATGCTTGTAATGCCTCATGCAGTAACCGCTGGTGCTTCGCTGTACATCGAACAGGAAAACCTGATCGCGGGTAAGCCAGAGTAGGCTATATCTAATTAGCATATTGGGTCTTTCGCTTGCGTTTCACGCCATAACTCTTGATCGGAGCGGTTTCAAAGAAAACTCCACAAATTTTTTGACCTCCGTTCTCCGCTGAGTACGTGACAGTATTTTCAGGACGAACAGACGCTCCAGAGGTGAGATGTGACTAAACAGACAGACAGACACACACAGACGACTACCGTAACCCTCGCTGCGCATGCACGCCGAGGGTTAAATACTGATCGGAATCTCCTACCAGTACACCGGATTTCAGGACCGTTGTCGTTCGTTTTTCCAGTGACGGCTGCACATGCGCATTAGGCTGACCGTATTTGCTCTCATCTATAGGCAGATAGCATAGTGTGTCAGTCAGAGTATACTGTAAAAGGGTCTACTCAACTTCCTAAGGGGGATTCACCACTGAATACAAAAGCGTTCCAACTGCAAGAGGAATAACACTGGCAGTTTGATGCGCATGCGCGGTATCATTTGGGACAACGGACCTGAAATCCGGTGTAACTCAATGCGCGTACATTCTTTACAACTTACGCGGGCGCGATCATCTAATAGCGCGTGCGTAAATCACATGACAGTTACGTAACATTCGGTTCCGATCTCCTCTGATTCACAAACGTGTGCTTTGACGGTTTACTTAGCGTCACGCGCGAGGATAGCGACGTTCTGTGTAGGCTACAAAACGTAGCGGGCGAACGCATTTTATGGACGCGTGGATGCCGTCGACGCGTCATGAATACTCCGAGAAATTTCCGGGCCCGCTTTGCAACCTCTAGCCCAGCCACCAACACTTCCAACTGAGCTTCCAACGTTCAGCGTTATACGCGCGTGACGCTAAGTAAACGGTAGTAGGATACTCTCCCCCTCTTCTATTATATACTCTTGGCACACAGCTATTAGATGTGATGCAACCTCAGGAAACCAGTACAATAAATACCACGGCTGCAGGTCTCAGATCACATAACACAATAGAGGTCACTACTATGATATACAATAAAGGACATGAGCCAATGTCTTTACTGACCTAACTCCTGAAAGTAAGGCAGGACTTGCTGGGAGGGGCCATGGTAGACCAGCTGTCCTTGGGACAGTAGTGTGAGACTGTCAAAGAGACGGAAGATGGAGTAGCGAGGCTGGTGGATAGAGAGAATGATAATCTTCTGATCCTGGGACTGACTCAACCTGTAGCAAATGTACTGGCAGTCACACTATATAGTCTCAGGGTACTTGTTCCTCTCCAACCATGAGTAAAAAATCTTCTAGCATACCTTTTGAGGAGCTGCATCACAGACATGGCTGTGTGTGCATCCAGTCCAGTGGTAGGCTCATCCAAGAAGAGCACCTCTGGCTCAATGATCAGCTCCATTCCAATGCTAGTCCTCTTCCTCTCTCCTCCAGAAACTCCTCGAAAGAACTCTGACCCAATCTGAACCACCACCCACACACTGATTACTCATACTACACTGCTTCACTACACTGCAAAAACGTGATGGTTATTTTAACACAAAATGTGGTTAACTCAGTTGCATGTGTAGTCACTCATTTTATGTAAATGACAATTTAATGGCTATAAAGATGTATAGTTATCTCAGTTGCAGTCTTGTATGTTCAGACAGAATGCTGTGTACAATGGCTGACATTCAACTTGGAATGTGGCAATAGCACGTGTAATTGTTCAACCCGTAAATTTTAATTACCATAATTTACTAGCTGAGTGATTATATAATTGGACATCACATGTCCTAACATGACATCCTTGAGATTGAAATTACAACCTAATATACAGTGGAACCTCAGAAGAAAGGACACTTTGGGAACGGCACTTTTGTCCTTTCTTCGGAGGTTGTCCTTATCTCGGAGGTTCATGAAATATTTTAATTTATAACTTGGGGTGGAATATAAATAATGTAGTGAAGTTTGTGCATGAGTTAGTGTGTAAAATAGTCAAGTAAAGTTGTCTGTCTTGCTTATTGATGTGTAATATTGGCAATCCTATCAATTGTCTGACCAATACACACTTTTTCCATGTCCTTTAAATGCAAGAAACTTGTACACGTACATTTTCTAAAGCAAGTACTGCTTCCTTGTAACGTGTGTGAGGTTTTGCTGTATACACATGACGTTGCGCTCGTACATAGCGCCGTACTACGCAAGCGCAACTTTGCAATTTTAGGGGAGTGGCTTCTGGGTGTCCGCTATTTAGAGGCAAAAATGCATGGTGGAGCGCCGTTCGGCGCAAAGATCTTGTCCGCTGTCCGGAATCGGGAAGCGTCCGCTTCTCGGAGGTTGCTAATGTATTACAGCTATGGTATTTTCAATCCGTAACACGGCAAGTGTCCGTTGTAGCGTGGGTGTCCGCTTCTCGGAGGGTCCGTTATGGAAGGTTCCACTGTATACTCAGTCTAGGGGTCTATGGTATGCACCTTGTTGGCTCTCCTCTCAATGTTTCTTCAACAGCCATTAAATTGTCATTTACATGAATGAGTGACTACACATGCAACTGAGCTAACCACATTTTGTGTTAAAATAACCATCACATTTTTTGCAGTGTATGTATCAGGAGTCGGTAGACTTTCTATATAGGGATGGCGCCGACATGACACGCCCACTAACCAAGATGAAACGGCTCATAACTCCCAAACGCTACAGTTATAAACCTTTTCAGACACATAACAGGCTCTACGAGTGTTTCTCTATCCTATAAGACCCTCAAAGTATGTAAAATACCCGGATATAATGACATACAGAAACTGCCACACCCCCGTTTTGGAATATTTTGTTCATCTTCTTCTTCTTCAGTTCAAACGACCTACCTCGAAATTGGGGGAAGTATTTGCCACGGTTCTTTCACAGAATATCTTCATTTAGGAATATGCATGATCCTTGATGAACAAAATCGTCTTAGCTGGTCGAATACACTTCAGTCACGGTACTATCAGGAGCATATGAGCCGCCGATGGCGGCGAAGGAGCGTTCAACTCCATAGAACGGCATTTAAATTTGAACCACTTAACTCACCTTCCCTATAAGGAGTGATAGGTGACGGGTAATACCCTTAACTAAGTGTTGTTGTGATAATGCTCTCGTTAACGCTGTAGCTTACGCGCAAGGTACACATCGCGCTCCTTTTTTAGAAGGTGCGTTAAGTGGTTCAAATTTAAATGCCGTTCCGTGCTATGATGCGTAGTTGGACGCTCCTTCTCCGCTTTCAGCGGCTCATATGCTCCTGGTACTATATACAGGGCCTATGTGGTTGTCGCCATTTTCTCACTGTAGCATCACGTGATACATGCGCTGCAGAAAGGGGGTAGGGCTCGTGTGACGCATGCGCTCTTGGAGAATAAAGCAAAAAAGCTTTAAAACAAGTGTAAAAACATTTCCATTCAAATGTTGAAGGATATAGGGATGGTAGTGCCAAAAATCATAGAAACAAGGTCTAATACAAATGTACATATAAGTACTTATGCATGCGCAGGCAGGCAACAATAATAACATGCGTAACCCCTCCCTATATCTTATACTACCGGGTTACGCATGTTATTATTGTTGCCTGCCTACGCATGCATAAGTACTTATATGTACGTACATTTGTATTAGACCTTGTTTCTATGATTTTTATATCCTTCAACATTTGAATGGAAATGTTTTTACACTTTGATAACAGAGGTGGTTATTACCTTGGTATTGGCACAAGACTTCAGTCCTAACTGGTTAATAATTCTATCAACTCTCTCCGTTCTCTGCTGTCGGGTCATGTGAGACGGCAAACGAAGAGCGGCAGAGAATTGGAGGTTCTCCCTCACACTCAGTACACCCATTATGAGGTCATCCTACATAGCATGATAGGTCAAAACACTACTGCACAATATGCCATATGATTGACATATGGTTGGGTGTACTTGGTACCTGCACAACATATCCTGAGACACATTTGAAGTTTTTAGGCTTCCGTCTGCCATTGACTAGCACATTTCCTAACAAGCCCGTTCTCCCCTTGCGGTCTGCCAGCACATCTAACAAACTACGTATTACAGAAGCCACATATCCACATGATTAAATAATAGCGTGCAGTAATATCTTACGTTGTCTTGCCACAGCCTGTAGTGCCCATCACAGCGTTCAATCCAGGACGCATGATACCGCTGTAGGATACAAGAAAATACCATCAGCATAGTGATAAATAGCTTGCATAGCTGTATACCTGCAGTCGTCTAGGATGCGCTTACTCTTGCGGCCGCAGTTCATGAAGACTTCGTAACTGATTTGGTGAAAGGTGAGACTCCGCTCTAGCCTGTTCTTGATCGCCGGCCCATTCACTGTTTCGCCATTTCTTTCAGCGGGAACGGTGAGTGCTTGGCTGCCGTAGTCAGGTCCAGGCGTACGGATATGTGACATTTCGGATGAAGACATCTTGACAAATTCGTAGACGATAAATGGGAGCCCACCTTTTTATAGACCTTTTCGCGAGGCGGGGCAATCGCGTACGTATGCGTAATTACTGTGCTAGGGTGTGTGTCTCGATGATTCAACTGCAGTCAGTGTGACCAGTCACCTGTGTGACCTTTCCTTTGTTGAAGGTGGCCCATTTCTGATCCTGGTACCCAAGTATCTGTGGAGGTCATCCACGATTTCAAGGAGTGGTAGAATGAAGCAAAGGCACACTGCAAAAACGTGATGGTTATTTTAACACAAAATGTGGTTAGCTCAGTTGCATGTGTAGTCACTCATTCATGTAAATGACAATTTAATGGCTGTTGAAGAAACGTTGAGAGGAGAGCCAACAAGGTGCATACCATAGACCCCTGGACCGAGTATATATTAGGTTGTAATTTCAATCTCAAAGGATGTCATGTTAGGACATGTGATGTCCAATTATATAATCACTCAGCCAGTAAATTATGTCTTTAGCCATTAAATTGTCATTTACATAAATGAGTGACTACACATGCAACTGAGTTAACCACATTTTGTGTTAAAATAACCATCATGTGTTTGCAGTGATGTGCATGTCATGAGGAGAAAGCCAGAAGAGAGGATTGAGTAAGAGCAAAGAGAACTAGAAATAAAAGTTGCAGAAGTTTTTGCTGATGAATATGCCTACTGGTGTTTAGTTGCCACACAAACCAAAGTAAAGAGTTGTCACAATGCTTCTGTGTTTATGCATCAAGTGTCTTGAAGCACAGACTGAGATTGCTCTAGCACTCTATGTAGCTACATTTCCCACATTATCCCTACCTTTAACATATCAGTTTCCAACATATGCACATGCGGTCAGTTGGGAGTTGGTTGCTAGCATCCATAAAGGTTATGCCCTGTAGTGAGTTCCAGGGCGGAGTGTGCTTTAAGTTGTGCGCATAACTTGGGATCGATATTATAGTCCATTAGAGTGTACTCTGATGTTCAGAGTACTATGACGTTCAGAGTGCACACCAATTGCATAAAGATTATAGTCTCGTCAATGTAATACATGTTACAATAATATGTAACGAGCCCATGGCACTAGTGCAGCTAAGTATTGGTTAATACACCGTAAAAGTAGTCACTACAGCTCCATTGTGCTTTTTTATAAAAATGGTTTGTCTATACTGGTGATATAACTTCTAGTAGTAGAGGGTATCTGTGTCCCCTATGTCTGATGCTCCCCTATCCATAACACTAGCCAGGCCGCTCTGTCTTGCTACCACATACTCATTGTGAAATGGATTGAAGTCTGTTATCTCCAGGTAACCAGCAATTCTAGTGATGTAGCTGGAAGTGTTGGTGTAGAGGTCTTTGAATGTTGGCCTATCAGCTGGGTCATATTGCCAGCACTTGGTCATCAGTGCATACCTAAAAAAAACAACAAATTAGTGTAGGTATACATATTCTATCCTATGGTCCTGTATACTGATGTGTTAGATCCACTATTTAACCAGGTTATTGTCTTACATCTCATCAGGGCAGGCAGTATTTGTAGGTCTGTTCATTCTTCTGCCTGACTCCAGAAACTCTACCATGCTCAGAGCATTCACCCCTGGATAGGGTGACCGCCCTCCACTGAATACTTCCCATACAGTCACACCATAGGACCACTGCAACACACATTGAGAATATACAGTATAAAATAAACTGGCTTAGCTATATAGAGCACTAGGTCATAACATTTGCTACATTTGCCATTATGTTGATAGTTCATTTTTACTATGTAGAATTTAGGAAGTAGCTATATAGTTGTGTACAGTGGTATTCTGTCCTTGCAATAAATTTGTTTCACATGCAAACTTAGCTATATGCCATGCAGGGAGTGATGCAAATATTTTTCAGCTTGAGTTACTGAATATACTTCTCTATCTATTACCAGACCAGCAAACAATCTATGTGCGCACTAAGGAATGCTGCACTTCCTGTTGCAGTCTCATGTATATGCATGAGGTAGTGTAACACTTACAACATCACTCTTCTCTGAGAAGTGGTTATCAGTGAGGCTTTCAGGAGCCATCCACTTGACAGGAAGCTTCACTACATCTCCTGCTCCTAGGTCACCCTGGCGAAAGTAGTTGTAGGTATACACATCCTCTGACAGTCCAAAGTCAGATATCTTTATCACATAGTCCTTGTTAATCCTATATATACCAGTACATCAAAATTGGTACACTTGCATAATGCCAGCAGTTTTTGTCAGGCACCATATTAGCTCTCACATGCAGTTCCTGGCTGCGAGGTCTCTGTGGACAAATTTCCGTGCTGAAATGTACTCCATTCCACTTGCTATCTGGGAACACATCACTGTCAGACGTTTACATACCTCCTGTACCTGTAAAACATACAGTGTATCTCCATCTCTTATTCTCTTCATTAATTCTCTGTTGTTTCAGTACTCTACCCTATACTTACTTTACTCTCAGGAGTCTATGTATTAATGCTAAGAACAACCAAAAGTTATGCCTGAGAAGGAGACACAAGAGAGTGTGATACCTGTTGTTCATCAGTGTCCTGCTTTAGGATTAGATTGCTCCTCTCCCTCTTGAGGTAGGAGAGGAGGCTACCACGTGCCATGTAGGGCATGACAATGTAAGGAGCTGCCCCTGCATCCAGGCAGACTCCCAGTAGACTCATGACATGGTGGTGATGAAACTGCTTCATCTTTACACTCTCATCTAGTATCCTGTTCACTGCAGGCTGATCAAACTGACCTGCACACATATTGTGACCAACGATTATGCCTAACTATACAAGAGGTTTTCATGTCATCAACTACACACACTTACCTTGTAGCGTTTTGACAGCCACCATTTGTCTTGAATCAGTTCTGCTGTTTATGGGGGCTAGAGTTGCCTTGTAAACAACTCCAAATTCTCCTGCAGGGACAGCAGAGCATGCAGTCATCTCTAAGTTCAAATAACACTACTAAACAATATAAGTGCGCAATTTTAAAATTTACCTTTTCCAATGGTTTCCAATAGCTGGAGTCGTGTGTGTGTAATGATTGTATGTTGTGCTACCTCCACCATGTACTGTGACTTGACTCTAGGTCCTTTCTCTCCCTCTCCCTTACCAACTTTCAAAGCATCAGTCAATACATCTCCAGAGCCAACTACAGTGAATAATGTACTATAATTTCCCCAAATTAAGAAGATATACCATATGATCATTGGTAGTGTAAACATGTATATATAGGTGTCTTAACCTGAGAGTGCTCCCATGAGCTCAATGCTATCATAATAGCTACTCAGTTAAAAGTGTGTGCAAAATCATACTATTTGGGTTGACTGCTCCTCTCAGATGGAATCCATCTCCATTATTGGCCACAGTCAGGTTGACTCTAGGTGCAGTGTGATTACCTGGACTGTGATGTATATGTGTTAGCGTTTATGCATAAATGCAGGAATGCATGCGACAGACAACACATGTACATGTAATATAAGTGATAGCCATACTTCTCATAGCTATACCTATATCCTCACATTGCAAAGATGTCCCTTTGTAGTTTGTCGGTATGCCATTTCTTTATTCTTTTTCTGCCTATGATAACCACCAGCACTAACAGAACAGCCATTACAATCAACAACACAACACTACCCACACCAGCTCCCACGCCAGTGATATTAATAGGTGATTCTGTGTTTGTCTCTGAAGGGAGAACAAACAAACCATTGTGACATGTGGGTAGTTGTAACTACTTTGAACATGCATATCATATCTGAGGAGAACTGACCCTTCCTTATATCTATTCTACGTTGCTCAATCCCTGATATGTATGCACTTTCACAATCTTACCTAAGACTGGTTCTATGCCCACTGCAGTACAGCAGCTGGATAGTGGGGAGATAAGTCTTGTGGTATCACTACAGTTGATGAATGAATAGTCATTGAGGCCAAGTTCTAAAGCTCTCCACGAAGAGAAGCAAATCTCCTGAACTACAGAACATTCCTCAGGGCAGATGGAGGTGGGAGGTAGCTCCAGGCTCTCATTGCTACAGGGAATGAGGTAATAGTTGCACAGGACACGGGATATCTGGTTGCTGCAGTAGTCAGTTATGTCCTGAGCAAGTAGGAGATCCTGTGGTATATTCTCCAGCAGAAAGCGGGAGATGTTCTCCTGACTTTGGTGATCCTTTGTGATAAATACATAGTCTAGTCCAGTGGACAGTACCCCATTACAGAACTCAACAGTTCCATTGTATGGCTCACACACTCCAAACCTACAAAACATAGTCAGCATACGGTAGCCAATCAACATTCCATTACATATAGTGTATAACAACAAAAGATTTGGGTCTTCATTTGCTGTGTTAGTAGGGCATGTGACTTCCCTAATAAGTACATGGTATGTGAACAGTCATGCACAATTCACTTGTACACATGTTAGCATCCTTGAATAACCTTTCAATATTGTGTACTGTCTGAAGTGAAGTCTCTCTGTTGCACCTCTCCAGGTTTTCTATTACAAAGTGAAGATGGCATCATCACAAACTTATATAGCGTTGAAATGGCTTTTATGTACAGGATTGTTTGTTAAGCTCTTGCTGCAACGGCCCAAGAGAATCCTTCCCACAATACAGAATTCACATGTAGTACTTACACGTTGATCACATACCTTCCCTTCTGCAGATGACCCCAGTGCTGTTTGCTGGACTACATCTGTGCTGGTCTGTTCCGACACTAGGACAGTCAAATAGACTACTTTCAGAACCATCACATTCTACCTCACTGACAACCACTGGTCCTCCAGGACCAAACACCTCAGTTGCACTTGCACCTGAATGAACCATCATTGCAGCATATTACGTAATCACCACAAAGGTGAACAAAAGTAGGATAGCTAAGCAATTTAACACAAAACAAGTGTATGTAAAACTACTTTTACCCTTTTTAAAGTAGCCAAGCTGCCTACATGCCACTTCTGCATCTCTATCATCCCACATATCAGAGCACACCGAGCCCCATTTCCCATCCATACACACTTCCACACGTCCATTCCATGGTGCTGTACCATCCTGCAGTCTCACCTCACCATGTTGGCACATGTCTAGTAACACAACACAATTGTTCACACACTTTTTCATTGAAGTGCATAATTATTGAGGTGAATGCTACTCAAATGTATTTGTTGAAGAGTAGGCTTGGCCATATATAGAGAGGTTGGTCATTGGAAAGCAGAATGGAACAATATGTATGCAAAGGGAGGCAAGGCATATATACATGTAAAGGTGAAAAGAGGGGAGGGAGGAAGGTGAAGAGAAAGGGAAGAGGATTATTACCACTGCATAGAATGGCCACATCAAATTGGTGTTCAGACATAATCATTCCAGAGCTGACTTTTTGGCCACATACATGATTCCCAATTCCAGCATGTCTACATTCCAGCAAACTTGCTTCATTTCCTATGCACTGCACTTCACCCAGGAACACAGGTCCTGTGCCCTCTCCAAACACATGTGTAGATAACACTGTAGCACCTATTAATATGATAATGTAAACTTTGGCCTTAATATGCACATAGCTATTCTTTGACCTACTAAATAGGTCTCACAAAACCTTTATAGGGGCACAATACTGGTAAATATGCTATATATACATACTGCAGTACATCATTTTCATGTCCGTAGTACATAGTTGTGTTAACACACTTGCTGTTGGAAGGGTCAGTTGACGGCAGACTACAGCAGCATTGATAGCATCCCAGCCTCCAGAGTTGCACACACTCCCCCACACTCCACTCACACACACCTCTACTCTCCCACTGGTAGCATTGGTCACTGCTCCCACCAGGCGCACCTCTCCTGTCTTACATGGGCTTACTCCATGTGAAGGAACTGTAACGGAGAAACTTTTGTAAATGCAGATATTGGCAGTGTGATACTAATATGAGAGAGAGCTCAACATTTAATCAGTACCTAATTGAAATAGTGTATTATATTATATTGGTACATACCCAGACAGCTCTGTATGTGTGCTATATCAGGACAGCAGTTGCCGTGTGTGAAGCAGTCAGGAGAACATAGACATGATGCAGAGCTGAGTGGCTGACATCCCTCATTGCTGTCACACTGACTACAGTCAGTCACACCATTAGACAGACATGGAGCTGGGGGTGTATACACATACATGTGAGATATATACATGTATATGAGCCTGCCTTATACCTTCACAGATAATTCTGGCTGTGGTCTGGCATTGACCTAAGTCAAGTGTTGAGAATCTGCAGTCACTGAGTACACTCTCAGTGCCACTGCATTGCACATCCTGGGGAAGAACCTGGTACTTGCTTTTACCAAACTCGGAGATAACTGAAACTGAAACAGAAACATCAACAGATGCCCTATATAGTCATAGAGATGCATGTACCAAGGTCAGTGGAGTATCCAAGAGTAGAGCATACTATGCTTATTTCAGATTCCTGCCAGCTATCAGCACAGAGTGTGTACCACTTGTTGCTGGAGCAATATTCTACTCTACCTTCCTTTATACTGTAACTTCCCACCAGCCGAACATCTCCATCACTACAAGTGGAGCCTGTGAAAACACAATACCCATCCCTTGCATTTCAACTGTATAATGGTATATGTTTTCCCTATATCCTATCTCCACCTGTGCATATCACTGCAGCCACATCACGGGAACAGTTTTGTGCACTTATTTTG
Source organism: Theonella swinhoei (assembly GCA_963970385.1). NCBI lineage: Eukaryota > Metazoa > Porifera > Demospongiae > Tetractinellida > Theonellidae > Theonella > Theonella swinhoei. Next base: position 3,268,605 of record OZ019960.1, on the reverse strand, counting down.
TTGTGTCCACATTCACTCAAATTCCTCTCACTACCACTGCAAGACACATTGCCAACATGAAATGGCAGTCTGACATCATTTACTACACTGTAGTCATGAATTGCATATGATTCTGATGAAAGAAGAATAGAGAGAGAGGGGGAGGAATAAGCATAGAGCAGGTATATTTCCAAGTAAACACTGACCTCCATCATAGCCTAGTTGTCTGCACACCACAGTAGCGTCATTAATATCCCAGGCAGCATTGCACACTGTAATCCACATCCCGTCCAAGCATACCTCCACACTTCCATCATAGGCAGAACGATGGCCTTCGGCTAAACGTACATCCCCTTCAGTGCACTCTCTACCTGTACAGAGAATGCACACACACATACGTACATACATAAATACAGATGCACACATATATTGGTATCATCTCAATATTAACTTACGCAAACACTCTATTAGCACATCCTCAGTGTGACTGCAGTCATGCACATCAAAACCATCATGAGCACACTCTGTCAGCATCCTCTCTTCACCAGTACATGTTACTTCATCCAGCAGGATGGGAATCAGGGACAGAGAGTTGTTGATAGAGTCTACAGTGCCCACCACTCCTGTAGAGTGGTAGATCATCATAAGACTGCTTCCTAAGTCATTAGTACAAGGTTGTGATCGTTGCTACAATGTATGTGTTGGTCTATGCTTAAGGACTGTGGCTGTTTGAGTGTTGTGTGTGGACAGACACCTGAGTGGTATGAGATGCAGTGTATATAGGTATAATTGACATTATAATACAGGACAAGTCGTATACCAAGTGCTCTGTGGTTTAGTTGCCTGCACACAACCTCGGCCAGGACATTGGTGGTGTCATCACAGACAGTTCCCCAGACACCTTCATGGCACACTTCAAGTCTCCCAATGGTGTCATCTTCACTACCAATACTAGTTAATCTCACGTCACCTTCATCACTGCATGGCTGGTACTCTGAATTGATAAAGTATCTCTTTACAGGCTCATTAGTGGATGACGTTAGTGTCTCTATGCTTACTACCCACTGGGTTCTATATTTTCCTAATCATGATGTATGGACATAATTAGGCCTTACATACCCCTTCCTATGGCAGGCTATAATGACCCAAGAATTAATAAATATGTGATGAGGCATATATGCATGCATGTATATGTACATGTATGCATACTCTATCTTTGTCAATAATATGATGCTCTCATATACCTGCACAACTGACTGTGGCTTCTTGAGGATGTAAAGAGCACTGATCATGATCATACCCAATTTCTTGATGATCGCACTCAGTGAGGCTTTGCTCTGTTCCTTTGCATGCAACTTCAGTTAGAATGATGGGAGTGTACAGTCCTACCTGTGTCTGAAATCCACTTGAGTCTGATTCTAAGTCAGTGTGTAACACAAAAAGAGCACAATGTAAAAGATTTCAACATAATCATGCAGTTGGTGATTCTGAATAGCTGTATATTTTACCCTATATATACTGCTCAGCATACATGTACATAGATTTTGAACTATAATGTAGTCTAACTGTATAGCAATTGCTGCATTCTAACCTCTTGGGGAGTATCCCAGTTGTTTACACACCACACCAGCATCAGTATCATCCCAGCCATTAGAACACACAGTCCCCCAGTCCTGATTACGACACAGCTGTACAATACCATCAACTGCAGTCTCACCCTGGACTAAACGCACATTCCCATCACTGCACCGTGGACCTGAATTTAATTATTTGCAGGCTTTGGTATTGTTCTATACACATTATGATATTCTATAGAGTTTCCCATTCTTACAGTAACAGTATAGTTGCTTATGTCTGTACCTCCTCCCAAACACAATATATGTATAGCTATATACAGGGAAATTACTTGTTAGACACTGAACACCAGCATCTTCAAAACGAAAGCAGTTGTGTACTCTAACCCCATTGTGGGGGCATTGGATGAGTCTGGACTCACTCCCAGTACAGTTCACATTGTCGAGTAAGATAGGTCCAGTACCGCCACCAAACCTTTCTGTGTAGGCATCTATGCAAGTACAAACACATTGGCTCAACTCTAGCACAATTTACCTTTCTGTGTAGGCATCTATGCAAGTACAAACACATTGGCTCAACTCTAGCACAATTTCTCTAACATTGTGAGTGTGTGTTTGTAGCACAGCTAGTACTGCTATTGTGAGTGACTTACACTCTGAGGGGTAATTGAGCTGGTTACACACCACACGAGCATCATTTCTGTCCCATTCGTCATCACATACTGTCCCCCATTCAGCATTGGCACATATTTCTACTCGCCCTTCAAAGAATCCTGACCCTCCTGCTAACCTCAATTCTCCCTCATTGCATACTGCATCGCATATAAAAATACACATGCTCCAGCTAGCAGTTGTATTGCAGTAAGCTATAGCACTACATAATTGTAAACAACTGTGCTCTATGTACGAAGCGTGTTTGTGGATGCAGACGGTTGTAACAAAATTATTCTCTGAGGCAGTCTATTTGTGTAAGGCCTACCTTGACTGATGACAGGCTGCACTCGCGTTAGTACGAGTAGACTTGCACTGGCAAACATACACAGGGTTAGCGATACAAAAGCCATCTGTATGGCTACGTATATACTATTGCATGCATGCGTGCATGTATATATATTCGCTGACAGCGATCCATCTGCGGGTATACGTACGACGTACTAGAAATATTTATGGATGCATCGTGTGTAAACATGGTGATGAGCACTTCCTTAATTGATACTTGTTACTTTTTGAGTGGAACACAGGCAAATCCTTACTCCATAACCTGAGAAACATAAATTACCCTTCCAGTCTGCAGATCCCCAGCCAAGGGCTAAACACCAACCTGTAGCTAGATTCTCAGCCAAGGGCTAAACCATGTTTCACCAACCTGTATCTTCAGCCAAGGGCTAAACCATGTTTCACCAACCTGCATCTTCAGCCAAGGGCTAAACCATGTTTCACCAACCCGCTGTATCCTCAGCCAAGGGTTAAACCATGTTTCACCAACCTGTAGATCCAAGCCCAGGACTGTATAGGCCTAAAGCACATACAAGCCATCATTTTCATCACCATATAATATTATTACTGTATATTAAGGAATATTTGCACTAAACTAGTATAGAAAAAGAATTAAGAAGCAATTGCAAGCTTTGGAAATGCATTTTTGTAACCATTTATTCAGTTATGAGAATAAGTTGTATATATCCTTGTACTATACACCATGAGTGTCATCGTAAGCATATATCTGTAAGCACACTCACACACAATTGCTATTGTGTGTCATTATATAATAGAGAAAATAGTAGTACTACTGTATGTGTAAGTACGATTTTTCTGCATGACTGTGCATCTGCACACAATATAGCTGTATGTACGTTAATTGCCTTTCTCCACCTAATGGTAACTAAGAAAACACAGTAGCTGAAGATGTACATTTAAGCACATATATACACAATGTGTGTTAGTCTGTGCTTGATGTTAACTTTGTTGTCCAGAAGCAGCAGTCAAAAAACAGTGTCTTTAAACTTTCTACCATCATGATATCCAAAACTATCAGTAGCTCTGTCTACGTAATTAGAGACAGGATAGACTTCCTCGGCTTCTACTTTATGGCTGAAGACAGGGCATGTGACACCAGCCATAGCCAGATCTGGCTCACTTTCAATGTCACTTTCTTTTGACTCACGGTTGTCCATACTCTCAATCTCTCCCTCAACTTCAGACTCAGACTGTTCCTCACTTTCACTTCCACTCTCAGTCTCATTTCTGTCCTCCACCTCACCCTCACTGCATTTACCACATTCAGACTCAGCACTGCCATCACCCTGTTCATCTTTAAGCTCAACCCTATTCATATTGCTTTCATCGTTGCCCTCTCCCTCATCTTCTTCCATGCTTTCTTCCTCATGCTGATTTTCTCTGTTCACTGGCTCGAATTGTATTTCCGTGTCAGATGCACTTTGAACTTCAGCTTCTAGCTCACGTTGTCCATGAAACATGTGGATCCATTCACTAAATGTCTCTTCATTGAACTTGGCACTCCAGTGTACTTTACTGACAATCATAAATCTATAGAATTGCATTGCCTTCACTGGCTGGGGGGACAGGTTCTTGAGTAGAGAACTGTCTTGTCTGGCAGAGAAGTTGATGAGAGATGCTAGCATACATCCACCTCCCGTAGCTCCATAAATGGAACTTCCTGCAACATTAAAATGTTAAACACAACCAGTGATAATAATGCAATGTACAGTGAACTTCACTTATCAGCTAGAGTCGGTAGACTCTCTATGTAGGGATGGCGCTTAGAACTCCCCCAATGCTGCTGCTTATAAGTCTCTTAGGCACATAACAGGGCATTAGAGTGTGTACATCCACATCCTGTAGCTCCATAAATGGAACTTCCTGCAACATACATTGTACAGTACATGCAAAAAGATGTCAACAATTTAGGGTAGTATTAGGGTAGCATTAGGTAGCAGGGTAGCAGGGTAGTAAGGTTGCAAGGTATGGTAGTAGGTTAGTGGGGTGTTAGGGTAGTAAGGTAGCAGGGTACAATAGTGTGATAGTTTGGTAGTGTAGGGTAAGGTACTATATAGGGTAGCAGGGAAGGGTAGCAAGGTAGGATAGTAGGGTAGCAAGGTGGGGTAGAAGGGTAGTGCTAGTGTAGTAGTATAGCTTTGTTGAGGTTTTTTAGTAACACAACATGTTGTTATTGCATAACAAGAGCCATAGTACTTCTGCTATAGGATCACCAAAATTGTATGTAATGTATAGTGAAGAGCTCCCTTATCAGAGTAGGTAGACTCTGAGTCTCTATGTAAGGATCGCACTCAGAACTCACCCAATGCAGCTGCTTATCACACAGTACGGTAGTACTGTGTATATAGGGATGGCCATGGTTTACCATTGGTTGTGTATATAAGGAAATAATACTTTCAGTTTGTGGTTTTCTGAGTTCTAACTTGGTCAATGTGAACATGTGGCCATAAGGTAGCTCTGGTTTAAATTGGAGTACCACACAGTACGTAATATGGCTGGGAGAAGTGTTAAACTGAAATGAGCAGATTTCCAAATTCTTCTTCTTCTTCTTCCCGTTCAAGAGGCATATCTCACTAACCACAGCACTAAAAGACATGAAACTTGGCAGATAGATAGAGTCCTGTGACTCCATGAACTTCGTCATATTGAGAAATATGTAAACAATATACTTCATGAAAAACAACAACAAACAATCTCGGCCAATGTATTATTAATAGCATGCATATGTCTGTGGGGTCCAGTAACTCAACAACAGAAGTACTGACAAACATGAAACTTTGTACAGAAATGAACTCCTCTGCCCTCACAAACAATGTCATGTTTAAAAGTGTGTAAACAATAATGAAACAACAACAAACATTCAGGCAATGTATTATTAGTGGCATATAAAAAGCCCAATAAAAACAGTTGTGGAAAGTAAAGACTGATGTGTGGATAACGTTTTATACCCAGATACGTACCCATTACACTGTTGAACAATGTATCTTGTAAACAACAATAAATGGATGAAGTGCTGTAGGTGAATGGAACATGGCCAAGAGGAAACAAACGTAGTGTACTTCTGTGCCTCAATGTGAACACATTCACATGTAGCCACATGTAAACATCTTGCATTTGGGAACAACAACAAACAGCCTCACGTATGTAACATACTTAGACGTAGGAAGGGGGCATAGGGGGCTAACCCCCCCAATAATTTGTGAAGTGGGCAGAGGCCCCCTCCAATAACTTGCACTAAGTACAGTACACCAATGTCAATTACTACTATGCTGAAAGTGAACATTGTGTAAACAACAATGAACGACAGAATGTCTGTGGTATATAATGTACTACATATGTTACTGCTGGTGCAGTGACCTCCATTTCTAACTTCAAATTTAACAGCTATATGACTTTTGGTGTTCACATATATAGGGTGAATATGATCATGTTCACTGAGTAATATTAACCACATTGTGGGAAAAGGAAGAAGCAGCACATTCAGTGCTGAAGCAAGCACAAGTATCGGTATTGAGCACAAAAGAGTGGGGACAAGTAAATCAAAAATCGATAAATTTTGAAAATGGAATATAGGGCTGGCCTAAAAAGTACAGGAGACAAGATCAGACAGTGTCTACATAATTCCCTGCCCAAGAAAATCAATGACACCAGCCCTATATTGTCGCATTATATGACACACGCACACACGCGCACACACACACACACACACACACACACACACACACACACACACACACACACACACACACACACACACACACACACACACACACACACACACACACACACAGCAACTGTGACTCTAAAGTACATTGCACTTTCTCTTGCGACAATATAGGGCTGGTGTCATTGATTTTCTTGGGCAGGGAATTATGTAGACACTGTCTGATCTTGTCTCCTGTACTTTTTAGGCCAGCCCTATATTCCATTTTCAAAATTTAGATTTACTTTAGGTATATAACAGGGCAAGAGTGTTTATATACACTCTCAAAATAGGAAAACACACGGCTATAATGAAAATTCCAAAACTCAGATTTCTCCATCTTCAGTTAGACAAGCCTGGTACAAGTATTTACGTACCTCTATGTTTGCATGAAACAGCTTCTTATTCCCTTGCGCAGTGCCTTTGGCAAAACAGTCTTCATAGGAGTTTCAAGAAAAGCTAGAACGACTTCAAACACTATTATATGAACATTGACTTGTGTTGATCACCAGATTCACCACACTCCTTAGGATTTGAACCATATATCCCTCAGGTCCCTTAGCAGAGTGGTAACGTGTTCTGTTTGGTCAGTGGTTGAATGTAGGTTCCCTACATCTTTATATTATGGGGTTATGCATGTTATTAGTGTTGGGTGCACATCCCCTGCCTGCATGGCCTTCATACTACTTCTTATCATCTTTGCCTGCATATACATGTATACTGCACCTTGTTACTATGATTTTGGCACTGTCATCCTTACATTCTTTAACACTTTAGCTCTTGTATGTCCATACATTCATGCAATGGGTTAATGATGTGTCTTGACTTCACCATAGGGGCAGGGCAGCAAAATTTGTATTAGAGAGCTCCATTGCAAATATACAAATCTAGCATAGTTAGGGTGCAGTATTAAGACAACTGTTTGTTAACTACACACATGTAAATACGAACTCCACAAAAGAATCAATGGCAGAGTAAAGAGGTGAAAGGTCATAGTGGAGGGATAACAGAATTAGTAATATCCAGAAAATAGTCAAATATCATTACACAGGGTTCTATAATTATTGCATGTCCACACAAGTGTCCATAAATTTACTGTCATTGTGGTATCCAAATGACTGATTAATCCGTGCTAGATATGTTGTGAACCTGTCGCGGTATTTCTCTTTAACATCTACTTGATGACTGAAGACAGGGGACCTGACACCAGCCAGAGCCAGATGACCTTCAGTGCCACCTTCCTTTGATTTACTGTTAGCCGTACTCTCTGTCCATCTACGAGTTGCTGGTTGTTGAGAGCAAAATGTATTGCACCAGTATGTCTCAGTCAACATGTTCTTGTAGAACTCCATTGCCTTCACTGGTTGGGGGGACAGGTTCTTGAGTAGAGAACTGTCTTGTCTGGCAGAGAAGTTGATGAGAGATGCGAGCATACAGCCACCGCCTGCATTTCCATATATGCCACTCCCTATAACGGGAATGGATATAGATTTGACTGAAGTAATTTACAAGTCCAATATTCAGCTTTTCGTACATATTTCAGATGTAGTAGTGCTTCATTGAACATACCGTGATGTACACATGCAGCACATGGCAATACAAATCACAACCCCATGTAGTGCTGCCACAATGTAATCAAGAGGTCGAGGAACTAGTGGGAGATAGGGCCCATGCTAGAAACTCTCTTCTTATGCAGGCTGTGTCATATATGTGCAAGTGTAGCAGTGGAGATACTGGAGAACCAGGACATAGCCAAAGGTGAGTAGTTCAGCTATTTGACATCTAGCTGTGTGTGGTCTTAGAGGTATGCATGCTTTTGTGGCAGTATAGATCTGATAAGTGCATGTACTGCTAAAGAAATGTGTGATAATTACAAGTGCTACTATATGCAGTGTTGTAGTGAAATCCCGCATATATTCCAGTCCAGGTTACAGACTGTTTCAAAACTCTCAAGCCATAAAGAGAGAAGATAGTGCTTATTGATGGCCCTGCACATTGACTAAGGACTTCAGGAGGCTCAGGGCAGGGGTGGATCCGGAGAGTTCTACTGCAATTGCAAAGACATTGTGTCTTAACAGCACAGTAGTAACTTTTCCTCTGTCCCACTGAATACACATGTACGTGGAGGAAGGCAATTTATGTAGAGGGGGGGGGGGTGGAGGCACTAAATAAATCGTAGATTGTTTGTGTAGGAGACCTATGCTCATTTTAGAGTGAGACCTATGCCCACTTACAGCTTGTTTGGTAGGTTGTGAGAAGAAAGCAGTAATGCTGCATTGTCTCTTCATGATCTGGCTAAATGTAGCATGGGCTTTGTATATAGCGGCAATTAGGCGTGGCTTCACTTGCACATACGCATTTGTGGGGGCACAGAGCGTACATCAATATTTTTGTGGGGGTATGTGCCCCCAATGCCCCCCTGTTCCGGCACCTATGCACTGTTCTCATTATATATTCTTATAATGCTCCCTCTATGCTTTCTTCCCAGTGTTCCTTGTGTTCCCTCTGTTCCCCCTGCTCAAATGTTTTGGCATCACTTGCTTACTGTGAAAGCCACCAGACAGAGATCAGAGATCTAGAGCTCATTCCTAGGGTATACTCCACCTGGAATACAATCTAGCAAGCTATACGTATAATCCTCTTTGTTATGACACAATCCTGCTCATGTAATGTATATACGTATTAACTTTTGTCTGGTTACTGCTGCCCAGATAGAGGCAGAGGCCCAATATTTACCCCATGGCTGCGCATGCGCAGAGCGGGGTTAAGCAATCGGCTTTGTCTGTCTGTCTGTCTGTCTGCCTGTCAGTCAGTCAGTCAGTCAGTCGTCCAAAAAATATTGAAATTCGTTCTATGTGCACAGTATACAGCTTTAAAGAAGATTTGAATAAGAGAAAAACATATTTACTTCCCTTTCTGGGCGCTGGTTTCATCTACATGGCTCTTTCTCGCTGTTCCAAAAATTAGCGAAGTTCGCTCCACCTACCATAATTGCAAATTACGTGCAAATATGGATGGAATGCACGGATGATCTTTTAAATTATGGAGAGCATGCCTATGTGCACGGGATAGCCGTTCCACCTACAATATACGGTCAGTATAATGTGGTAGTTTATAGAAGAGAAAGCAAGCCCTCTCTTAGTGACAGGGTTGGTCAGAGGAGCAGATGACACACACAAAGAGGAAGGGTGTGGAAGATTGGTATATTTTCTGAGGCATAGAGTGATTGTATCGCCACAATTGGGATCACGAGTTGTCACAAGCATCCAGAAATATGAGGAATGAAAAGCTCTTTTCATAGCTGGGTTGAATGCAGACTTGCATAGAATGTAAGATAAAACATTGTTGGATGTGTTGCAAAATGCCAAATATTCCAATCACCTGTGGAAGTGGTCAGAGAAGCCTAGGACCCACGTACACATACATGTGGATTGTGCAGGACCAAAAACAGTTGATATTGACTCCGAATGGATTGACGCACATATTGTTCTGTCTCCATCTACAGCTGCAACTATGGCATACTTACATTGCAACACATTGACTACAGGAAGAGTTGTCAGATAACGAGTGTGCTTACATTTGCAGTGAATTTAGACAGTTTGTTCAAGACAATGGGATGAAACCATATCATCAGTTCCATACCACCCAGCCTCTAATGGACTAGGAGAATGAGCGGTGAAGACGGTGAAAGAATGAGTAAAGATAAGTATGGTTCTACCATACCACAGGCTACTACAGCAACAAAGAAGATGGGGAAATCGAGGTTTTATCAATTTTACGTATATCATTGTAGTAGTGTACTTTGAGAGTCTTCACATATATTGTAGGCTGTCTAAAGCTGCCTGTTTGAGAATTCTGAGTCGTACATTTGTTAAAGCTAATTGGTGTGTTAGTGCCATATCCTTATATAGGGAGTCTACTGACTCCCCAATAATTATATATATGTCTGTAACCTACCTTCTAATGGTTCTGTAAATTGGCAAGCAGTGAGCCAACCCAGTCATATAACAGGCCGATTTGTTTGTGAGCCACACTGTACGTAATGTTATACGTGAGTTCTAACTTACCGACATTTTCAAATCAGCTTAAATTTCACAACTAGGTGGGCTCGCTTTGCTCACCAAAAAGACACTGCATTTCAACTATAATAGTAATAATAATACTCAGCCATAGCCATTGATCACACACCCAATTTTGTGGGTGGAGCCAGACATACAGATATTTAATGACACATTCTTGGTACCTCTGGGACCAACCTTACCCACGGCTTTGCTAAGTACCAAATAACACTATCAAATTAAAGTTAACCATCTTCGTGTCAACTTACTCGGCTCTATGACAGTGTACTTGTAGTCCATTTCACGAAGACATTCTTCTACTGCTTTGCCACTGGGAGCCTTGCCCCCTATACATGTGTAGAAGTGCACGAGAAAGAAAGAAGGAGTGAAGATAGCAGTAGGAACATTGTACAGTGCACACACAACATAATTTTCCTGCACATAGCTCATCATCCTGACATGGTACATTGTATAACTAGACCGGGCTTGAACCAGTGACCTTGGGTTAGTACCTCAATGCTCTACCAACTGAGCTAAGAGCCCAGCTGACAATATTTACATCTAGTTTGAGAAACTGACAAGCAGACACATAATCCTGATTGTTGTGCATGTGTACTGCAGGTAAATATCCATGCCATGCTCCCACATCTGTAAGACTAACCTGTGAGAACCATTCTTTCTTGGAGGACAGCTCTCATCTCTGCAGTGCAACTGGTTTGTAGCAGAGAATGCACCATCTTTGCTACTGCAGGTGCAGTGCACTCTAATGGGTCACATGACAAGGATCCGGGGCACTCTCCGCCCTCCCACTCCTCCCCCTCCCATACCACACAGCATGTAGCCACACCATGACCCACATCCACCACTACACCAGATGTATGCTCCACGCTATATAGAGTAGTAAATACAATGTGTTAGAACCTACATCCCACACACATATACATGGATTACATATGCATAGTTTATTCTACATGTACTTGGCATAAATGGGTAATAGCGGTGTAGAAAATTAATGCATGTAAATATCTCAATCCAATCCAACTAAAACAGGCAATAAGGACTATATATGTTGTGACATACCCACAAAGAGAGGCGACAGCAGAGCTAACAAAGCTGACTGATGGCTGTTGAAACATCTTCACAAACGTGTATGCTACTTCACTTCTTATCTTTGGATTCCACAGCCCAGGTGGCTCCAGAATCACAACTGGTGTGTACTTGGGCTTAGCATTACAGGCATAGTAGAAGCCAGTGACAATTTCTGGAAGTAACTCAGCTTTGACTGGGACACCTTTTTCGATCACATTCACCACATGACTTGGGAAGTTATCTTTGGCATCTCTGCCACAGAAATACCGCTCCCACTCCCCACGCCTCATATGTATGTCAAAAACACCTGGAACCTGAGTAATATCCAGTATATATCTTTACCGAAGGCCACAATCTGTAACCTCAAGCAAAGCCTAGAAAACAACACACTTCAATTAAATACATGTACCTCCATGCTTCTTCCCCCACCTCCCTTTCCCAATCATTGATTCCCTGTGTCTACATATGTCTGCTCACCAGTGCCACAACACTCTCAATTGTAACAGTCTTGACATTTGACTTTACTCTGTCTACCACTGCACACTTGCAGGAGAAGCTCCCCAGGTCCACTACCATCACCTTGGCTGGGGAATCCATCTTCACTCTCTGTTTGTACAGTCCATACCAGTCTTTGATGAAGGGTGGTGGGGCAGTCTGTGAAGAAACACAGATCCAGGCAATTCCAGTGTTTCAATGGTTGCATAAATACCTCACAATGGGTTTTGATATTGTGGCAATTTCTTGCAGGGAGGGCGATGTGACCATGAGACATGCATATGGTCAGTTTGCAGTGTTGGAAATTGCTCCATAATGCATGTACATGTAGATACATGTACGTATGTAAATAGATGAAAGCTGTATAATTGCTCAGCAATTGGTTTCTAGCTCTTTTAGACTCCCAAAATGTATTAAGAAAGGGTTAAAGAAAGCTGTCAGGTCTTTCATATTCATTATTAGTTGACTTGAAAACTGGGTGAACCAATACACTATTTCTATGCTCTCATTCATTAAAGTACACTCTCTGTTGGGATGGTGTCGAGACGCTCATTCCTATAAAATGGCTATCTATCAGAGGTGGTAACACATTGAAATTAAATGTACCAATGACTTCTGTGCAACATAGTGCAGACCCTTATGAGACAGGATTTTGCTACAAAGCTTCATTCAAAAGTTACATGTATATGCTTAGCGTAACATCTTATGGCACTAATTCAGCTCAACTTTTGCTTTCTCAAGGTTAAGCAAATGTAATGTATTGAGCTTCCTTTCTCTTTTAGCTTTGTCTTTATCTAAAATCTTCCGTATACTCATGTACGATAGAATGTGTGTGTGCACTTTTGCAAAGACTCATGCATGTACTATATACAGAGGGGTTAGCACTCAGTGCCTAAGTAATGTTAATAGGTGAGTTAACAAACTACAGTATATGTATAACTGTGTGTGCTTGTAATTTCACCATTAATGTTGTCTTGGTGTGGTCCAATTGGGCCTCCAGACCAATGCCAATGGACCACCGCTGTCTGTACAAGTCATACCATAACTGACCGTCCATGGCCATGTCATACCATGTCTGAGAGATGAGGTAAGAAAGAGCAGACACATAACACATACATGAGTGGGAGTTTCTTTATCTCTGCATGGATAGTCCAGGGCCGGCGGAGATGGTGGGACAGGTAGGGCTTTTGTCCTACCACTTTTTGGTGGTCCATACAGGAAATGACGTGTGCTATGATTTTTATCTGAGATAGTGAAGTAGGCTAGCTGTGTTCGCAGTCATGCAAATTAAGCCCGCCAATGTACTGGTACGTGGTATAGCCTAGTCTGGAGTCATCCGATTTCGCTTCGTACGCCGCGGCACGTAATGTGGTTAACACGTGCGTGCGCATGCGCGTCCTTCAGCCCGCGCCCTACCACCCTATATGGAGCTGCTTCGGCCCTGTAGTACGTCCTATACATGACTGCCCATGTGTACATGTATAGGGTAGAAGCAAGGTGCAATAAAGCAAGTAGCAAAAGTGTGCATATGTTATACATGTACCTTGCAGACTCTCATAGCCCGGCAGACATCCCTGGGGGACAGGTAACTGAATATGTGGATGTAGATCTCAAGTGGCAATGGCTGTAGGAATATGTCTGCAGCATCTGACCCCACTGACCTCTGCGCCTTGCACTGCATGTTAATAGCCTCCAGGTAGGTATCAGTAAATCCCTTTGAGTCACCCTCTATCAGGGTATGGAGAAGGAGACACATTATCCATTGGTTGTGGCAGAGGTGATTCAGAGGGAAAAGACAGTATACCATTGGGGGAGCAACCTCATCTATATCCCATCTTGAAAAAATGTGCATTTCTATCAGCGAGCACTAGCATAACTCTATATATATCCATCCATCCATCTTATACTAGCAGCATAAGCAGTCAAAATACACATCTTGTCCATACTCAGTGATAGTCATTATCAAGTAGACATACCTTGCTCAAGCTGCCAGGATTTCTGGTAAAGAGCAAGTGTAGTGAGATAATTCTCACTCTTCCTGTACTTCAGTGGGTTTAGGATCATCTCACGGTCCACACGGCGATACATCACCTCGGTACGAAGGATGTACTTTACTCCATCTGTGACTGGAAGTCCTTCGTGCAGTGTATCGTGATTAAAAACAAGGGCAGTACCCTCCTTGGGCCTGACAAAACACACCTCTTCTGTAAAAGACACAGGTAAGAAAGCTGCTCCCACACCATTCTGTGATAGTGCTGACATGTCATTTCCCTGTACTAAACACATACAATTCCATGTGTACTCACTCTGGCTAACTTCATCCAGGAACCTAGTTCCCCCTCCTTGGAAATCTGAGTTGAGGTAAATGACCACTGTAAACACTGAGCTCTCATCCTCGTGAGGAACCCAGGGTCCATCCAGGTGGGGACTGAAGTGTCCTCCAGCTCTGAGAGGTAGGGAGAATAACAGTGATCAGTGCCAGATCGAGTTTGAAAGACACCACAACTCTCATTTTCAAAGAAAATGAGCTACCTTTGATGGATGCATACATGTAAAGTTATCAAATGATGGAAACACTATCAACCAACATCAATGCCAAGTCATTATTAAAGATCCTGAAAAAACTCAGGATCCAGCAGGGGCGTAACTAGCATGAGGCAGAGCAAGGAGGCATTTGCCTCCCCTGTTTTCGACCAATGAATGATTTATTAGGCTCGCCGCGAGCGAGCGCAAGTGGCAGCTAGCTATAAGACTAGGGCTAACAACCCGCGAACGACAGTGCGCAAGCAGCAGCTAACCACAAACGAGAGTACAACTGGCAGCTAGAAGTTATAAAGGGTCGAACAGTGCACACTCTACCGCTCATGCCCGGTCGTATGCGCATGCGCGGGCATGTGGGCTAATGAATAATTAATAAGCCCCCCCCTAGGATTCAATCCTAGTTACGCCCCTGTCCAGCTGGGATTCAAACCCAGGACCTTTTGATCACTAGTTGGACTGAGCCACTGTATCTCGTGGCAGAGGAGTGTAGGAGGATGGATGTTAATATCCTAAGGATTGAATTCAAACCCAGACAATGACTTGGCTATACAGGCAAGGCATATACAACATGCAAGACTCAAATACATGTATCTCATGCTCACGTTAGACTCAAATACATGTACATGTGTCTAACACTGTCTGTACATTATTCGTGTGTTCCTGGTTTGAAACGATATCACAGTGCTTCATAATGGAGAACATTCTGCTGCCTGTTGCTCACTTAGTGTCCAGCATAAATACATCAGTGTATACACAGATCATATTGCTATCTTACTTGTATTTTCCAAACTTGCAACATTCATTCAGTCGGAAAGGTTTCCAGGTGCCTTCATTTCCGAACCCTACAGGCCGTATTCTAATCACCTCCTTCCTTGAGAGATGAGGTTGGAGTCTCTTCCACAGGCAATCCACAAGAGGCTGACAGATGGCCAGCACTCGCTCGTTGCTGCGGTACTCGGGAGGGAAAAGACCCGAGAGATCCGAGTAGCCTATCTTCTCTGTCTCTTTCACGTAGTGACAACACTCCTCTGATGACAGCAGAGAATGTAAAAGAAAGCACCTAGCACCGGGCACATTCAGGTCCTCGCGAGTGGTCTTAGGAGGTCTGCCAGGGGAGAGAATTGATTGAGGGTGCTTCACGTCACGAAAGTTCTTCTGTGATGTAGTCAACATAGGACGGACTACGATTTTTGGCTCCTTGGCCGTGCCCTGAGCTACCAAGGGCTCAGGAAGGAGGAATGACGGCTGGGCCATTAGTCTGGAGTAGCCACACCCTCTCATAAAACGGGAGGAGCTGTGCGCGCGTGGGCGGGCCAAATTCGGTTGTTGTTACACCCGAGTGGTCATTATTATCATTCAGCGGAAACCTTCCTATACTGAATGGCTATATAGCCATGGACGTGGCTGCGAGGTTCAAGAAGGAAAATTGTAAGTATGTTAGTGTCTCGTTAGAGGGTCTGGCTAGCTAGTCCGGTAAATTTGTGTATTTGTGTTGTGATTGGACTAAAGTGAGATGGTAGTGGTAGTGACTCTGTTTTTTGTTATCTGTTGTAGATGTGCCCTTTACCCCAATGAATGTCCTGAGGACAGTTCAGGTGGAGAAAGATATTGCTTTTATGGCGAATCTACTGTGTGTCCCTAACTCAAAAACACATGAAATATTTTGTCAGTTTTCGAGTGTGCTTCAGCAGCAGAAGGCACTCATTCAATATTGGATGGAGCACGATCCGGAGGCCTCATGGCGAGGTCTGATAGTCATTTTAGACAGTTTTGGGTCCCTAAGGCCAAGGAAGGTTGCAGATACCATACGTCATCTGGCAGAGCCTGTCACAGGTAGCAGAGACTGTGTGAGGGATCTAGTAATATGTACAGTTGTATGTATCCCTGTCTTGCATAGCTATGTCAACAAGTACAATTGACCATGGTACTTGCACTAGCTTCATGAAGAGTGGATAATACACTTGTGTAGTTAGGAGTTACTGCTTTGTTACTGAATGTTGAGTTTACAAGGCTGAAAGCAGAGTTATTGGACTGGTTTGTAATACTGACTTGGACATTTTGTCCCAAGTACCAGATTTCTTCCCACAGAAAAACAGTATATTGGCACAGTGGTAAAAAGATACAGAAGGGCAACCATTTGGTGCTTGGACTAGAATTTTCAGTGATAAATATTGTAGCAATAATAAACCTTCTGCCTGCATACATTGCATGTACATGTATAGTTACCGAGAGGGAGTCCTTTCTCTTTAGCAGCTATAACTACATGTAAATAGCCAGTTCTACTTTTGCTATACATGAAATATAGAATAACAATATTTAGATAACTTTTGTAAAAGGACATGCAAGGGGCTCACCTATGTGTACATGTTGATTTATGATCAGCTTTGAATATGAAGATTTCTCCAAAAAGTGTTTTCCTCTTGTTCATTTTATCCCTCTGCAGATACCACACTCAATATTGAAAACCTGTGTCTGGTCATGGCCTCAGTGAAAAAGTGGTATAAGCTAGGATGTGAAGTTGGTGGTCTGAATGTTCCTGGCGAAAAATGTTATGCAATACTC
This sequence comes from Theonella swinhoei, assembly GCA_963970385.1. Classification (NCBI taxonomy): domain Eukaryota; kingdom Metazoa; phylum Porifera; class Demospongiae; order Tetractinellida; family Theonellidae; genus Theonella; species Theonella swinhoei. The sequence continues at coordinate 3,251,587 of OZ019960.1, read as the reverse complement.
AATAATCCTGCCTACACAACAGAGGAAGAGAAGAAGGAGGCACTAATGCTTTACTACCTACACACTGTAGCAATGGCCTCTTGGCAACATGTTGCAGGAGCACTGCACTTCAGGAATGAGGTGACAGCATTACGGGCTGCAGAGATCTTCCTAAATAAATGTCCACACCCAACTGGTAAGTGAATGTGCATTTGTGGTTGTGTGGAAAAATTAATTAACCCTTGGCGTGCATCCGCAGCGAGGGTTATGGTAGTTGGGTCTGTCTGTGTGTGTCTGTTAAGTCAAATCTCACTTCAGGAGCGTCTGTTCGTCCTGAAAATACTGTCACATACTCAGTGAGCAATGGAGGTCAAATAATTTGTGGGGTTTTCTCTGAAACTGTTCCGTTGCAGAGATATACTGCTTCCTGCATTGTATGGCTATTTGTGCAGTCGGCCATTTTGGAAACAGCGCATGCTCATTATTAGAATTTCAATAGCGTGTGCGTTTTCACACGCGTGGTACTGAGGGTTCTGCACTTTAGTGTATTCATTTGTCAATAAATCTAACAACCCTGATTACTGCTGCATATACCAGGGGATTGGTAACTATATATGTTATTTCCAAGGCTGGTGGCTCTTCCACTAGCCCATACATTACACATAGTTTTATTGCATGCTATTTCTATAGTGTTAATAATTTGTCGGTGTTCTCCATGTGTTTTGATGAATATGAAAATTTCAGAAACACATGCACAAACACTCCAATTAGACTGCACAAATGATCATTCCCCTTTTGTAGTCTAGCCAGGAATGACTTCTTTAAGCAGTAATGTTAATGTTTTTGCCTTTTGAGGAAACTGGACAAGCCGACCTGCATGTAGTATGGCAGACCTGATATATACATGGAAAAATATTAGCACACTAGCTATGTGTCCATGGCCAAGGCGTGAACGTCCAGATATGCCTCTGGATAGGTGCTGTATATAATTATAGGTGTACATAAGTACGTAGGTGGATTTGCAGGCTTCAGAGCTGTGTAATCAGTCGTTCTGTCTCTCCATCTCTGTTTCTTCTTAGTGTTCCCAGAGCTCACTCTCACTCCAGACAATCTCTCAACTGTACTGGACAGTATGGATGATAGTCTGTGGCAGAGGTTTGGTGAACGTGTAAATGTAACAGAATCTGAGCAGATGAGGATCAAGGGACAGTATTTCAGTCTCCGTGAGTGCAAACAAGCAGTGATTACATCCTTCATCTCTTCACATCCAGCACCATCCTGGAGACTAGTAGCTAATGCACTGTATTGGATGGGGTCTCAGAGTGGTGGTGACAATTGTCATAGAGCATTGAATCATCTGCAAAAGCGGTTTCCCACAGGTACTCACACACACACACACACACACACACACACACACACACACACACACACACACACACACACACACACACACACACACACACACACACACACACACACACACACACACACACGTACATGTTAGGGACTGATTTAATACTGGGAACTTTTATACACATACCTGTTAGGATGGTTTTAAAACCACCCAGCTCATTTTATATAGCACCATGAAGACAGCTTCAAACATGCCATTTTGGGGTAGTGAGGTTTTAATGCCTACTTAGAATTCATCATGGTTTGCCTATATAGCTTGCTATGGTCTAGCTCTCTGCATTCCAGCAGAAAGTGCTTGTGTGTTATGTGTAAACCTAAAGTAATTTTACTCCCTATTTTGGTTCTAGTCTCTAGTATTATCTTATTTAGAGAGCTGTAGAAGGGACAAAGGAAGATACATGTTCTCTATTTCCACTGACAGCATTAAACCTCTCAGCTGTTGTTCACTTATCTTTAAGCTAGCAAGTCAGCAAATGCATAAAAAGCACTAAAGTGCAAACCCTCAGTGCGTCATAGACAGTGGGATTATTTGTGAAAGTGTACACTCTATTGATAATGGAAAGTATACAGAAGTTTCCAGGCAAAAGCTTAGAAGATTAGTATTGAGAGAGAAATAGCTCACTATCCCATACTCCAGACAGCACTGAAGTCTTTTAAAGAACTTTAGAATGCTCTGTCGTCAAAACCATGCATCAGCGTGGTTGGAGGCTATGCAACCAAATGACACTACCTTAAGGTGACTATTTTTTGCAGGTACTAAAGTTTGATATTTCTGCGGATTTGCACCAGAATGCAAAATATAATACTCGGAGGCTAAGTAGATCCCATAAAACAGTGGCAGTAAAGGTGGTAACAGACACACACACAGACCAAGTACTGTAACCCTTGTTGCACATGCATGCTAAGTGTTTTGCCTGAATAAGGGGTTCAGAATCTAAACACCCATTGGTTAGCTATGAGTAGGGGCCCTAACCAGCTTAGCAAGATCTTATGATTACATAACAAGCATGGCAAGATCTTATGGTTACAAAGGTGGGTATGTAGTGGATATAATGGATGAGGCCAAATGCCTTCACAGAGAACACAGTATATAAGTCCTATAGAACCATTGTGCCCATTACTGGTGTATGCGCTACGTGGTTATGGGTAATAAAGTTTCTGTTGAATTTCTTAAAGAGCACTAGTACACATGTACATGTAAATGTTGGGAGCAGTAACAATATGTCTTACATCCTATACTTCAGGTGGATTGCATACGAGATTGACATACAGTGGGGAAGAAGTTGAGTTTCAGTGTGAGGAGCAGGGAATTTTCATACACTTTCCAGAAGAAAAGGAAACGAAAGAGGAAATCACTACCACTCTAACATCACTCAATGTTTCCAGTGATGAATGTGTCCTACCAGATGATGCTGAATTAGTCAGTGCAGTGTACCAAATTCATGTCAGTGAAGCACTACCAAGTCCAGTTGATGTAGAAATCCAACACTGTGTTCATCTCTCAAATCCCGATGAAGCATTTTCAATGAGTTTTGTTAGTTCCAATGCAGAACAAGATCCACCATATCAGTTCACAGTCATTGACGGAGGCCAGTTTGAGCCAAACACACGTTATGGCAAGATCAAACTCTCTAATTTTTCAAAATTTGCATTAGTACGATTTCTCAAACGTCTGCTACCTCCGGTCATATGTGTTACCAATGTGTACTGGAGACAAAGTGGTCCTGGGAAGTACGAAGTTCATATTGTAGTTACCAAGGACTTAAAGCATACCATCACAGTAAGTGTTATCAAAAGCACACCATCAGAGTAAGTGTTATCAACCACTATTTGTTTATATACATGTAGAGTTGCACATGCTTGTATATGTACAGTAATATTTTCCACTTCTTTCTCCTTAGCATCTTGATTCTAAGTATAGAAGTTGGGATAAGATGTCCCAAGCCCAAGTAGAATTCAAAGACAAAGAAGACATTGGTGTCGATATTTCAGATGGTACGTACATGTATGCACTATGTTAAAGAACAAGACTGTACATGACATGTTGTGCAGGTGAAGTATCTTCAAAAGGATGGAAAATAACAGCAATGACAAAGCCAGCAAAGGTGTAATTGGCAGTATAGTGCATGACCTACGTACTGTATGACATATCACATGGATCATACTGTAGACTACAATTTTTTTTAATCTAACTCACCCTGTCTCCATGTATACATGCTTTAGATTACAAAGAGGTCTGTGGATAAGTATGCACCTGGAAAGTATGTTCCTCACATTCATCTTCGAGTAATGTGTGAATCTGATCAGAGGGTTCTGGGGCAGGAAGATGTGACTGTAACACTGACTGGAACCAGAAAGCCTGTGTCTTTTATCCTTGACTGTGATCCCCCAATTCCAACCGCACCAAGTATGTGCAGCAGCATTTCTAACAGAGATTTATAATGTACAGTAGGTACATCATTATGTATTTATAGCCTAGCCTAGTAGGTACTAGGTGGTTCCTTTGATCTGGGTAGCAGTATACTTACATGTACATGAACAATTACGTGCATAGAGCACTACTTAGAAAAAGGAAAGAAAGAAAGAAGTAGTGAAACAGAGTACAGAAAGGAATTCTACACACAAATATACACACATACACAGACACACACCTACACATGTCATACACACCAGCTTCAACAGCTTACAAAAATATATATTTTAATCTGTTAAAAATTTCAGCTTCAACAGCTGGGAAAACTAACAGCTTCAACAGCTTAGAAAAATAACAGATTGTAAGCCATGTAAGCCATATCACTGCCAAAATCTCAGCGTGTAAATATACTCACTACCTGTGGGCTATAAATCAATTATACCACCCACTTATCCTGACCTGGCTGTATATACAAGCCATATCAATCGCTCATGTGGATCTGCTATGATTAATATGTTCTCACTTGTCTCCCCCTCCTACTCACTCCTACAGTTACAGCTCCATATTGTGGTGGCTCTCCTACAGCTTTACAGCCACCACCACTTCCTGGTGAGTCCTGCTACACACATTCAATCTCCAACTATACATGTACATACTCCAGCTACATCTAACTATATAAGCACCTTATATACAACTGCCCTTTGTTATATATGTTGTCTCCTCCACACTCTCCTGGAGTCCAGATGCATGGCCTACTCTACTGCAGCTCACTCACCTAATCATGCCCTCTGGAAAGAAACTGAAGATTATTGAACACATTGCAGCCAAGTGGAAGACAGTTGGGATCCACTTCAACTTTGACCGTACTGGATGCACCATTGACACTATTGCGGAATCTAACCCATCGAATCCTACTGCATGCTGCACTAATATGATGAAGATGTGGCTGGAAGGGAAGGGGACACAACCAGCAAGCTGGGCCACTTTAGTGATGATTCTGAGGAATGCCGAGTTCCATGTCCTCGCTGATGATGTGGAGCAGCTTGTGGAGGATGGCGAGGAAGGGAAAGAGGCTGGGGATGGGGTTCAGGAGACTGATTATTCCAGCAAGGACAAGTCCTTTAGAGAAGATATTCCAACCACTGGTGTGTGTGTGTGTGTGTGTGTGTGTGTTTGTGTGTGTGTGTGTGTGTTTGTTGTGTGTGTGTGTGTGTGTGTGTGTGTGTGTGTGTGTGTGTGTGTGTGTGTGTGTGTGTGTGTGTGTGTGTGTGTGTGTGTGTGTGTGTCCGTCTGTCTGTCCGTCCATCCGTCTGTTTTTCCGTCCTTCTGTTTGTCCGTCCATCCGTCTGTCAGTCTGTTCTGTTTGGTTACCATGCTAATTTGCAACATCATCATGCACACACTCAAAGCTGGTACCAATAGGTAATTCATGGATTTTGCTGAAAATGCATAGCCGTAGGAATAAAGTTTTTAGTGGGGGGGCCCTATTAGTACTCACGTGATGCAGTATGCATGAATGTACATGTACTCATACTTATGTAGTCTACATAGGTCTAAATTATGACGTGCGCTCACACGCCATCGGATTATCGCTGAGCGACGAATAATATGCTAACGGATTGTCTCTGCATCATTGCTTTTCGCTCTATGTACGTACATTAACTCGCAAAAAAGTGGGGGGGGGCCAGGGCCCCCTTGGCCCCCCCGGTTCCGACACCTATGAAATGATTAGTTCAAAAGTTACATACGGAGTGTATACTTACCTTTGCTATTTGTTGGCCCATCCAAAAGTACACATAAGAGCAGTGGCACAGATAAGGACAAGGTGTTAATATAGATGTTAACCAAACTGCACCAGCATATCAGCATTCCGCATACCATTCATGTATGCTATGTAACTGTCAATTTTGTTCGGTGGAGTAAATACATGTAACACTAACCTTTGATATTTACAATCTCATGCCAGAGAGATGTATAGAGGAAATAGTGAGCCTAAAACTGCATTTTGTGCCTGCAGTTGATCTAAGAATAAAGATAAAGCTGTAAATCTGATGCATTTCAGTATTTTTGGTCACTGACAAACTGACTGAAACGATTGCTTAATCCCACTTGCACATAAGTATAGGCAGGTAATAATCAACCTATGATATAATGTACTACTGCACTTCAGTGGTTTGATTTATTGTGTGTTAAGACCACTTCAACCAACCTTTGTTTAGTTTTGTGTGCTTGTGTTTTCATCTCTCTCCCTTTCTGTTCTCTCTTCCACTGTTTAGTGCCACTACACGCTGAGGACAGTAAGAGAAAGGAGGTTGGAGGATTGGGGCTAGGTGACAGGGATGAGGAAGAAGGAAAAGAGGGTGGGAGGAGCGTAGGGTGTGGATGTCGATGTCATTGTGTGATTGTATAGAAAGTTCAACTCATAGGAATGTGCCTTGGCTAGATCCTCTCATTGACAGACATTATTCCTCTGATCCTCTCTGTGACAGTCAGTCATTCTGTTTTTTCCATATTATGTGTGTATATTGTGCTACTCTCTCCATTTCTAGTATGTATTTAATGTTTGACTAAAATGTGCTACCCAAATTGAGTGTTCATATGTATATGAGCATCGATTGGCTATATGCGATGTTGAGCCAATATAGAAAGCTGTGAAGGTTTGGGTACAAGGAATGTTAGGGCAGGTAAGGTTGTCCCTATTAATGTGCACACAAAACACATAAGATGGAGTGATAGTCTAATAGATTGTACAGAGGATCAATGAGAGGGGCAGATGATATATAGCTGCCCCTCCAGTTCTCCACCTGACAGAGAGACTAAGGTGGAGCCTTAGATAAAACTGCAGCTTGTATTGGTGTGCTAGAATATGCTCCCCTCAGGCTGTGGCTACTGTTTCAATAACACTTGTTTCTGAGCACTGGAGCGGATGTTGAGTCCTGGTCTGCACCACAGTGCCAAATACTCTTCACCAAGACAAACATCCTACAAATTGTAAATGTGTGGAACAGGTTATGTGTGGGTGATATCCCCCCAATACTACATGACGCGTACAGCATGCCTCTCACTGCTCAATGGAAAACAAAAGTTGGGTTAGGAATGTAATGAATGTTTTTGACTGGGCTGGTTATCTGTCATGTTTTTCTGAGATCATGATCAGTGGGTGTGATCAAGAGCTCACGGATTTGCTAATCTGTTCCTTCAGGGACCAATTTCTACAATCATGTTCTGAGACATCACACTATGACAAACGGGTATTTGAGCTTGAGCCATATCTTTCCAATGTTCGAACTACTGCATTACAGATAGCTCTCACAAGACTATGAGTATATAGGCTCTCATTCACTGGCTATTGAGGTGGGCCAATATCATAGGCCATCACCACTCCCAGTTGAGGAACACCTCTGCAGTTGTTGCCAAACCATAGAGAATGAGCTTCATTTTTTATGTATATGAGCTTATAATATAAGTATTCTGTGTTGAGAGAAGATCTATATAGAGTGAGTCTGCAGTACTACAATATTGCCCATGCAGGATAATTATGCAGTTTTTGAGCACAGAACAGAGGTCTTTCAGTGTTTTCACTACAGTCATCATATCCACAAGTAAACAACTCAGTAGAATTATGTGTAGAAATCTTTTAAATACAGACTTAATAACTGATAAGTCACCCTGTCTTATAGTATAGTATAGTATTATTATAGTTCTTAGTCGAATAGAGTGGGACACTAGGCACTAGGCTAAATTATAACACAGTAAAACGGATATGACAGTGCCAAAATTAAGAAACATGTAATAAGGCAGAGATGACAGCATGCAATTCCATATATTCTAGTGTTCTCTCTTTCCACCATAGGTGAAGAGGTATATAGTTGTCCCAGTTCTCCACAAACTGCCATACCTACAGCTGAATTAGGAAGATGAAGAATGGACATTAGAAACCATAAGTCTATTCTCTCCAACTCTTTGAACCCCCCTGACTTCAGAGTCACACATTATTGGTTTTAACATTCATTTGGAATTGGGGGTGATTCAACCCTAATTATGCAAATATGCATCTCAGAAAAGTGAAAAGTGTTGTGCAGAAATGATATATTGGTGTAGGTTGTAGAATTAAAGAAGAAAAAATCGGGCCAAATATCACTATAGCAGTGTACTTTGAGAGTTGAATACTCAAGACAAACTTTACACACAGTAACTGCAGTGCTCTGATCCGCATAAACTGTATGGGTAGGTCTATGGAAACTTCAAAGTTACAATTACATGACAGACAGCATAACATCCCTAGCTGTTGGATGTGGTTTCTGTAGTTATGTGCGTGTGTGTGTACATGTATAAGCATGTCTGTTGGCGACGACATTTGGCGTGATGTCAATGCGCCTAAGATTGCAAAACGCCCGATCCTTGTGCGCATGCGCCGCAGTAGACTGATCCCGGCCTTATAAAAAGGCAAGTCTAGGTGAGCCATTACTGTAGAGCCATGGCGCGCTACAGGTCGAAGAAAGCGCTGCAAGTGGGAGTACTGTTCATTCTCCTTCCTCTGGTGCATTGCCAGGACCAGTTATGTCTGCCACAGGTGGTCGCATCGACATTCGTCCGAGCCACTGTTTTTCGCTCTACACCGCCTTTTTGCACGGAGGAGTATAGCGATTTTCGTGAACTGCTAAAGAATGAGGTCTCATCCAATATTGAATTGGGCAAGGGATGCGCGTTACTGGATGTGGAACAGTTTTCCTGCGAGTCGTTAGGTCAGATCTGCTCTTTTTTGTATTTGCCCACAAATTGCTTGTCCTAGGCCTACATGATGAGCTTTACTAATTCATATGCACAGCTGGTCATATTTTCCTTGCATTTTGTATTCAGGACGGAGGACACGTGTTGAGTTCAGTGTGAATATCACTTGCAATGAGGAATGCATTCGATTTGAAGATGATCAGCAATTACGTCGGGAAACTGAAGAGAATGTGTTAGTGTCTCGATGTTTGCAATTGTCCTATCATTCGTAGGTACATGTAGTAGCGCTGTATGTGAGTAAAGATGTATTTGGTTATCATGGAATCTTGCTTTAAAAAGTTTGGGAACCAAGACAGGTAGGGGAGAGCTTGAGATTCCTTTGAGGTGTTTATACAAAGGTGGATTCAGTGTTCAGTCCATTTCTGTAAGTTTTGTTATGGAGTAACAAAGCCCATATTGACTGCAGGATCAATGTGAGGGACGAGGTACGACGCTCGCACACAGATGATGTCACCATTAAGGATACAAGGGTGAAGTTAGAGTACAAGAAAGGGATGAAGACCTACTATCATGTGTGTCCAGGTGGGGTTGCAAGAACCACTGGCAACTTCAAAATCTGCAGTAAGTCTTTACATATATATCATATTGCACATGAATAGTATTATGTGTTTCTAACACACAATGCATCGACTCAAAATATAAAGAGTAATACAAAGAGTATATAAATGCTGTATGCATATACAGTGTGCCACCTGATCTGTGTTCACATTGCATGTAATAATTAGGCTATCTGTACAGGTCTACTTGTGTTTCTAAGTACTTGCTCCTATTACCTTGCTAATTTAAATCCTGTACAATGATATTTTTAGAGGCATACCCTATTCTTAATGTGTACATGCATGTATATATTCTAATCCATAACTCAGTGCTAGTCTAATTTGCACTCAACAGACTGTGAGCCGAAGTGCATTGCGAGGGAATGCCCAGGAGATACGGAGTACACTGACTGTGGTACTAGCTGTCCTTCCACATGTGACAACCTGAGTGATGAACCTCGAGCATGTACATTGCAGTGTGTAGCAGGTGTGTACCAATTTTTTGCTGTTCACTAGTACAGGGTGGGGGAGTATATGACCATGGGGATGGCCCCCAAAATTTATCAAGTAGGCGACACTTCCTCATGTGATCTATTGCAGAAGTGCTTCATAATAACACATGCACAGATAGCTGTATCTTGTGGTGATTTGCATGCAATTGTGACATACGTAAGTGATTGTAAAGCTACAGCAATTTTTAAAATTGTTGATCAGGCTAATTTGTTAAGGGTACCAAGACAGGCAGGTCAAAAGAATATGTAATTTTCTGTGGGTGGCTTCCTCGTGGTCCTCCTAGCTGTGATATGCTTGCACACACTGAGACCTCCTCCCAGCCTTGAATCCTTCTTATGCCTCTTAAGTATGTGATTACTGGGTATGTAGGGCTTTAGTGTATGGCTTTGTCTCTATACACAGGCTGTTTCTGTCCCGGTTCATTGGTTCGTTATGGGGACAAGTGTATTACTCCCTCTGAATGTCCTGACAGTATCTGCTTGCTACCTTCTGATGCTGGAGAGGGAAGGTAATCACCTGTTTTTACATACAGTGACCATTTGATTAGGGTAGTGTATGCATTGGTTTATGGAGTAAATGTAAGGCTGTTTTCTCTCTCCCTCCCACACATAGTGCTGTCCTAGAGCAGTACTTCTACAACAATGCCACTCAGCGATGTGAAAAGTTCCTGTACAGTGGATGTGGAGGGAATGAAAATAGTTTTGCAACCAAAGCAGCCTGTGAACTGAGATGCTCAGGTGAGTGGTGTGTATGAGACAGTTGTATTGGTGAAGGGTGGACAGATGATGTAAGGTGATTCTAGGTGTGTGAACAGGTGGTGATATCATTGTTTTATTTGGCAGAGTGTACTAATTAGAAGTACAGAGTACAATTGTGGTTTGTTAGTGTATTTGTTTGTCCTGTTAGAGGACACTATTTTATGTAGTAACATATGGAGCACCTTACATACTGTAGATCCCAGATGTCGTGGTGATTATGTGTTTAGTCGCTGCCCCTCGCAATGTGGCATAACATGTGAGAACTATGACTTGCCTCCACCACTGCGGCCACAGTGTGGTGTACTGACACTGTGTGTGGAGGGATGTACATGTCCACCTGGCCTCATCCCGCGGAGTTCACGTCTCTTTGACACCACATGTGTGCGTCCAGATGAGTGCCCTAAGACCCATCAAGCAGCATGCTCACAGAGACCAGAGACAGGCAATTGCAGGTATGTGATATGCATATACATTACTCTTGTACACAGGCTGCAGTAAGGGCAGTCTGGCATCCACTGTCTGTGTATATACAAGTCTTTCTTGTAACACTGAATGCTATATATTAGTGTGCTCCTGTATGTAGTATTCGAGGACACGTAATTTAAAATGTCAAGCTGATATACGAATACCATTTACTCCTTGGGAGTCAGAAGAGCTAGATTGAGCAATCCATACATAGCTGGGACGCTGTAGCAAAAATTACCCAGAAATTGAGCATGCATACATTTCCATCTTTCCACCCCTCAATAGCCATGAGGCTATAATTATGCATATCTGAAGTGTAGCTCCACCTCCTGTGGCTGCTCTCATATCCATCCTCCCACTTGTATCTGCAGAGGTCGATTCCAACGGTTCTTCTACAACATCTCATCTGGCAGATGTGAAATGTTCATTTATGGAGGATGTGGGGGCAATCGTAACAACTTTGAGACAATTGAAGAGTGTAGAGACAGCTGTGTAGGTAAATTGACTATATTAATTCTCACATTGAGAGAGAATATAGGCTGTGAGTGTCATCTGATCAACAGAGGTCTTCAGTTGACTCCTCTGCTTAGTACTGTGTCCCCCTTTCATCCTACCCATAGTCTAGAGAAATTAATGCACCAATTTCAGGTGGAATATGTATTAAGATCGTAGAAATGCCAACACACAGAATCCCTGGTGTTCATGTATGTATGTAAGCAAAACTGGTCACATTTGGCAAGATGTTCCTAGTTGGCAGTTGCGTACATGTATGTGTATATTATAAGGCTATGGGCATGCATCATCTCTACACAGATACATAGTCCACTGCCTATTTACATATATGTTACATCTCTAGTGTATTTTGCATGATTGCCATGTATAATCTCCACAGCCGACTGCTCTGCAACCATCTGTCCTGCTGTTTTACCTAATTGTGATAATCCTGTTATTCCTCCCGGACAGTGCTGCTCTATCTGCCCAGGTATGCTCTGTGTTGGACTACTGTATCACCATGATACACATGATATACATGTATGCTTGTGATTCTGTATGTCAATGTATGCAAGATTGTGCTGAAAGTTACAAAGCCATATTCCTATGCATGTATCTTATAGTGTAATAACTCTAGTGAAAGTAATACAATTGCTGTGCATAGTCAATACCAAGAAAGGCACACATATATTGTTAATGTATGCATGTACAGGCCTCGTGGTACCCTGTATGTACACTATGTACATAGTTTTGTGAGCAATAAGTGGTACAGTTGGATACCTTGTGCACACTTTTCTCAGCACCACGGCCGGTTCGACCGCCACCACCACCAGTAGAGATAGCACCACCAATACTGCTCCCACCACGACCTCCACCACCACCACCACCACCGCCACCACCAACTGGGTGTCCTGGAGATAAGGTGTACCTTGAGTGTGGATCTGCATGTCCTTCCACATGTGACAGTCCAGAGGAAGTTATATGTCTGGCTGTGTGTGTACCAGGTACTGATTGATGTTTGCTGCCTAACCATATTTAGTCCTCTGATACAGCATATTCTTAGGGCAACTGCCTAATATGCTATGCTGTTTTAAGCGGGTTGTACACACACATGTACCTATCTGTGAAGCAATACATAAAGTGACGTGTGTATATATATATGTACATTAACAGTCTGCATTATAGTCATACTTGTGGCGTGTCGGATGTATGTATATGTGTGTGCCTGCTAGAGAATAAGTTGTGGATTAACAAATAACCAGGTGATTAGACAGATTTGTTCCACGCTGCACATGCAGGTTGCTTCTGTCCAGAGGGGTTACTGGAGTTGGGAGACAAGTGTGTGCCACGATCAGAGTGCCCCAGGCGTCTCTGTCGACTTCCAGCTGACCCTGGACCATGCGAGTATGTACAGTGTACAGTAATGTAGAACTCAAGAAGCATACCTTACAGAAATTAAAAGCCACTGCAGTACACAGTTCACCACACTGTGCATGATGTGTACCACAATATGGTGGGTGTTGGTGTCTGTGTCTGTCTGTCTGTCTGATGCCCTTCAGTGCAACGCAGTGCAGACATTTATAAAGAATGTATTTGCTATACATGTAGGTGCTTTATTGACATTAAATGGTAACTGTGACATATACTACACCACAACTGTATTGACTGAGCTTTTGACTGCAGAGCCTTCTAAAATCCTCTAATAGTAGGTAGACTAGAAACACTCATAGATCTTGATACACATGTACAAGAGAGTGTTTCTGCATACCATAAAATATGATTGTACACATGTTGTTTCTGATATTAGTCCCTCAAAATTAATGTGATTTAACAACGTGCTGAATATATGACTTGAATTGTATGTATAGAAAAGCATACGAGGTACATGTACCAGTACATGTATATACATGTATACAAATGGACTTGTAACTTGTGCATTTAGGAGTTCAGAGCTATTCTATATGCTAGGTCGGCACTATCCTACATACTCTCTAACGACTATCTTCTGTTATGTACTCACTGCAGGGCAGCAACCCTGCGATACTTCTTCAACAGTGAAACACGGAGGTGTGAGCAATTTACATATGGAGGCTGTCTGGGTAATGAAAACAATTTCAAATCCTTGGAAGAATGCAAGTCCAAGTGTCCAGGTCAGTGTGCATGTGTGGACATTTAGACACTTGTACATGTATACATAATACTCAATAAGCTGCCATAGCACCACTGCCATCAACCACACACGCCCAATCATGGGCGGAGCTACACATACATGTACATACAGGCAAATCCTTACCATCTATTCCTCCCTCACCCGAGAAACACAACTTACCATCCATTTGCCCCTCGGCTCTAGCCAATCCTCAGCCAAGGACTTAAGTTGACTAGGGCACAAGTCATCACCATTCACTCTTTGTTTATGCACATTCCAGACGCCTACTTATCAAGGACATAAATGTAAATGTAGTATTGATCTGTATAAATGTAAGTATTGATCTGTATAAATGCAAGTATTGATCTGTATACTATTCCTAGATCCTAGGTGTCCAGGTGATCGGGTTTTCACCAACTGTGGGACAGACTGCCCAGCTACATGTGCTAACAAGGATGATGATATTTTCTGTACAGAACGTTGTGTAGTTGGTGAGATATATACATGACGTTTGCTTGTGTGACACATGCATAGCGTGATTAAACATCCCAAACTCAAGAATTTCTACATGAATTGAAATGACTGCTTAAAACCAGTATTGTGTTCGCATTCCACGTGAACGTGTACTTATACCAATTACCTATTATTCAGGTGTGTGCCAGTGTCCTCGTGGTACAGTAGAGCTGGGAGACCGCTGTGTGGAGCCAGAAGACTGCCCTTCAGCTAGTCAGTGTCAGCAGCCTATTGTCACTGGTCCCTGTCGTGCGTCCATCCCCTCCTGGGGTTACAACACCACTACTGGACAGTGTGAGAAGTTTATCTATGGAGGATGTGGGGGCAATGAGAATCGTTTCTGTACTCAGGAGGAGTGTGAATATGTGTGTGGTGAGTGACAATATATACCTACATATATTACGTATAGCATGTGTGCATGTTCATCATTCTGTTCCTGTGTAGTACATTATGACAGTACTTGAAAATGTTTCCTCTCATACTGTGTATTTACAGATCCATGTAGTTACCTAGACTGTGCGCCAGATGAAGACTGTAGAGTGGATCCCAATGGAGAGGCAGTCTGTACCCCCAGCTGCACCAAAGGCGACCCATGTGAACCTGGTGAACGCTGTATCTTGGAGTCAGTCTTCTGTATCAACCCACCCTGCCCTGACCGGAGATCCTGCATCAGTACGTACATCTTGCTCTGCGTAATTCTGCTAAGCCACCTACGTAGCTCATTTGATACAGTGTCTACCTAAAATGATTAGTCTGGGTGTCTCAGGTACACTTCATATTCCTGTTATAACTTAAGGGCCCTCTTGTTTTGTCAGATCTCAGCATGTGTAGAGGGATACATATATGTGAATACATAATTGTACACACTAAACTCTTTGCTAACCTCTGCCACAGCTGACTGTTCTGTGGTGCGCTGTGCTTCGCCTCCTAACGGTACGTGTGACAACATATTGAAGAGTGATCCTGACAAAGGGATATGCTGTGACTCCTGCGGTACATATATATGTACAAGTATATGCATCTTGAGAGGCTGTCATGTAGCCTCAACTATGCATACACGTACAATTGTTGATCATTGCTCATAATTGTTTGTAGTCAGTAATGTATGTTTTCAGTCGTATGTGCATTTCAGGTAGTTGAGGAGACTGGATAGCTGATATCTACACATGCTACTGAATTGTTGGTCAATACATACCTCACCATTTTTACCCCACAGAATGTCCAGGTGACACTGAATATAGTTTCTGTGGCACTAGCTGTCCTTCCACATGTGACAACCTGAGTGACAGACCTCGACCCTGTACATTGCAGTGTGTACCAGGTGTGAACCTATTTTCTTCTCCTCATTGAGTCCATATGTAACATGTACTTACAGTGTTATGAATGGTAGGGTATGGCTCTTCTAACTTATGGTTCTTCCACTTACTAGTACATTGTATATGGGATGCTTCTGTATCTCTGTATATGCAGGGTGTTTCTGTCATAATTCATTGGTCCGTGTTGAAGACAAGTGTGTTACTCCCTTGGAATGTCCTGACAGTATCTGCTTGTTACCTTCTGATATAGGAGATGGAAAGTAATTGATGACATGTAGTGTATGCTGACTTGCAATGTAGCCTGTGGCTTCAGTCAACGTGTAACATTCTCTCTCCTCCGTTTTGCAACTAAAGAAGCCTGTCAGTTGAGATGCTCAGGTGTGAGGAGTGGGTGGATGAGTGGGTGGATGAGTGGGTGGATGAGTGGGTGGATGAGTGGGTGGATGAGTGGGTGGATGAGTGGGTGGATGAGTGGGTGGATGAGTGGGTTGATGAGTGGGTGGATGAGTGGGAGTGTAGTAGTAGAACATGATTGAAGTGTGTCAGAAGTACAGAGTGCATGCTCATGTGTACTACATTATGAGTAGGTCTTTGGTGCCTTGGTTATTCTTGTGGTGGATATGATGTCACTACTCATAATGGAGTGTGGTCTGCACATGTAGATCCCAGATGTCCAGGTGATCAGGTATACAGTGACTGTGCAACGTCTTGTGGAGTAACATGTGATAACCACGAATTCCGTCCACTCTGTGATTATTTCTGTGAGGAGGGCTGTACATGTCCACCGGGTCTCATTCCACTGACTTCAGATCCGTCTGAGACAAAGTGCGTGCCTCCAGAGGAGTGTCCTGCCCCTCCTGAAAAAGTATGCTCACTGAAGCCAGAAACAGGCAATTGCAGGCGAGTTACATATACCACATATACATGTCCTGAATAACTGAATGACAAACCAGGTTATGATATAATTCAAATATTTATGTAACATTTGCCAAAAACTTTAAACCACCATACGGCAGCTTTCTTCAGTCTAGGACACTCAATCCCGGACACTCATTCAGTCCAGGACACTCGGTCCAGGACACTGAGTGTCAATCCAGGACACTGAGTGTCAATCCAGGACACTCGATCCTCCCCAATCAACTGTGTTCAGTCACACTCTGCCAATACTGATGCATTTTTATTAGTGCATGCTTATACAATCTAACTTGTATATACTTGAGGTGCATCTCCCTAGTTAGGGATGTTACACATTGCTCTATGGGGAATTCCTGGTTATGACAGTCAAGGAAGTACAGGATGTACAAAGATATATGTATGTATAGCCCTAGCCCTAGCTCTAGCCTGGGAGTTCTCATATCATGACGAGCTGTGACGTGACATGTATGTATGTACACTTTACCTGCAGAGGTCGGTTCCGACGGTACTTCTACAACAGTTCTTCTGAGAGATGTGAGTCCTTTGTATATGGAGGATGTGGAGGCAATGGTAACAACTTCGAGACGATTTATGAGTGTCAAGAGACCTGTCAACGTAAATATGTACATGTAAAATAAGCCACATGCAATGAAACTGTACGTACATGCAGCAGACCGTATTGTTGTAGTTGGGGTAATAATCCTCAGAGCACGTGCTCAGCCCTACCTATGGTACTTCGTATGTGTGTCTGTCTGACGTACATTTTCTCAGACACGGTAAGCTTACATGTTGAAAAGGATACATATATATATATATATATAGCTTAGGCACAACATGGCACATATAATAAGAATGGGTTTTGCTATATTTAGACACTTCCAAAGTTATGACATTATTTGCTTACCATGAGACATCCTACATGTACGATGAGACCTCCTACATGTGCCATGAGACATCCTACATGTGCCATGAGACATCCTACATGTGCATTGTTCATACAGTGACTACTTGTAGAAGACCAACATAATGCCATGTAATTTTCTTAAGATTATACTTTTCCTAGAATGTGTGAATACATTAAGTAGGATTTTCAGCAGCAACTTTGTGATCATCTGTTATCTGCAATAAATGGTAAAGAAAACAGTTGTAATAAGGTCACCTATTATTTTATCCCTAGATAGTGAGGGTCACATTCTTCAAAGTGCTGATAGCCTTGTGGGGTAACTCCACACTAGTTTATATTCCATGTAGTGTTTAGTGGCCACAGCATCAACCTGTGCCATGAAAGGAACAATTAAGCTCTGGATCACTGTATGACTTTTATGGTCAGCAAGTAACAGTTGAATGAAAGCATCCGTTCTTATGAACTGCGTCGTGCCAAAACTGTTAGTATCTTTATATGTGCACACATGCATGCATGCACATGCACACACACCAGCATGCAAGTGCAGCGAGGGGCATGCTGAGGGTTAGATGCTGAGGGTTAGATGCTAGAGGTATAGTCTTCAACACCATGTACTGTAGTAGTTTATGTACTTGGACATATAGGTTCACTTCTTACTGCATACAATATACTAGCATTGTTAGCGAGCGTGAGTGCGCATGCAAAATTAGAAGCATGTATAACATTACGGTATGTACACCGCCCGTCACATAGAAAAATCGGCTCATTGACGTGACTAGGAGGGCTCACTATGCTTGCCAATAATTGTGCTATGCATTTCCTCCATTGCAGAGTTCTGTTCTGCTATTCTGTGCCTTACACCTCGCTGTGCTAGACCCTTCACCCCTCCTGGACAATGCTGCCCTATCTGCCCAAGTGGGTAATTGTGTCTGGTGTACTTGCTAAGAATATTTACTTGGAAACTCTATTACTTGTGTGCACCTGTTGGTAAAGGCCTAGCTGGGTGTATGGATTACTGCATATGTGAACAGGAAAGTATTTTTAGTTGCCCTGACTGTTATTTAAGAAGTCTGTTCTTACTATTCTAATTTGTACCTTGTCCTTATTACTCTAAATATGACGTTCTTACTAGCAGATGTAACACAAACAGTAGTTGCACTACATGCACTCTGCTATGCACATGATATATTTAGTCTTGTCTCTCCCCTTTGTGGTGCTAAAGGTAATAGGCTCATACCCATGCAGCCATTGCACCCATCCAAAGGGAAAGAAGTTATGCAGTTGTGCCAAAATTACGTGTGCAAAATTAGCATACACTATAGCTCTGCAAGCCTAATGCCACTCACAAAGGCTTTGTTCTGCTAATTGGCCTTTTGGAGCCAAACCATTTGAAAAAAACCATCAAAATGGTGTCACGAGCCTCTGTCTTGCTGAATTACAGGACTTCCAACATCACTGATCTGAATATTCAGTGACAATGTGTACTTTTCAGCCTAACAGTCTGAGACAGGTTTTGAGACGGAGAATTGGTCAATAGTTACTAGACCTCCCTCAATTGCCTTCGTGGGTGGGGTGGTTGGGTACAAGACTAGTGACAACCTGAAACCAAATATCGTGAGACAGTGCATGTTGCTCCCTCTCTAGCTGTGCAGTATGGAATATTTGTCCAACCTGGGTGGTAGTGTGTGATGGATGTGGAGCAAGCAGTCAGCTCTCAATAGCTGTATACTCCACATACATGTATACTGTGTGTTGTGGTGGTCCTGGGGTCATTCCACAGAGAGAGGAATGGAATCAACTATATACACTTGTATGTATAATTAAGTACAGATACATTTGTGTCCTACCTCTACCACCAGCACCCCGACCACCATCCCAGCCCGGACTACCACCACCAATACTACCCCCACCCCCACCACCAATGATACTACCCCCGCCCCCGCTCCCGCCCCCACCCACGCCCCCGCCCCCACGAGAGACAGAAGAGCGACCACCGTCATCTATAGAAATCGGACCAGGACCAAGACCACATTGTCCTGGAGATAAGGTGTACCTTGAGTGTGGATCGGGATGTCCCCTTACATGTGACAGTCCCGAAGAAGTGGAATGTTTGGCTGTGTGTGTATCAGGTACACAATAATGTGCACGTACATGGACTAGTTGTATATGTACATGTATATGCATTACTTCAGGGCAAGAACTTTAGTGATGCATACAAGACTACAATATCAGTCAGTACACTCTCTGGGTAGGGATAGCACTGACATGAGCCTTAGTGTACAAGACAGCCTTAACATAAAAAGAAGTTCTTAGTAGAGTCCTGCTTACTGCAGTTATGTTTAGAGACATAAAAAGAGATGTATGCTTCTTTCTTACATAAGCAAAGCAGCTTATCACTTGCTGATTTAAAATTGATGGCGTGCCTGTAAAACCGCCAATCCACCAAATTTAATTCCCCACCAGGATTATGCATAATGTACATAACCCCACCCCTACATCTATTTTTTATGGGGATTTGTTACTGTACTGTATTCTGTAAAATTGTAGTGAAATTCAAGTCTATAGAATAATTGTAGTGAAATTCAAGTCTATAGAATGCGACTTGACATATGATGCACATGCAGGTTGCTTCTGTCCAGAGGGGTTACTGGAGTTCGGTGACAAGTGTGTGCCACGATCAGAGTGTCCCGGGCTTCTCTGTAAGCTGCCAGCTGACTCTGGACCATGCGAGTATGAGGATTATGCACATGCATACAGCCACTTTGCTCCTCAGTGTTTAGAAATATAGGTGTGCACTAGCTAATGTACCTACATGTATACACTGCAGGGCAGCAACTAGACGCTACTTCTACAACAGTACAACACGGCAGTGTGAACGATTCATATACGGAGGCTGTGATGGAAATGCAAACAATTTTGAATCTTTGGAAGAATGTAAAGCCAAGTGTCCAGGTAAGTTTACAGATACATTCATACTCTCACTTCCACTGAAACTTAAAAACATTTTGTGATAAGATGTATTCAACAAAGCTGGAATGTAAGTGTGCTTCTCTCCTTGTTCTAATGAATCCTACCAGGAATTTTCCATTCCTTCCACACAATTAAAATGCTGGCTAAACCAACCTTGTGCTGAGTATTTGAGACATCAAGATGATTATGGAAACTTTTATCCCAAAGCTCTGTATTATATTTGTGGGAGAACTACGTGTCTGTCCAGTGATAGTTTAATTGCATGTGAGATGGAAAGAGGACACAATGTGTCCAGATCCTGGTGATCTTTCACTTTATTACACATTTGTCTGTGGTGATATTTAGATCCTAGGTGTCCAGGTGATCAAGTTTTCACTAATTGTGGGTCAAGCTGCCCAACTACATGTGCTAATAAAGATGAAGATCGTATCTGTACATTGGAGTGTCGTGTTGGTAAGCTGGCATGTATATATAGTCATGGAATCTGTAGGATACACCTTTGGCTTGCTTGTAATTGTTCTGACAGCCACTTAAAATACCTAAATGGCAAATTATAGACATGAAATATACGTACAAATGTACTTTATAATTATGTGTATTATATACGTAGAAATCTGACGGCTGGAGGGCTAAGTAGTGTCCTGAGTACAGCAAGGACACTACATGCTCTGGACCTACTGGCTTATGTTTAGGCTATGATAACTACATACAAGGGTCTATAGCTGGCTGTAGGCTCCTAAATCCTGGATCTATAGAAATTTGTATACACATGTAACAAACATAAAAGTTCACTAAATCACGATTTGTCGACCAGGTAGCTAACCCACTTGGGTGTAGTGTCAGCAGCTGTAGTAATATTGGGTCACGTTAAAAGTCTTGAGGTTGGATACAACCTGTGTTAGTGAGCATCTGCATTGTCTCAAGGTACGTACGTTGTCTAACGAGTTTAGACTACAGCAATGAAATTGATTGGACAAGGACAATTCAAATTTTAGCAACAACTGTACCCTTGGAGTGCATGTGCAGGAGGGGTACAGTAGTTGGTCTGTCTGTCTGTCTGTTGTTAAGTCACATCTCACCTCTGGAGCATCTGTTCATCCTGAAAATACTATCACGTACTCAGCAGGCAACGGAGATCAAATGTTTTCACTGAAGCAGCTAGCTCCATTGCAGAGATACACCGCTGCCTGCACTGTATGGCTATCAGTGCAGTTGACCATTTTGGAAACCGTGCATGCACATTTATAGCGCATGCGTTTTCAATTATTGCGCACGCGTGGCGCCATAGTACATTCATTAGTTAGTGACTCTGGATACACTGGGATCTGCAGTATTCAGACACCCTTGGGCCATAGTGTAGTTCCCTTGCTGCACTTGGGTGACTATAGATGCTGCTCAGATCCCATGCATCCAGTATTTAGCTAACAGTTGTATATCACAGTGTGTATGTGTGAGCTTCCTGCTGCAACATGTCTGGCAGCAAAAAATATGCATGCACTGCTGAGTGTATCACTGTGCAAGTATGGGTGGAATCAAGCAGTACATAGCTAGATGGGTATGAATGTCGACGATAGTATACAAGTGTGACATCCAGAAGTCATGCTTGAAAATTAAGTTACGTATACATAGTACCACTATGGAGGATGTTGATATACTGGTACTATGGATACATGTATGTCGGAGGGGAGTGATTTATATAGCACAGCATCACAATCTGTACAATATTACATTCTACTTGGACTTGTGGGAGGGGTGTTATTCCATTTCTGTCAAAAGTACCCATCTTTTAAAGGTGTTTGCCAGTGTCCTCGTGGTACAGTAGAGCTGGGAGACCGCTGTGTGGAGCCAGAAGACTGCCCTTCAGCTAGTCAGTGTCAGCACCCTATTGTTTCTGGGCTCTGTCTTGCGTATTTCCCCTCCTGGGGTTACAACACCACTAGTGGACAGTGTGAGAAGTTTATCTATGGAGGCTGTGGGGGCAATGAGAATCGTTTCTGCAGTCAGGAGGAGTGTGAATATGTGTGTGGTGAGTGACAATGCCATGTACATGCAATAACCTGTAAGGGTACTGGGACATACATAGTATGTGTGATATATTGGTACAGCATCAGTTACATCATTGTTAATGGATAACTTTTTGCGCTCTGTGTACAGATCCATGTAGTTACAAGGAGTGTTCTCCACATGAGGAATGTAGTGTGGAGCCCAATGGAGAGGCAGTGTGTACCCCCAGCTGCAACAAAGGCAATCCATGTGGACCTGGTGAACGCTGTGTCTTGAAGCCTGCCCCCTGTCTCATCCCACCCTGCCCTGTCATAAGATCATGCATCCGTATGTCATACAATTGTGTAACAAGCATGAATAATTGCATAGACTTGTCAATTAGTGTCCCCCCTCTCCCTTCCTGCCTCTCCCAATTCAAATCTTGCCTGGGTTGCCCTCTATACGGTGTTACATATGGTAAATTCTTGCTATCTTCTTTCCTGTTTATTTCACAGCTGACTGTTCTCGAGTACTTTGTCCTCCTCCTCCTACTCCTGCTCAGTGTGATAACATAGTGGAGAGTGATCCTGACAATGGCATATGCTGTTCCTACTGTGGTGAGTACTGAGGATATTATCCCATGTAACTTCAATCCGGCACAATCTTACCGTGATCAGCACTATTTAGTGTGGTATAATGTGTTTGTATGTACTAATCTATTGGCAATACTCCTGAGATACTGCCGTGCATGTGTGCCTCTACATCTCAAAAACAGAACACATTAGTTTATTCTTAGTTGAGAGCATGGGTTCTGGCGGTAGTTCATTGGCAAGCAGAGTGAGCCTACGTAGTTGTACAGCTGGCGGGGGATGTATCCGACAATGCCTTTTGGCCCTGGGGCTACCCACGCACTACGCGCAAATGTAACTGGCCTTGCCTCTTCTGCTCACCATCAATGCTTAGCATTCAACTAGTTAGCTACGTATAGTGTGTAGCTTTGTGGTCATCCGATGGCCAAGGAAAAGGGCTATGAAGTGTAAGAATAAGTATACTGGTATCTCATTTTCACCTGCAGACTGTCCTGGAGATACTGAATTCACTTACTGTGGTTCTAGCTGTCCCTCCACATGTGACAGTCTAGATGGAGAACGACTATGTACACAGCAGTGTGTACCAGGTGTGTAGCAAACTTCCCTTGCCTGTTCTGCCTCAAATATTGCCATTCATATCATTATACACAATGTAAGCACAACACAACCACCACCTGCTACATTTTGAAGGTTCTTTCAGGTTCTTTCAGCTTGTATTCCTGTGGCTCATGTATGATATACGTATCTCTGTACACAGGATGTTTTTGTCCTAATACATTGGTTCGATATGGAGACAAGTGTATTACTCCCTCTGAATGTCCTGACAGTATCTGCTGGTTACCTCCTGACACAGGAGAGGGAAGGTAATGTAGATTTATAGCACAATGACTTGTGTGTGTGTGTGTGTGTGTGTGTGTGTGTGTGTGTGTGTGTGTGTGTGTGTGTGTGTGTGTGTGTGTGTGTGTGTGTGTGTGTGTGTGTGTGTGTGTGTGTGTGCCATTTGATTGCATGTATATAATTGTATCACTCATCCACATTGTCTCCCTCCCACACATAGTGCTGTCCTAGACCAGTACTTCTACAACAATGTCACTCAGCGATGTGAAAAGTTCCTGTACAGTGGATGTGGAGGGAATGAAAACCGTTTTGAAACCAGGGAAGACTGTCAACGGAGATGCTCAGGTCAGTTAATACATGCAAGTCAATGAGAGAGTAAGGGAAACAATGAATAGAGACACAGCCTGTACATTTACCCTTGAGGACACCTCTCTAATAGGCACAGAGCAGTTACACAACTTCCATTAGTAACTCACTCCTTCTATCAATGCATAAGAGATTATCCTCTATTTTCAACAGAGTATTGTGTTGAAGTACGTTGAACGATAATGTACCTTTTGTGTGTCACTTGTCTTTACTTCCTTTATGCTATCTCTGTTTGTACACATGTAGATCCCAGATGTCCCGGTGATCAGGTGTACAGTGACTGTGCATCGTCATGTGGAGTAAGATGTGGAAGCCGTGACTTGCCTTCACGGTGTGATGACATCTGTAGGGAGGGGTGTACATGTCCACCTGGTCTCCTCCTAATGAACTCAAATCGATTGGATCCTACAGATCGGTTTGAAAGTAGATGTGTGCTTCCAGAGGAGTGCCCGCCTGGTACATGCAACTAGTACCTTTGTGCCTATACATCTATATCAAACTAGCCACAATTGAATACATCTATATGTCACTGGCTTTCAATGCTTTATTCAGCTGAGCATGTTAGGATATGCACAGGTACATATCCTATAGCATGCATAGCTGATTTCTGTTAATTCCAAAGTACATAGCCTGCAGTTAGCAGATGTACATGTACTCGACCTTATATGACCAATGTGTCTACTTGCATGTACATGTACATGACGTGATCATTTCTTTTATCAAATATCTCCAGTGGACTGTTCTGCGGTCCTCTGTATCAGGCCTGTGTGTGATAATCCCGTCACTCCCCCTGGACAGTGCTGCCCTATCTGTCCACCTGGTAATTACTAGACAAATGCAGGAGTAAACCCACCTAGCTGTGCAGCTGGAAAATCACCATACGTACCAAGTTTCCAGCAGTACAGTTAAATGGGCTAACTCCTGCTCACCCACTAAGCCCTACATATTTTATTAATCTAATCCCCTTCCCAAGGCTCTCCAGCAGACTGTTCTGAGATTCTCTGTATCAGGCCTGAGTGTGATAATCCCATCACTCCCCCTGGACAGTGCTGCCCTATCTGTCCACCTGGTAACTATTACGTACAAGTTCTTATTTTTCTACATACATATTTTCCTACATACATATATATGATTGTGTATTTTAAATTCTCCAGACTGTTCTGCTATTTCATGTCGTAAGCCTGACTGTAATAATCCCATCACTCTCCCTGGACAGTGCTGCCCTACCTGTCCACATGGTAAAAATGACATATATATATATATATATATATATACATGTAATACCACTACATACTGTACGTAGTTAACCCTCGGCACGCATGCGCAGCGAGGGTTACTGTAGTTGGTCCTGTGTGTGTGTGTGTGTGTGTGTCTTTATTCAACATCTCACTTCTTGAATAAATAATCGTGCTATAAAAAAACGTACATACTCAGTGGCATTACGATCATCAAAAATATTGTGGGAATTTTTCTGAAATGACTTGTGTTCAAGAGTTATGGCATGAAACACAAGCGAAAGAGCCAATATGCTAATTAGATCTGGCTTCTCTGGCTTACCTGCGATCAGTTTGATGTACAGTGAAGGGAACTTCAGCGCAGCAAAGCACCAGAGGTTACTGCGTGAGGGAGTGCATACTGCTCCGGTCAAAGCTGTAGCGCTTCCAGCAGTGTAGGTGTACAGAGCCGCCAGCTAGTTATTATGCACACGCGTATATGTGAGGAGTTTTACGCATGCGCACCATCTCGGTTTGTATAACGCGCCGAGGGTTCTGCACTTTATTG
Organism: Theonella swinhoei; assembly: GCA_963970385.1. Taxonomy (NCBI): domain Eukaryota; kingdom Metazoa; phylum Porifera; class Demospongiae; order Tetractinellida; family Theonellidae; genus Theonella; species Theonella swinhoei. The sequence continues at coordinate 3,225,902 of OZ019960.1, read as the reverse complement.
CATTCATTATTTTTATTGTTATGCAAGCTGTGTATGTGTCATGTACGTTGTACATAATACGATTAGGTGGGCTCACTCAAGCTTACCGAATAAGTGCCAATTTCTCTACAATCATTAATCACATATCTTTTCCTTACCAATATCTCCAGTGGACTGTTCTGCTGTTTTGTGTATCCAGGCTGAGTGTGATAATCCCATCACTCTCCCAGGACAGTGCTGCCCTATCTGTCCACGTGGTAATTATAAGTTCTTATTTCTCTATACACGTATCATTACATGGTTTTCCTTACCAATATCTCCAGTGGACTGTTCTGCTGTTTTGTGTATCACGCCTGAGTGTGATAATCCCATCACTCTCCCAGGACAGTGCTGCCCTATCTGTCCACGTGGTAAGATTAAGACATAGCATTCACCACTGCATACAGTACATATAGTCAATGTACTTGCTGCTATGCAAGCTGTATATGTAAGTCTGCTAGTGGTTGTGTGCTGGAGGTACATATGACAAGTATATATATATATATATACACATGGTAGTTTGAGTAACAGAGCTCGATCAGTAACTGCAGAAGCCACATGGTGTATGGCATCCAAATCACTGAAACGAGTGCCTGATGGCAAGTGAAGACAATGAATAGAGCAGGTTTATAATGCCAGTACACTTCTAGTATGTCCCTGTACCCTCACATCTACATAGGAGAGAGAAATATGTACATAAGCTTTTTTCATGCACTTCATATAGAATGCACTAGGACGCCATTTCCTTGGTTGTACTTCCATGGTGTGTGTGTGTGTGTGTGTGTGTGTGTGTGTGTGTGTGTGTGTGTGTGTTTCATGTGTCTAGGACAGCAAAAAAGAAGTCGGGCGAGCAGCATGCTTTTAGCCTACGGTGCCCTGATGATACACATTAGCATTAAACTAGTGAAAAAAGAGTAAATGCCAAAGGATGTAGAGATGAAAGTAATTGCTCTTGACATTACTCTTGTCCATATGTATCTTCTATCTGTGCCAGTACCACTACCAACACCATTTTCATCACCGCCACCACCACGACCACCACCACCACGACGAACATCAATATCACGACCAACACAATTGCCATTACCATCACCAGTACCACCGCCACTACGACCACCACCACCACCACCACGACGAACATCAATATTACGACCAACACAATTGCCATTACCATCACCAGTACCACCGCCACTACGGCCACCACCACCACCACCACCACCTCCATTCCATTGTCCTGGAGGCAAAGTTTACGACCGCTGCGGCTCAGCTTGTCGTCCTACATGTGACAGCCCTGAAGAGGATGATGGATGTATTGAAATATGTGTGTCAGGTAAGTACAAAGAGTGCACTCGACATGTGTACTGTTGGGGAGAAAGGTGTTTGTAGGTGACTGTGTTTGCGTACGTAAAAAGGGCGGTCAGATGTTTCTGTAAGTTTGCTTTTAGTTTGAGCTAGACCTGTCTATCCTAATTGAGTGCATGTTAATTGCACTTGCTTGCTTGATCATGAGCTGAGCTGAGATCTCAGCACGTGTGGGTGCACTGCTAAGTGTGTGGACTCTGGAGGGCCAATTAACACCCAAGTAGGCGTGGCCAATGCTGCACAGGATATGAAAATGGAGATGCCCTTGAATTATATATATTCGTATTACAGGTTGCTTCTGCCCAGAGGGGCTACTGGAGTTAGGAGATGAGTGTGTACAACCCTCCGAGTGCCCCAGCCATCTCTGCCAACTGCCAGCTGACCCTGGACCATGCGAGTACGTGTGAAAATTTACTGTATTTCAAAGCTGTGTAAGTACGTAATCATGCACTACTGAGAATGGACCTTCTTCTGTAGAGTATGCACATGCACATACTTACAGTGTTGAGCGCATACATGTAATACATATCAGTATCAGTCTGCTTTGTATTGGTAAAGTTTTAAGGCTATACCTTGGCAATAAGTGCATGTTACATGCATATATGAATGATACTTCATCCCAATTTTGTGGAGTAAGTGTGAAGGAAGGTAACCCTGTGTTTGCATACACTGCAGGGCAGCAATTAGACGCTACTTCTACAACAATGAAACACGGAAGTGTGAACGATTCATATATGGAGGCTGTGATGGAAATGAAAACAATTTTGAATCTTTGGAAGAATGTAAAGCCAAGTGTCCAGGTGCATGGGTGGATATTTGCACACTGCTTTTCTTTACATCATGTTTATAATGGTTCCACACTACTATTTCTGACATAGATCCTAGGTGTCCAGGTGATCGAGTTTTCACCAACTGTGGGACAGACTGCCCAGCTACATGTGCTAACAAGGATGATGTTATTTTTTGTACAGAACGTTGTGTAGTTGGTAAGTACTCACAAGCCCTAGCCAAGACCTACCCAGTTATTGTAAAATGTGCCATGTTGATTTAAAGCCAGCCAATTTTCTTGTTGGTCCCTACCATGTCTATACGTATTACAGGTTGCTTTATGCCCCATGTCTTGCTTAGGTGTGTGCCAGTGTCCTCCTGGTACAGTAGAGCTAGGGGACCGCTGTGTGGAGCCAGAAGACTGCCCTTCAGCTAGTCAGTGTCAGCAGCCTATTGTCACTGGTCCCTGCCGTGCGTCCATCCCCTCCTGGGGTTATAACACCACTACTGGAGAGTGTGAGAAGTTTATCTATGGAGGATGTAGGGGCAATGAGAATCGTTTCTGCACTCAGGAAGAGTGTGAATTTGTGTGTGGTGAGTGACAGTGACTTTCACATATTACATAGCATAAGGCACATACAGTGCACTGCCTATCTTTGTGTGCATGTAAACATATGGTATATCGTGAGTCTGTTATGTATTTGTGTGTACAGCACCTTAATTGGTAACAGTACGTTCTATTTGCCTGTCTTTATACACTCTACAGATCCATGTAGTTACAGGAAGTGTAGGCAAGATGAAGACTGTAGTGTTAATAAACTAACTGGAGAGGCATTCTGTACCCCCAGCTGCACCAAAGGCAATCCATGTGAACGTGGTGAACGGTGTGTCTTGACAACTGCTCCTTGTCTCATCCCACCCTGCCCTGTCATCAGATCCTGCATCAGTATGTCATAAACTATTTTGCCTCACGCCCCTATATACCCCAGCTAGACTGTTTGTGTTAATTTTTGTAATGTGGTTGTATGAATGCATGTAATATACGTACCAGGATAATCACTTTACTACCCTGCTTTTCCACAGCTGACTGTTCTGTAGTTGACTGTGCTCCTCCTCCTCCTCCTAATGTCTGTGACAGAATAGTTCGGCGTGATCCTGCAAATGGCATATGTTGTGACCACTGTGGTGAATATGTGCATACTACATGTTACATTGCACCCCCTCCCTAAAATCATCCATGTATGTAGCGTAATACGTGGATTTAAGGGTGCTGCTACTTGAATGATATAGTACGTAGGTCGATGGAGTGCATTTTTGGTGAGTGAAATGAGCCCACCTAGTTGTGACAATGGTATGGTTTTTCAGTGCACACTTAAAAATAGAACTCCCGTATAACATTACAGTACGTACAGCTCCTTCACATATATGCCTATAGAAAAATTGCCTGTTGACATGGCTACATATAGGCTTGCTCAGCATATGTGTCACAAACGTGCTTCTGCTGACCAAAGGAAACCTTATTAACATACACAACAATTCCTGTAGTGTACTCACAATGGAGCTATTATATGTGGCATACCATCATCCTTACTTATTTCTCTGATTTCTTCTTCAACATCAAATACTGTTATGAATATATACTGGTTTCACTTGCACCCCCACAGATTGCCCAGGAGATACAGAGTACACTGACTGTGGTACTAGCTGTCCCTCCACATGTGACAACCTGAGTGACGAACCTCGAGCATGTACATTTCAGTGTGTACCAGGTGTGAACTTCCCTCATCATTGTGAATTCTCTATATCTTTATGTGTCTATACACAGGATGTTTCTGTCCTGGTTCATTGGTTCGCTATGGGGACAAGTGTATTACTCCCTCTGAATGTCCTGACAGTATCTGCTTGCTACCTTCTGATACAGGAGATGGAAAGTAATATGTTACATGCACCTCTCAATACGTAACTCAGTATATGTGCAGTTGCTCAATGAAGTTGTTGTTGCTCATGTACTTTTTTATTCAAAAATTTCCCTAGTGGTAACGTAGTCATGTGTCATGTACATGTATGTATGTAGTACTGAGTTTCCATCCATATAGTGCTGTATTGGAACAATACTTCTACAACAATGTCACTCAGCGATGTGAAAAGTTCCTGCACAGTGGATGTGGAGGGAATGAAAACCGTTTTGAAACCAGGGGAGACTGTCAGCGGAGATGCTCAGGTGAGTCAGTGAGAGTTGATATCTGGGAAGAGGAGGGAGGAATGGTACTAGAGAAGTGAGTGATGTGTTCAATGAGATTGTGGAGGTGTGGCGCAATTGGTAAGCACAGCCATACTGCTGTCTTTATAGCTAACTGTGGTGACTACAACATGTCTGTACTTAATAATTGAGTGTGTGCATTGACTATGTCTCTACTCGTACAGACCCCAGATGCCGTGGTGATCAAGTGTACAGTCAATGTGCCACCCAATGTGGAATAAATTGTGAGAACCGTCACTTTCCTCCAATGTGCGATGATTTCTGTGAGGAGGGCTGTACATGCCCACCTGGTCTCATCCCACTGACTTCACGTCCATTTGAAGCTAGATGTGTGCGTCCAGATGAGTGCCCACCTGGTACGCCACTAGTATATATACGTAGTCTGGTGAACTACTAAATAGCTTATTTTGATATTGTGTGTGTGGAAAATTCTTGTCTGCACAAGCTGTAACCCTATGTTGTCTGTGATGTATGTATATACTTGGTGGGTTTGGTTGGCTGTCTGTCTTTCTTTTCTTTCTTGCTAATCTTTAACTACGGTGCTATACATGTTTTTCATGAGTTGAATTATGTATATGTATATATGTACATTTTTTTCCAACCCAATATCTCCAGTGAACTGTGCTGCTGTGCTATGTTTTCAGCCTGACTGTGATAACCCTGTTGTTCCTCCTGGACAGTGCTGCGCTGTCTGTCCTGGTATGTAATTATTTGTAGGTATTAAAAATATTGTGTTGTGTATTGTGTGCAGATGAAAATGTTATTTTTTCTGTGTTTTTCACATTCATCCATAGAAGAGAGAGTGCCTCCACCGCTACCTGTTGATGTTCTACCTCCTAGTACGGTATGTACAGTTCAAAATAATATGCCATTGCACCACTGCCAACCATGGGTGTGGCTACACCTCCAACTGGTTTATGTATAAATTGTAGCCACCTAATGCTTTCATTTGTTATTAACCCTTGGGGCACATGTGCAGCGAGGGTTACAGTAGTTGGTGTGTTACTCAACATCTCCCTTCTCGAGTGAGTGATTGCGCTATAAAAAAACATCATATGTACTCAGTGGCATACAATTTGTCAAACATATTGTGGTGATTTTCCTGAAACGATTGTGTTTTAATGGTGCGAAACACAAGCGAAAGAGCCAATTGCTAATTAGATCTAGCTACTCTGGCTTACCTGGTTTGATGTACAGTGAAGAGAACCCCAGCGAAACTTTACGACGGAGTACAAGCATGCGTACTGCTATAGTGCTTCCAGCAGTGTAGTGGTACAGAGCCACTTGCTAGTTATTACACCCACGCGTTACGTGAGGTGGAGTTCATGTTTTACACATGCACACCATCTCCATTTGTAGTAGCGTGAGGGTTCTGCAGTTTAGTCCATTCATTTGACATGTACTGCCTATGTTATGTATGTAATGGTTATGTTTCCTTTGCTCCCTACAGGAATGTCCTGGATATAAAGTCTATACAGAGTGTGCTTCCGCATGTCCCCCCTCATGTTTCAGATCAGAAGTGGTAGCGTGCCCTGCTATTTGTTTGCCAGGTACAGAGCACAACAGAGAATGTAATTGCAAGGAACAGTTCCTTATGTGATATGTAATTGCAGAAAGTCGCACATGGACTGAATATGTGATAGACTTCCTGCTGCAGAAAGTTGCACATGGACTGAATATGCAGGCCTGGAGTGGGGGGGGGGGGGGGGGGGGGGTCTTTATTCTCAGAAGGTGGACCCAGAGCAATGCGTGCGCAGCAAAACATGCAGTGGCTAGGAGGGTCTGGGGGCATGCCCTCCAGGAGATTTTTGAATTTTAGACGTTCTAAGATCGATTCTGTTGCTTTTTGGGACACTTTTCTATCATGATAAGGCAAGTGAAATTGCAAAAAAATCAAAGAATCAACAGTTGCATTGCAATCGGATTCGCTGACGCTTAGACTGGGCGGCTGTGTACGACTGATTCCGAAGTTGAAGCAGGGGAAGTGACTCATTGCCCTTCTTTTTTGGTGGAAGGTATCGTTTCAGGCTCCAGCTGCCCCTCTTTCTGCTCCCGGCGTCCCATGCCCACGGCGCAGCGCTGTTACCACGCCCACTCACTGCGCGGACCGGCGGACCCTTGCATGCGTGCGGGCGGTTCGTCCGAACCCCTATGGGCTTGAGCTTGATATGTGATAGACTTCCTGCTGCAGAAAGTCGCACATGGACTGAATATGTGATAGATTTCTTGCTATGCAGGAAAATGATCTTTTGATGGCACTAGATGCTACATTTATGTATTTACACTAGCAAAAGATAAGCTAAGATGAGGAGCACATGTTTGAGCACAGGTGACCTCTGCTTGATGAGGCTTATTAAGCACCGAAGCTTCTTGCCTGTTTGTGATGTATAGCAAAGTGAAAATAAATGTATATTGGTGTATTGGAAGTAGCTCTTGATTGTTAACTGTGTAATTGAAATAATGTAGTTTGGTGATGACGCAAGTTCGACCTGTGCTTGTAGAGGTTATGTGTCATGTATGTACAAATTCCCTTGTTTAGGTGCATGCCAGTGTCCTCCTGGTACAGTAGAGCTGGGGGACCGCTGTGTGGAGCGAGAAGACTGCCCTTCAGCTAGTCAGTGTCAGAAACCTATTGTAACTGGGCCCTGTCGTGCATCCATCCCCTCCTGGGGTTACAACACCACTACTGGACAGTGTGAGAAGTTTACCTACGGAGGATGCTTGGGCAATGAGAATCGTTTCTGCAGTCAGGAGGAGTGTGAATATGTGTGTGGTGAGTAGCAGTGGCTTTTACATGTGTAGATATGCACACAGCAGTAGGGCTAATATATATACCTGTGCCAGCATTGCTGATATACATAGTTTGTGTATACAAATGAGCCCAACAACCAAACAGCCTAGAAAGTTTCTATTTCTATTCTACAGATCCATGTAGTTACTGTGAGCCAGATGAAGATTGTACCGAGTATGAACCCACTGGACAGGCAATCTGTACCCCCAGCTGCACCAAAGGCAATCCATGTATATCTGGTGACCGCTGTGTCTTGAAGCCCGTCCCTTGTCTGAACCCACCCTGCCCTGTCATGAGATCATGTGTCTGTACGTCATAAACAGTGCAAGTGTATATGTTTGCATGTATGGTGGATACATGTATTGTGGAAAGGGCATGGCTAATATTTTGTGTTTGTTGCCTTTTTGTCAGTTGACTGTAACAGAGTTCGCTGTGCTGCACCTCCTTCTCCTGATGAGTGTGACAACATAGTGCAGAGGGACCCTGACAGTGGCATATGTTGTACCCACTGTGGTGAATATACACATGTACATGCACATGTATGGTTATTACACTCTTCTAGTTATGTTTGCACTGAAGTGTCATTTTGGTAAGCTGAGCCGCTTCTAATGCCATTCAGTTTAAAACATACATGTACTTTTTGATACCAGTAAATAATTATTGAGCAATAGACATAGCAGTGTCAGACGTTTCGGCCCGTAAGCCTTCGTCAGCTATCGATATACACAACAAATTGTGAAGCATGGCAATGAGCCTGAACGGGATAATACATGTACTTATCCACATGGCTATGACTTCTTTCGCTTTTGTGTAGCTGATATGCCCTCACCTTCTCCTCCCACTGGTGCTACCACCTTTGTGATTGAACCAACACCAACACCAGGTTAGGAAGATGGTGTGTGTTGTTCCCATATTGTTTCTTTATGTCTGCTGTTCTCCTAAGCCATTACATACATAGTTTAGAACTGTTCCTACTCCTGTTTAAGAATTCATATGCATGATTGTATATGCACCAACACACAGTGTGATTTTTTCTTTCTGCAGTTCCTGTTGATCTATGTGCGGATGAGGAGTGTGAGCCTGGCTACCGCTGCAAGGTGTACCGGCCTCGTAATGTGGCCTACTGTGATCCTGACTGTGAGGGACTTAACCCCTGTCCATCTGGACAAGACTGTGTTGTGGAGAAAGTGTTCTGTGTCACAGCCCCATGCCCGGGAAGACTCTCCTGTAAAGGTACATATCCACTATGACCAGCCAAACATTCTTATATGTCTCATAGTTCTACAGCATACAGAGGAATAAGCTATGTTCTTTATTCTCTGCAGTTCCAGACTCAATGTGATCAGATAGTGTACACTCAAGAACTAACTTTCTCTGTGTTTGTATAAACACTGTGCTGAGATACTTTATAGTCAAGTTCTACATGTATGCTTGTACCTGTACTACAGTGTGGTACCTCACTGATGGGAGCGATGGCCACTAAAGCATGTATATAAATCATAAAATGCTCCTCAACCCCCTAAATGCTCAACTTGGTGATTAAAATGGGTGTGCGCGATGGCAAGTGAAGAGCATGCTACACAATACAGTAACCCTATGTATCCCATCCACATGTGTATGCTTGACTCGATTCCCACAAGACCTTGAGATGGAAGAGTTAGTATCATGCACTACTACTCTGCTACATAAGATGTGTGAAATTTTAGTGCTCTCAAGACCAACAAGGCTGTCTTAGCTGACAGTTGGGATTCTCCTGCTATTACTGATTGCGAGTTTACTCCAGTGGAACCCCTCTAATCAGAATCAGGGACACCCTGATACGAGACACCTCAATATTATTAGTAAACGTCCGAAATGCTACCTTTGAAATCAGGACACTTCTCTACACCAATAACTTGCGTACAACTTCATGCCCAGATCCAGAGGATGTCCTACAAGTGTTGACGGAGACGCTAACTAGGGCAGAGGAGACCATTTTAGGAGAAAGGAGCAGCAGATATAGGAGATGAGACAACGTGTAGAAAGTAGAAACAGGCATTACAAATGCTGTGTAAACATCCTTGCCCACCTACACACCGTACAGAAACATTCCTTACTACTAATTTGCTGTAGAAACTTATGCTTTCACAATGTATATGGTATAAGTCCATAACTAGTGGAGTGCTATGCATTGTGGGAAAGCGGAAGAGGCAAGGTTGGTTAGGGGCACTCCAGAGGTCCATATGAAGTACACATTTTATATGTGAGTCGGTCATATATATCTGCCATTCCTATCACTAGGTGGACTCCCTCTGCTCGCCTAATATCTGTATGTTATATTGGACACAGGCCTTTTTGTTTTAGACAGGCCTAATTGTTTTAGACAACGTGTCTTTTGGTGAAGCAGGCTGTGAATAATTTAGCCAGAGAGCTGCGTTACTCAGTCAACTATGGATCAGGAGGCAGTAGGTATACTGTTATAGTAACAGTGGGGAGGAAATCAGAGTAAAAACTGGTATATATATGTGTGGGCAGGTACATTATTTATTGCCCCATGAATATTTGCCACGAACAAGGACTTGATGTCCACTTTGTTAGTAGCAGTCACTAGGCTAGAAGTCATCCACATGGCCTTGTAGATATGAACAAGCATAAAGAAGGTAAACGATGGTTTCCTATAATAAGTACTAATATACAAATCGTCGTTGGTATAGCACTACCACACATTAGTGGTAACCAAGGGCACAAAAACTAGACCCTGCTGGGTACTGTACAGCAGATCCATTATGATGATATTATCCGTGATTTATCCATGTATACAAATCTTTAATTTCATGTGGAATCTCCGTAAGTGCCCTACTTGGCATTCTCACTCTGTGCATATGATTGTCTTCTGTAGTCCAAGTCACTCTCCTTGTCAGTCTAATAATATAAACAATGGGAAATACATATATATGTACAGTAGACATATAGACTGACTACAGAGAACCATTACAATTTGGTTGGCGCAAATCCAAACATGTACTTCAATGGGCACAATAGCCAAGGGTCACTCACATATTATGAACCAGTAATAAAGTACTCTTTTGGATATCACCATACCCTAATAATACATGCACAATTGGCAGTTTCACATGTGTAGTCGGTATAGCTAGTGTACCAAATACGTTTATAAACCTCTTCTCTCAAACTAATCTTATCCTTAAGCTCATTATCCCACCACCTACCAAACAATTACTTTTCCCAGCCTTTCTTGCTACCCTATTTACAAGTGTAAAGCATTTCATTAAAATATACTGCATTTTGTTCCTGTACTTCTAGCATTTTCATGCCTACATCACACTTTGTATATTGAATCTGCCCCCCCAACTCTAGCAATTGGCCCAAAATAATGAATGGGTGCATGGCAATGGCAGTATTGCTAGGGCAGCTAATTGAGTATTATTAGCTTGTTGTGCTCAGCTTTGTTTGATATTGACTTCATTTGGAACAAGTTGCCCTGCATATGCTATGGAAGCACTTCTAGCAACAAGCTAATGATGATAAATGCGTAATCTAAAGATTAGTTCCCTTTGGATGCTTTTATCCACACAGTAGTAATACCACGTCAAGAAGAGAGCTATGACAAGACACGATCAAGGATGGTGATTGGCTTATTCCCACTATGCATTAAAGGGCACAAAGACTAACTGTACAGCAATTCAAACGATCATACCATATCATGATATTAGCCATGATTAATCCATGTATGTATACAAAAATCAGCTGCATTACAATTCCATGTGCAATGTATGGCCTCCAATCAGCATAACCTGACATCATTCAATTCAATGCTTGTTATGTTTTCTGATTCAGTCACTATATATTCAGGCTACTTACATTACACCAGATGAAAATGCAAGTTGGAACTGCTCACAGATATGCGCATGCAGGAGCTGTTTGAGCATATGCATAAACCACTTCTCCTTTTCCTGGTACACGTTATGTACGAGGCAGTGCATGTATGTGTGGGCAAAAAGTGTCATTATCAACAAAGAATTTACTCCAGAGAACTACAATCAATGTATGTTAAGGAGAGCAGAGACATCTAAGACACAGTTCCATACACAGGCCCTCCATCATCAAAGAAACCAGACATCAGAATCAAATCCTCCTTTGTAATTTTCTTCCCTGGTGTTTCCAGCAGTGGTGAGTTAGGGAGATGAGCCTGGGTATGAGGCTAATAGGAAGATGTGAGGGGAAAATCCCTATGGGTAGGGCCATAGCACCCCTCCCTCCTGACTTCAGTGTATAGCTGTAATGAGTAGTCTAGTAATGAGGAAGTGAGTTCAAAGAGTGTGTCTGCAGCCAACATGCAACTAATGGAGTGTCTGGTTTCATCACACAAAAACACACCTCCTGGGAAGAGAGGGGGAGAGGGAGAGGGGGGGGGGAGGGAAGATGGAGAGGGGGGGAGAGGTGGAGAGGGGGGGAGAGGTGGAGAGGGCGAGAAGAGAAGGGAGAAAGGAGTGCCTTGTCCAAGGTTGAAATTTAGGAAGTGGAGGGTTCATGATCATAGGGTGTGGTGTATTGGCTAAAACAATCAGGAACAACTTGACCACCACTGGTGAGATGTAAAATCCCCCACAGTATGTACATGACAAGTATAGTCAGCACTGTAGCTTTTAGTATTGCTTTATAGAGCTCATTACATAGGCTGTAATATACACCATATGCATGAAGCAAGAAGAATGAAGCAGTGCAGTGCTAAGAAAGGGCATTTTGTTTGCATTATACTTGCATGTACATGTGATTTAATTACAGAATCAGTGGCTCAGACCACAAAGGTGGGTGCCAGCTATTCTGGAGAAGGTGAGATCGACCATATCAACTGTTTGGCCATCTGAGCTAGAAATTTTGGGCCAATACCACAGTTGGGATGGCTTCTGAAATAATGTATTCTGTATTGGGTAGCATACCATGTGATAGATCTCAAGCCATACTTTCCAAACTCCAACTCCAATGGTTAGGAGCCATGTGTTTATTTAGCAATGTGGTTCAGTCAGAGGAAGAAGGTTGCAGGCTAAAAGCCAAGAACCATGTGGGCTAACTTGGTATTACTACATGTACTATTACTTTTGTGTGATATACAGGTTGCATCACAAAATTACTTAATAAGTAGCCACCTATATAGTTTTGGAGTGGCCTGTTTTTGAGCAATTTTAAGGGTAACAGTGATATAATAACTAGGGGTTGTTAACAAATACAGATGTTAGTTTGACTGTCCTTGAGGAATCTGGCCCAAATACAGATAACTCGTCTATGCTTTATGCGCATATACCCTAAAGATTATGTAGTATGATCATTGATGATATTCCTGTAGACCTGCTAGATGCTGTGGTCAGTGATATGGACATTTGTAGAATTGCTGCTGAATACCTTGTGAAGTGGCGTGAGCTATCACCTCGACTAGGGTTGAAACCAGCAGATGAAACTGCAATTAGCAATACATTTAAGAATTTTGATGATCAGAGACGAGAGGTTCTACGTAAATGGAAGGAACTGAAAGGCAATGCACCCACCTACCGTGCCCTTATTTTTGCAGCGGAAGCCATACGCAACAAGCAGCTAGCAGATAAAGTGAGGAAGATGGAAAAGAATCCTGATGAAGGTATTGCAACATGAACTGCACCTGGAAATAGAATACTGAGTGTTCCCATCTGAGAAGACAGTAGTACTTTCATATTGATGTTCTGTTTTATACATTACCATATAATCCATATTTGCATGTGTATCTGCATCCATGCAAGCATGCAGCGGCATTAGGCAGGCTGTTCCCGCATTGCTCAGAAGAGGCCAGGAGAAGGGTTGCGCATGCAATATGCATGTTGCTTAATCTGCACTAGTAATGCATTTTGCTCTATTGCATGTGCTTCAGAAGTGGCAATAAATGTTTCTGAGAACCAAAAGCCAGCAGCCACTCCTACAGAAGGTAAATTTGCACTTTTACACTGTGTGTAACTGCGTGGGTGGAGGGATGTGCATGACTTTTTGCAGTTGTGTAAACAAGCCTTATACAAAATCTTGTAAATTCTCTTGTAAGTTTGATGCATACACATGTACAGGAGTAGCTGCATACACTGTAAAATCATGAAGACTGTGGCATGAGTTTCATTCCATACTTGCATCAGTTCTTCCCCAGTATCCTCATAGCAAAATAAAATGCTTAAAAGTATTATGAGAATGCTTGTCTTTGTGAGTGAATCAGGAGCTACAGATCTTCCGATTTTTCTTATAGTGTACTGTGGTCAGTCACTCTACAGCATTAACTCTTTCAATGAAAGGCCATATACCTTAATGAGAGCTTGAGGCTGTCACCCCTCAACTGGCTAATGAAACCTTTATGCATAGGGGTGGCAGGCTGGCATATTCAGATGGTGCTTATGCATCTGTTCTGCATCAAACCTCCTTGAATCAAGGTGTGCAGAGTGCTTATAGAGGGAGTTTCCTGCGTACACAAATGTCTATTTGTGCACATGCTTGTAACAGTGTTTGGTGCCCTTCCCATAATTCTTTTCCAACTTTTTTTCAATATATACTCTCTGCAGAATATCCTCAAACTGGAGTCACACCCCCCAAACCTCTTTTTTCATCTGGTCGGTACATATTAATTTTTTGGGGATTTAAAATAGCTGTAGCAGAAGTGGTTTGAACATCTAATTATTAACTTGAAATATAGTTAGAAGCCTGGTAATGGATGCAGTGAAGTTTAAATCAATGATGATTATATGGGAGGGAGTAGGGAGGCTGGCTTTTGCCTGGAAGTCATGGCTCAGTGGTTAGTGCACTGGATTTCCAGACACTGATCCTGAGTTCGATATCAGTGGAGGTCAGTCTTTCTGCTCTTTCTCTTCAAACCTGAGTCATTGATTTAAACTTCACCGTAATTATTAACATGTAGTCCTTTTACCAAATATGCTCCATTTAAGTGAGCTCATACCCTCAAGCACTAAACATACATTTTGCAGGTAACGATGATACTGATTCTGGTCCAGCTAGGGTTCCCAAGGATGATACTGATGGTCCAGGTAGGGTTCTCTGTTAGCGCTTGTCATGTCCAGCAGACCTTGTTAGCTACCATATATAGTACTGTGTACTAGTATATCAACTATAAATGCTGAGCATTTGCTGGTTATATAGCATATATAGCACCTGTAGCTATGTGACAATTTCATACAAACAATAGCATGTAAGTATGTTAATGCACTGTAATGCATCAAAACGACATCTCCTCACTATGTAATCAGCCTCTGGGTACAGTGATGTAATAATGTTGATTAGTAGGCTTGCTGTGTTATAAATATACACTTTGTTGGGTTTGTGCTGTCCCTGTTCGATTCTTTGTCTGTTTAAGCGTATAAAGATGGCTCAAAGAGTAACAAGTGTTGAACGAAAGCCAGCTAAGCAATGTCATCTTAGCGCTAATCAAAACCGTATTACGTTCACGAGCCCTCCCTTTACAAAATCCTGCCTGTTGTTTCGCCGAGGGTTTGCACTTCAGTGCAAGTGGTCAAATTTCTAAAAATCACAGGTTGATTGCTTTGATTTGTATGTGTGATTTGGCCCAGCCAGCTAAGCTGCCTCAGTAGCGTATCAGCTAGAATGTGGGTTTGAATCCCAAATGTTTCTTTGACTAAATTATCACATATTCTGGATGGTAATAACCACCAGAGGTCTGTCAGCTGAACTACTGATGGGTAATGTAGCTGGGTTTGAATCACATCTGCGGTAACTTGAAATATGAGTCTTATGTTGTGTCAAAAAGTGACTCTTACATTGTGTTGCATTGGCAGTCTTTCTAAGGATCTATCGGTAAGTTGGAGCGCTTTGTCTCCTTCTGAAAAGTGTGCCTTCTCTCCACTACAGATTGGACTCCCAGGTGCTCTAGATCTGTGTCTGACTGGTAAGAATGTGGGGACTGAGTGGCTAGGTAGGTGAACAGGGAGTGTGGTTGGATGCTCAGAGCAGATCAGTTAAGTGAAACACAGTATAGCACACCTTGACCTTTCCAAGCATTGCGGGCAGTTGGACAGGTCTATCCCAAGCTACACTCCTAGTGTACATTTACATGTACATGTATTGTAGGCCTATCATACACTCTAGAGTAGCTTCTAGTCCTCCCTAATCAGATTCTCGACCTCAATAAGTGCAGGGAACCTGGGCGAATAGGAGTATAAGCTTGAGCCCCCCTCCGAATTTTGAACAGGGGGCCGAGACCCCAAAATTGGAGGGTGTCAATACTACTAGAGAGTTAGCATCATGTATTCAGAATGAATGTAGTTGTGTTTAATAATACTGTATCCATTAGTTCCCCACTTCACGAACACTTCTCTCCCTCCCACTTTTGACACGCTGTCTCTGCCTATGGTAATGTAGGAAGTAAATGACACAGAGCTTTCTTTTTCAAGAAATGTGTACACACCCACTAAGAGTAAGGTACGACGTTTGCCCTTTTGAAGTATGACCTTACACCCTACGAAGTCATTACTACTCATGCGCCAGAGGCAGAGAACCTGGGGGGGCAGGGGGGGCTTGAGCCCCCCCACTTTTCGATAAGGGGGGCTGAGCCCCCACAAAATTGGAGGTTGTCACGAAGAACGTATTAAATACTAATAGCCTATTCAGAATGAATGTAAATAACCCCTATTTTATGAACGCCGAGCCCCCCCACTTTTGACATGCTGTCTCTGCCTCTGTGCGCAGACTGCAAAGTAGGTGGAACAAGCATGAAATTGAGTGTATCCTGTATGGGTATGACACTTATGTACTGATGGTATGAGACAAGTAATAGGAAATTTTGAAGTGTAATGTAGTTATTTAGCCCCAGCAATAATGGAGAGACCAATATTCAACAAACTAGAGTCAACTTCATACATGTATGGTGGAGAATGCAGGCTTCTTTACAGTGGTGAGAAATATTACGAGAAAATGTATGTATGACATACATAAGAAAGATTACAAATTCTACAGTTTGAGAGTCCAACTGGACAGAGATACAGAGATTATGAAACTAATGCCCTTGTTATTCATTCATACAGCAAACAATACATGAGTCAGTAGAGCAGAGATCTGTGATTTATTGCCAAGCATACAGTACATCATGTAAGTCAGCATCACTGAAGTATAGCTATATAGGGGAACAAAAACCACAAACTACACTATGTAATCATGTAGGGTGTGTACTTATTATTTCCTTTTTACCGCACATCACAGTGTGATTGTTTTAGACAACGTCTTGGAGGAAGCGGGCTGTGAATACTTTAGCAGGAGAGCTTGTTGACTATGGTTCAAGAGGCAGCAGGTATGCTGTTATAATAACAGGGAGAAGAAATCGGAGTAAAAGATGGTATATATATGTGTGGGCAGGTACATTATTTATTGCCCCATGAATATTTGCCACGAACAAGGACTTGACGCCCACTTTGTTAACAGTAGCAGTCACTAGGCTACAGTCACTAGGCTACAGTCACCCACATGGCCTTGTAGATGTGAACAAGCATAAATCCTATAATAAGTACTGGCTTGTATGTTGTGCTCTACTTTTTTTGATATTGATTTCATTTTGGAACAAACCCTTTGCACTTTTGTAGCCCTGCATGTGTAGCACTTCTAGAAATGTTTACAGTTGTGATAATGATTACTGACTAATTCAGACGAATGTGTAATATAAAGACTTGTTCACACAGTGTCAGTGGTGCCATGCCAAGACAAGAGCTATAACAGGAATCGCTCACAAATCGTCGTTGGTATAGCACTACCACACATTACTGGTGACCAAGGGCACAAAGACTAGACTCTGGGTACTGTACATCAGATCCATTATGATGATATTAGCTGTGATTTATCCATGTATGCAAAATCTATAATTTCATGTGGAATTTCACCCCCTGTAATTGGCCATAGTTTATATGTACATTTTATACAATGTATGGGATCTGATCAGCACATAACCTGACATCATACAAGGCCTGTTACATTTAACTGGTGCAGTCACTATCTACTTACTATTACACCTGGACAAAATATATAGTTGGAACTGCTGACTGATGTGTGCATGAGAGAGCATAATATACATGAACCACCTCCTCTGGCTGGTACACAAGGAGTGCATGTATGTGTAGGCAGGATGTCTTGTTATCAACAGAAGCAGTTATTCCAGAGAACTACAATCAATGCATGTTAAGGAGAGCAGAGACATCAGTTCCGTACACAGGCCCTCCGTCTTCAAAGAAACCATACATCAGAATCAAATCCTCCTTTGTAATTTTCTTCCCCGGTGTTTCCAGCAGCGGTGAGTTAGAGAGATGTCCCAAGACAGCAACAAGTGATTGCATGTAGTCCTGGTAGAAGAATGATGACATGTTGTGTTGTGTCAAGAAATGGGTTAGTCCAGTGTCCTACCTGTAGTTGTTGTCTTGACAAGGCTCTCATCCTTATGGCCTAACCATTTTGATAGTGGTAGAGACAGAGATGCAGGAGAGCTATATACAGAGAAAACTGTGTATGTATGACGCTACATTACAGGTGTTCAACAAGAGCCTGCCAAATATAAAAGACCTGCCAATACCAGCACATTAAAATGTTGCACATTACACAGATAAGGTACACATACTCAATATGCAATAAGGTCACATGTATCTGCAAATGCACATAGAAGAAACTGGTTGGTATAGTGCTTACTCTCTGTAAGTGCCCTACTTGGCTTTAGGTCATTCTCACTCTATGCATATGATCGTCTTCTGTAGTCCAAGTCACACTCTTCCTCGTCAGTCTAATAATATAAACAATGGGAAATACATATATATGTACAATAGAGAGTGATACATATATTACACACATATACAGGTAAACATGCCTAAAATGTGAGGCTTTACAAGTGGGTGTGTTAAGATATTCCATCATTGCCATATGTGGTGGACTAAGTTGAACCAGCTTCTGTTTCAATTCTTTATTTTCTGTAGACTACAGAGAACCATTACAATTTGGTTGGCACAAATCCAAACATGTACTTCAATGGGCACAATAGCCAAGGGTAACTCACATATGTATAAATTATGAACCTGAAGTAATAAAGTACTCTTTTGGATATCACCATACCCTAATAACACATGCACAATTGGCAGTTCCACATGTGTAGTCGGTAGCTAGTGTACCAGATACCTTTTTATAAACCTCTTCTTTGAAACTAATCTTATCCTCAAGCTTGTTATCCCACCACCTACCAAACAATTACTTTTCCCAGCCTCTTTCTTGCTACCCTATTTACAAGTGTAAAGCATTTCATTAACAAATAGAGCACTCTCTGCTCGTATACTTTTCAACCTCTGAAATACTAAGCTGGACACCCCACTAATCAGGACACTTCTGTCCCTATGGTGACCATATCAGAGATACAGTATGACATGTTACATAGTGGCACTCATGATAGTAGTTACAGTAAGTCCAGCCTGTGGTATCTTAGACTCTAATTGTGTCATTTACAGTGCATGCGCAATTGTTTTTAGCTTCCGGTTCGTGTATGTATAAATGTGTGTGCATAGTCATTACATTGGTTCTCTCTACGTGCGACTGCTCTCTGTGTTGCGCTACCAATCAGTTGTTGTGTGTTGGACTGCGGTACTCTGCCACGTTGTGTCTGCCTACGCCGGCCCTCAGGTCTAGCACATAACAAATTGGCGACGAGGCCGGGATCTCGACAGCCCGCTCGCGATGACCAGTGTTGTGGGCCACCTCCCGAAGTTCAACGGTAGCGCAGCCGAGTGGGATGTGTTTGCAGAGCAGCTCTCCTACTACTTTGTGGCAAACGGGATAGACGATGCCGATAAGAAGAGGGCCATCCTCCTCAGTGCATGCGGAGCAGCAACTTACAAGCTGCTGAAGACGCTCTCGTGGCACCTGCCGAGCTCACTACGAAGTCGTTTGCGGAACTCGTCCAACTGGCTAAGGAGCACTACACTCCTAAACCGTCAATTATTATGTGTCGTTTTAAGTTCAACTCGGCGTTCCGTGAGCAAGGAGAGTCGATCAGCGCGTTCGTCACTCGTCTTCGTGATCTCGCGACGTCCTGCGAGTATGGAGAGTCAGCGACAGAACTAATCCGTGACCGACTGGTTTGCGGAGTGAGAGACGACGTCCTTCAACGTACGCTACTCGCTGTCCCCAAGCTCACGTATGACAAGGCGTACGAGCTCGCCTTACTCCACGAGTCAGCCGCCCAGAACTCTCGTCTGCTGAGCACTACTTCGCCTATGCAACCTCTTCCAGTGCATCACTCTAGCTCGTCGGAGAACAAGCAACCAGCTAAGTGCTACCGGTGTGGTGGGTCCCATTCAGCCAGGACCTGCCGTTTTAAAGACTACGAGTGCAACTTCTGCTCGAAGAAGGGGCATATCCAACGCGTTTGTCAGACCCGTCTGCGCCAACTGAACTCTAAATCGCCGCCGGTCGCGCCCAAGAAGGGAACACAACACCGTACACACAAGGTGGAAGAGGAGACGGAGCCACCTGCCACAACTGGAGTAACCGGACCGCCTACCACTCAGGAGACGCCGCCCCAGCAACCGCTCCCTGTGGACTACAATGTGTTTGTAATGGGACCTGATAAGACTGCTGAACCTTATCTAACCACTGTGACAATCAATGGCGCCACTCTAAAAATGGAAATAGACACTGGCTCTGCCGTTACACTAGTTAGTCAGGCCACCTTCTCCAAACTGTGGCCAGATGGGAACTCTCCATGCCTGGAGGGTACTGCTGTGCGTCTCAAGACGTACAGTGGACAAGAACTTGAGGTGGTGGGGAGGGCAGTGGTAAGGGTAAGGTGTGGGGGGCAGGTTGTGGAGGATTTGGGGCTGGTGGTGGTTGGTGGTGGTGGGCCAAGTTTGTTGGGTCGGGATTGGTTGGGTAGGTTGAGGGTGGATTGGAGGGGAGTCCACGAACTTCGCTCGTCGCCCGGCACACTCGAATCATTACTCGCAAAGTACGCCAATCTCTTCGGAAACGAACTTGGTACGATTAAGGGAGTCACAGCCAAGATCCATGTAGGCTCTGGTGCTAAGCCATGCTTCTATCGCCCTCGCTCAGTGCCCTACTCTCTCAGGTCAAGGGTGGACCAAGCGCTGGAGAAGTTGGTCCGTGAGGGGATTCTGGAACCAGTACGGTTCTCAGAGTGGGCAGCTCCAATCGTTCCTGTCGTAAAGAGGGACGGCAGCATCAGAGTTTGCGGTGATTATAAACTGACAGTGAACCAGGCTGCACTAGTGGATACCTATCCCCTACCCCTGGTCCAGGACATTCTGGCATCGCTGGCCAATGGACAGTCTTTCACTAAACTTGACCTGGCCCATGCTTACCAGCAGTTGACCCTCGAGGAGGACTCCCGCAAGTACACTACTATCAACACCCACAAGGGCCTATTCCAGTATACGCGGCTACCATTTGGTGTGGCAGCTGCGCCCGCGATCTTCCAGCGCACGATGGAGTCACTGCTAGGAGATCTGCCTCACGTCTGCATCTACCTCGATGACATTTTGGTGACGGGGGAGTCTGAGGCTGCTCACCTTCAGAACTTAGCTGCTGTACTGGAACGGTTGGAAACTGCAGGTATCAGGCTAAAGCGTGAAAAGTGTGCTTTCATGATCCCGGAGGTCGAATACCTGGGTCATAGCATCTCTGCCGAAGGAGTTCACCCCGTCAAAGAAAAGGTCCGTGCTGTCATGCAGGCCCCTCAACCTCGGAATGTGTCCCAGTTGCGATCGTTTCTCGGGATGGTCAATTACTATGCGAAGTTCCTTCCCAATCTAGCAACATTGCTGCGACCACTGTACGACTTGCTTCAGACAGCCAAGACGTGGGAATGGGGAGAAGCACAGGAGCAGGCTTTTCGAAAGGCCAAGGAACTGTTATCGACTGCACCTCTCCTCACACATTATGACCCCTCAAGACCACTGATGTTGGCGTGTGATGCCTCTCCATATGGAGTGGGGGCTGTACTGTCTCACCGTGTTGACGACACCGAACGTCCAGTTGCCTACGCTTCGCGGACACTCACCCCAGCAGAACGGAACTACTCCCAACTCGACAAAGAAGCACTCAGTATTGTGTTTGGGGTCAAGCACTTCCATCAGTTTCTCTCCGGGCGTTCCTTCACGATACACTCTGACCACAAACCTCTCCAGTACTTACTTGGGGAGACGAGAGGCATCCCTCCCATGGCGTCTGCCCGGGTACAGCGGTGGGCGTTGATGCTGAGTGCCTACAGGTACAACATCTCTTACAAGCCTGGAGTATCCCATGCCAATGCCGACGGCCTCAGTAGACTACCAGTGGCCAACACCATTAGTGAAGTTCCATTGCCCGGGGATGTCCTCCTAGTCTTCCGCACCTTGGAAAGTACACCCGTTACTGCCAGTCAGATCCGCCAATGGACGGACACCGATCCTGTCCTCTCTCGTGTTCGCAGTAACCTCCTTACCGGTTGGGTCAAGTCGGACGACTCAGAATTGCGACCCTATCAGACACGAGCATCAGAGTTGAGCGTCCAGGATGGGTGTGTCCTGTGGGGCAGCAGAGTCATTGTCCCGAAGAAAGGGAGAGAAGCCGTTGTCACACTCCTTCATGAACAGCATCCAGGAATTACCCGCATAAAGAGACTGGCAAGGGGGTACGTCTGGTGGCCTGGGATGGATCAGGAGCTAGAGGTTGCTGTCAGAGAATGTGACCAGTGCCAACAGCACCAGAAATCTCCAGCAAGGGCCCCAATGCACCCGTGGGAGTGGCCAGAACGACCGTGGGCCAGGATACACATAGATTACGCCGGCCCCTTCAGAGGGAAGATGATCCTGGTCATGGTAGACTCCCACTCTAAGTGGATGGAGGCACTGTTGGTCAACTCAGCAACGTCACATGCCACTATTGAGAAACTTAAGTCAGTTTTTGCTACCCATGGCCTACCTGAGGTCCTCGTCTCGGATAATGGAACAGCATTTACCAGCGAGGAGTTCTCGGCATTCATGCGTAGGAATGGCATCCAGCACCTCACCAGTGCCCCGTACCACCCCGCCTCCAACGGGTTAGCCGAGAGGGCCGTCCAGACCCTCAAGGGTGCTCTGAGGAAAGATGTGGGTGAGGTTAGTCTGGATAGTCAGATTCAGGAGTTTCTGTTCAGATACCGAATTACACCACATTCAACTACTGGCATCCCGCCAGCCGAGCTCCTTTTGGGCCGGAGGCCTCGTTCACGCCTCGATCTTCTCCAGCCGGACATCGCAGGGCGTGTCAGACAGAGACAGACAGAGCAGAAAACGAGATATGATCGTCATTGTCGTTCTCGTGACTTTACTGTGGGACAACCAATCTGGGTCAAGAGCCTTCCTGTGGGTGGGTCATGGCTACCTGGGACTATTGTCGGAGCCCAGAGTCGGGAACGTTTTACTGTCTGCCTTCAGGATGGGCGTACAATAGACAGGCACATTGATCACCTCCAACCACGGTGGGCAACACCACAAGACGAGCCTGCCCAGGGACCAGTGATTCCGGCCACTGATTTGTTGGAAGACAGAAACCCACCTACGTTGCCTGACAGCTCGTCTGCGAATCCTGTCGAACAACCTCCACCTCCGCCCCGTCGTTCTGCACGAGATCGTCGGCCTCCCGAGAGGTTCATGTGAGAGACTAGTTACGAACTATGGGGGGAGGAGTTGTGGTATCTTAGACTCTAATTGTGTCATTTACAGTGCATGCGCAATTGTTTTTAGCTTCCGGTTCGTGTATGTATAAATGTGTGTGCATAGTCATTACATTGGTTCTCTCTACGTGCGACTGCTCTCTGTGTTGCGCTACCAATCAGTTGTTGTGTGTTGGACTGCGGTACTCTGCCACGTTGTGTCTGCCTACGCCGGCCCTCAGGTCTAGCACATAACACAGCCCTAGTTAGCAGACTTCCCAGCTGGACAAATAGGAAGATGTGAGGGGAAATCCTTATGGGCAGGGACATAGGAACCCTCCCTCCTGACTTCAGTGTATAGCTGTAATGAGGAATGGAGTTCAGAGAGTGTGTCTGCAGCCAAAATGCAACTAATGGAGTGTCTGGTTTCATCACACAAAACACACCTCCTGGGAAGAGAGAAGAAGGAGGGAGAGGGGGGGAGAGGAGGGGAGAGGCGGGGAAGGGGAGGGAGAAAGTAGTGCCTTGTCCAAGGTTGAAAGTTTTTGAAGGGGAGAGTTCATGATCCTACAGTATACATCATTTAGAAATACATCACAGAGTTACCCTGCAGTGCTCCAGAAACTTGCATACATGGAATTTCACACAACATATTTCATGGGTGAGATCATGCAAATATATGTGTTGCTAGGCCCAGCAGTAATGATGTATAGATGAAGAGCAGAGAAAAAATTGCTCAGAGTCAACTTTCTTCGATCATGCATATGCATGCACATGGTAGAGCATGCAGACTCTTTACAAAGTGGTGAGACACTATTTTATGTGTATCTATGTGAGAGGTAAGGAAGATTACAAATTATTTCAGAGTCCAACTGGATAGAGATAATGGTTAATGCCCTTTTCATTCATAGGGTAAAGACCTTCAGTATAGTCGGTGTAGCAGAAATCAATGTTTTGTCTTATTGCCAAGGGTACAGTACATGGATATATTTACCATGCAAGCTAGCATCACAAAAGTAGGGGAGCAAAGACCATGGACAGTAAAACTACACTGCATATGCATGGACAGTACTGATAACACATGTAATCAGGAAGGGCGTGCACTTATTATTTCTCTTGACCGCAGGTCACATGGTAATTGTTTTAGACAACGTATCTTTTGGTGAAGCAGGCTGTGAATAATTTAGTCAGAGAGCTGTGTTACTCAGTCGACTATGGCTCAGAAGACAGCAGGTATACTGTTATGAAAACAGGGGGAGGAAATCAGAGTAAAGCTGGTATATGTGTGGGTAGATATATATATACATACCATTTATTGCCCACGATAGTCTGACTTGATACCCTCTTTGTCAGTAGCAGTCACCAAACATGAACATAATTGCCCCTGTATATGTGGACAAGCATAAAGGGGATAATGATGGCCTCCCATGTTAGTACTGTTATTTTAGTTGTTGTCTACTTTGTGTTAATATTGATGGAGCAAACACTCTCAGTGCACTCATTTAGTGATTACAGACTAATTCAGATATATGAATACCTAATATAGAGCCCTATATTGGATGCTTCTATTTGCAGTGTCAGTGCCATGCCAAGAGAAGAGCTATAACAGGAATCGCTCACAGGTTGTGATTGGTATAGCACTACCATACATCACTGGTGAACAACGGCACAAGGACTAGATTGCTGTACTGTTCAGCAATTAATGATCATGTCATTCATATAATTTAGCCATGATTTGTATACAAAATCAAGTGTATTAAAATTCCACATGCAATGTGTGGCCTCTATATAATCAGCATAACCTGACATCATGCAAGGCATGCATGTTATATTTAACTGATGCAGTCACTACAAATTCAGGCTACTTGCTATTACTGGATGAAAATGCAAGTTGGAACTGCTCACTGATATGCACTTGAGCTGTGGGAGCTGATGATATGCATGAACTACCTCCTCTGGCTGGTACAAGTTGTATGTACAAGGAGTGCATGTATGTGTGGGCAGGAAGTCTCATTATCAACAAAGAATTTACTCCAGAGAACTACAATCAATGCATGTTAAGAAGAGCAGAGACATCTAAGACACAGTTCCATACACAGGCCCTCCATCATCAAAGAAACCAGACATCAGAATCAAATCCTCCTTTGAAATTTTCTTCCCTGGTGTTTCCAGCAGCGGTGAGTTAGGGAGATGACCCAAGACAGCAACAAGTGATTGCATGTAGTCCTGGTAGGAGAATGATGATATGTTGTGTTGTGTCAAGAAATGGGTTAGTCCAGTGTCCTACCTGTAGTTGTTGTCTTCTCTGTTTGACAAAGCTCTCATTCTTATGGCCGAACCATTTTGATGGTGGTAGGGATAGAGATGAGAGCTACAGAGGGAAATATGGATAGAGTGTGCATAATGTATGACATTACAGGTGTTCAACAAGAGCTTGCCAAATATAAGGACTTAGGACATAAAAACATTGCACATTACACAGTATAAGGTACACATACTGCATTATGCAAAAGTTGACAGTTAATTGCATACTCTGATACACAGAGTGGTTCTCACATATTCTGCATAGACATTTGCATATAAAACTTCTTGTAATAGCAAACTCTATTTCCTGACCTGGGGGTATCTTCGTCTCATTTCATCATGAAGTTTCTGGAAGTCCTGATATCGTCTGTGTACCACCCACTTCTCATTCCCAAGCGCAGTCTGGTAATATATCAGGGACTGTGATTAAGCTTTGCTTGTCTCATGCACATTACATACTATGTACATACATGTGTAGTCTCCTTCCACCAACACATAAATACACGCTATCCAGGTTTAAGTGCTATTACATATGGTAAGTTATGTTCCTTAGGTGAGGGAGAACATATGTATAAGGATTTGCCTAATGTACAAGTATGTGTAGCTCTGTCCATCATGATTGTGGGTGCATGGTAGTGCTGCTTCTTGTTATTATGTGTTAGTACATGATTGTAGAGTGCAAATTATTAGGTCTACACATGCACATAGAAGAAACTGGTTGGTATAGTGCTTACCGAGACCTCATACATGTGGTATGATGTCAGTCCTTTGCCCCGCAAGAAATGTCGATCGATAGAGAAATTGAGACGGACTCTTCTGCTGCCAAGTGAGTGGGATCTCCGTAAGCGCCCTACTACTGGCTTTAGGTCATTCTCACTCTGTGCATATGATCGTCTTCTGTAGTCCAAGTCACTCTCCTTGTCAGTCTAAAAATTTGTAATGTTAGAGAGTGGTACATATACTAGGAGAGTGCAAAGCAATTGTGGGACGAGTGCAATGAGCAGAAGAGGCAAGGCTGGCTACGTTCGTGTGTTGTGCTGGGGACGCATGCACATTGGCATGGTTGGTTGGTGACACATAAACAAACCGAGTTAGCATTGACCTCGCTAGTACGGGCTTGCTGCGCTCGCCCCAATTACACATATATACAGGTTATACACCTAACAAGTGATCATTACCATTTGTGGTGAACCAAGTTGAACCAGCTTCTGTTTCAATTCTTTATTTTCTCTATAGATACAGAGAAACCATTAAAATTTGAATCCAACCATGTACTTCAGTCCAAAATATGTAGATGTAATGACCAAGGTCACTCACTTGGATACCACTACCCTAACAACACATGCACAATTGGCAGTTCCACCTCTGCAGTCCACCTGTGCAGTCATATATATATATATATATATATGACTGCACCCAGTCCCCCAAATATTTAAAGTACTCTTGGATACCACTACCCTAACAACACATGCACAATTGGCAGTTCCACCTGTGCAGTCATGTGCAAAATACAGTGTACCAAATCCTCACATCTCTTACATGGAATACTCTTCTTTCTCTTTCTTCAGCTGCTCCACATCCTTAGTGAGTTTCTGAGCCAGCTTTCGAACGTTGTAAGTGTCCCCTTTCCTCTTCCTCATTATTACTCCTCCCACTTTCTCTCCCTCTTCTCCTAAACCCTCATCACCATCCAGGAGACGCTCCGCAGCACTCAACCCCTCATCCTTTGGTCTGAAAGCATGAGCATACACATATGTACATGTACATGTACGTCTACAGATGCAATAATCAGGGAAGGAAATTACTGAGAGGTTACTGGAGTAAATCAGGAGCACAATTCATTGTAACACATGTATGCAGTATCCTGATATACATGTACATAAACTATTCTACATGCATTCTAATACTCACTGTTCATGAGGTAAGTCACTGTCAGGATGATCAGTGGTAGAGACTGTAGGCTCCACAGTTTGTGAAGGACAATTCTCATTTAGACCATTGTCCACCTTAAACTTGGACATGTTCCTGCTCACATAGCCAATGTCAAATGTACATCCACCAGAACTACCGTCAGTGACGTCCACAGGATGTGTGGGGGAGAGTGCAGAGTTTTCTCCCCCCTTCGGAATCACCTCGTAGGTGTCAAGAAGTTTCTCCATTTCAGAGCTAATGGGCGACCCTTCATTTGTGAGAACCGCAGTGTTGTGCTGTCCTGTGGCAGGGGAGAGTAGAGGGAGGTGTGGTTCAAACTGGGGTGATGGAGAATGAGAAAAGTGCTGAGGCTCTTTGGAGTCAATTGGCTCAGGGATGTGTCTTCCTCCTAATGTCTTGGCTCGATTGATGGATCTGACACTCTCCACCACATTGTAGGGATCATTTGGCTGACGGACCTGCCTTCCTCCTGTGATATCCATAATGTTGAATGATTTAGTTCGCTTTTTGTGAACGACAGGCTCAAATGCTATGCTCTTCATAATGTTGTATGGATCATTCTCTGCCACAGGACTACCAAGTTCCAATTCTTCCTCTCCCATTGTCACAGTGGGGATTGCCACAGGAGGACTAAATCGTAGTTTATCCAGCTCCATTTGAAGTTTAGCCTTTTCGAGCTCATTTCTAGTCTCCATCTCTTTCCGCATGGACTCTAGCTTCTCCTCATATGCCAGCCGCTGTTCTTCCATTCTGTCCCTTGGAGAAAAACAAACACATTTCCTGGCTTTACTGCACCTTTAATAGACACTCCCATCAATATCCTATCCTCCATGTGGTTGTGAAGGTATGTAGATGTCATGGGTTTATTTACAAACTTAGTAGTATTGGAAAGTGTCTGTTTTATTTTGTTACATTTGAACAAATGGAAATGAATGGGTAGAAAATGGTATGAAAATGGAACAACAGTGTTGGTGTACTACAAGTAATGACACACACACACACACACACACACACACACACACACACACACACACACACACACACACACACACACACACACACACACACACACACACACACACACACACACACACACACACACACATGTATACATGTAAATGAGTATGCTAGAGTGATAAAATCAGCTGTATACATGTACATATGCCCTGTTGGTGTTAGCTCAATAAAAAGAATGGAACATAGCAGAATACGAATGGAAAAGCTTTCAATGTGACATGTGTGTGTACATGACAGCAGGTGTAGTTTAACTGAACATGCAAAGAAACTTCCATTACCTTACTGAGAGTGGCGAGAGCTCCAAAAGTCTCCCTTTACCATGTAGCTATAGACGGACAACACAGAAGAGTCATTTCATTATACACGTACACATCCACACATTAAGATGAGCCTGTGCAACACACTGAAGCCATCACATTGAAGCCATATACATGTATATATCACATAAGTGAGAGTCACTAGTTCCATTGATTATAGATGCACAACTTCGAAAACCTGCACATTTTTATGAATGTACATGTACCTCATCTGAACAATGTTTCATCTCTTCAGCCTCTCTAGGGTGGTTGAATCGGAACACACAGGTAGACCCCAACTGAACAATGTCACCTACAAACAATGGAGGGGGCAAGTGGGTATTGTACACATATTACCAGTGTGCATAGTACATTTTGATATTAGAGTGTACATGCATACTAAAGTAGCTCTCAAGAATATCAGTTTTTCTGTCAAAAATGTACACTCATCACATTGTCAGTCAATCTCACCATCTTACCATGTGTTAACTTAGTCTGGCATGTGGCAGTGCTGTTGTTGATGATGGTGGTACCAGAGAGAGGAGTCAGATACACTTTATCGTCTACATACTCCGCCAAGCAATGCTCAGCCTCAATATCCAGACCATTTAGCTCTGTAGGAACCAGACATACATGTACATGTACGTAGATTGTACATGTAGACATACCAACACACATGTATCTTAATTAGCACACCAAGATTAGGAGCATGTGCACTTTCACATTTTACTTACCAATATCAGGTTTGGGAGTGCTTCCAGCAGCTCCTATTGTGGTTGTCTCACCCTACACCACACACATACACACAGCAGGGATCACAAGAGTGCTTTAGCACCAGCATACATAGTATGTAGTGCACAATGCTTTTAAGTGCAGTAATCCAGTGCTGTACATATACTGTATTGAGTGATTCCTACTCTATATAACTGTACTGTTCCATCATGTGTACCTGCAGGCGGTAGATGACCACTCCTGTACCAAGAGCATCATCATCTACTGCTAGAAAGTGTGGCTGTTCTGCTGCCACTGTCATCTTGATGCCCTCACTGTGCAATGCCAGGTTAGAGTCCTGACCAGAAAATCAAGCACATGTATGTACATACATGTATCTAGCAATGATAGTCGACCAGTGGAGCCTTGCATTGCCAATGCATGTGTTACATAATGTGCTCATGCCAGTGGTGGTATGAATGTCTGTGGATTGTCATAACAGTCTCATAACACATACGTATGTACATGTAGCCATGTGCATGTACCTCTAAAACACTCTGAATTCCATCCCATTTGCCAGCCCATGTCTTAGTAAGTTCTGCGATCTAAAGAGATAAACATACGCAGCTGATTTGTAAATGCCATACATCAATGTGTATAGATGTATTTTTCTAAGCCTTGCAACTAAGTATAGCATGGTGCTGTTATATACGTACAGATTTCTATTAGGAAGTATTTTGCATTTTCTATTTTTCTCGTTTAAAAACCTAAGCCTGGGTGCTGTTACATGTATATACATGTGTGTGTGTAAACTGTGGTCTTTGTGTGTTCTTGTTAATGTGTGTTGTGTGAGTTTGGACACTGGGTGTGTGGGGAGAGTTGGCACCATGAAAGATCTTTAACCCACCATCCTAGTTCTCAAGGCTGGGCATCCGGTGTTCTGCTCTTTTGTGTGTGTGTTGTGTTTGTGACTTTGATGTGTGCATTTGGGTGTTTGTTAGGGGTAGGGTGTTGGAAACTTCCTTCTCTTCTAAGCTGGTGTGTTATGCACATGTGTTTCCATGTATATGTACGCAAAGTATACATGTACATGTATATATATGTGTGTATATACGATATGTACACACCTGACTCTCTTTTCTCTGAATGTCTTCTGAAAACATTTCAGTTACTGTCTGAGTACTGCCTGTTTGATCCGAGTTCTGGAGATACACATTGTACATGTATCCATATTGACACCATGCACATATAAATGTAGTGGGGTTATAAGTCACTTTTAATGGTAAGCAGTAGGGATGTTGATCAAAATGGTGCATGCTAGCACTGCACTAACCAAGTGTCCTTCTTCAATAATCCTCTTTAGTCTCTTTATCTCAGCTCTAAGTTCACGAATAAGTCGCACATTAGGGTCCTGCACAGTGGGGAAAAGATCATTCAATCAAAGAGATACTTAAGGGAAATACGACAGGAATTCAACTGAAAGGCAAAGCAACCCAACACAACTTTCCCCAAACAGTCATTTTCAAAGAAATTGGCTGCGTTGGGAATGTACATGTATGTATGAACATCTAGGTCTATATAGTTTGGTGTTTGGTACATGTATCCTACCCCAGCCTTCTAGGTTTAATTCACCCATTTCGAATTGTTCTGTGCTAGTTTGCAGGTGTGATTTGACCCTGCTAACTGAGTTGCCTCGGTAGCTTAGTTGGTAAGAGTATGTTGAATTGTTGAATCTTGCCCCAGGCAGTTCATGAAAATGACTGTCTTGGGTGTTTTGTATATGGGGTTCTCAGGTCTATGTTAACCAGTGTGAAGTACATGCATCTCAGTGTCAGGTCTATGTTAACACAGTGTGAAAGTGCATATACCTCATTAACAACTGGTTTGTTAACAATATTCTTGGCTCTAGTGGCATAGCGCAGGGTGCTGAGTGTCTCTCCATAGTTGCACTCTGCGGGTGACACCGCTGTGTGTGTGTATGTGTGTGTGTGTGTGTGTGTGTGTGTGTGTGTGTGTGTGTGTGTGTGTGTGTGTGTGTGTGTGTGTGTGTGTGTGTGTGTGTGTGTGTGTGTGTGTGTGTGTGTGTGTGTGTGTGTGTGTGTGTGTGTGTGTGTGTGTGTGTGTGTGTGTGTGTGTGTGTGTGTGTGTGTGTGTGTGTGTGTGTGTGTGTGTGTGTGTGTGTGTGTGTGTGAGGGAGAGGGAGAGGGAGAGGGAGAGGGAGAAGGAGGGAGGGAGGGAGGGGAGGGAGGGAGGGGAGGGAGGGAGGGGGGAGAGAATTACTTACTCAAGGGGTAACATATCCTCCGTGATAGCAAAGGTAGCAGCATCATGTACTTACAGTTAATCATGAGTTTACAGAGGTGCGTAGGTGTAGTGGAGGAGAGCTGACCATTCATTGGGGTGACTGCCTACACACGCATGCAGCCAAATGCACTATGCATAGAAACCGTTTGCTTGCAGGGTTGATAAGTAAAAGAGCAGGTCCCATGGAAAACTAATCAACACAACTGCCACACATGTGAAACCAAGAGTATGGAGGCACTAGGAGCATGAAGTACATGCTACACTGTGCTCTATGGGTCCAGTTGCCTATCCTAAAATCGAAACATCTATATCACATGGTATCTCAAACAGTGAATGGCAATGTGTACTAATTGTGGCCTCACTGGCAATCATAATGGTTTTAGAATTGCCTCCAAGGCTATCCTTCAACAGCCAGGTGAGCACTGAGTCACGGTAGGGAATGTACCGTTGAGCAGTTGGATGACTGGATCTCTCAGCTGCACACACACACACACACACACACACACACACACACACACACACACACACACACACACACACACACACACACACACACACACACACACACACACACACACACACACACACACACACACACACACACACACACACACACACACACACACACACACACACACACACACACACACACACACACTTCTTGTGACAGCAGAATGCAGAATGTACGCATAAAATTAAATAAACCTGCTCACTTCTAGTGTAACACCATTGTCCACTGAGTGAAATTATTATGTGGACTCAGTGTATGTATATATATTGTGTATATGTATGACATGAGAGCATACCAAGAGCAGAAATGACATTTCCAAGACAGACCAGAGATCTGTTAATGTTCCCTCCTTCCTTCAGTCGAATGCCCTCTGCACCTGTAGCACTGGCACGCTCACTATAGCAAGCAAAATGGAAACAATTGGAAAAAATAATTATGTGAGAAATACAGTTTTTCTCCTAGCAATTCTCTCACTTCATAGCCACACGTATATTCCTATCTACAGCAGCATATCATGGTGCAGAACTGAGCTTCAGTTGACCATGATTATAGGTAGGCTACTTTAGTCTTGAATGGTATGTATACATATATACATGGAGATACATGTGTATAGCATGCTAGCTATATTAGAAGTAGGAAGGAGACCCAAGACATAAGAGACCCCAGACATAATAGACAGATGAGATGAGATAAACCAGATACATATACATGAATATATGTAGCATACACATTAAATAATCTAGGGATACCTGGATGCCCAGCCTTGACAAATGGGATGATGGCAGAGGAGGTTGGTCATGTGTCGTCGTAGATCACGTGAACCGTGGCGCTGATTGAACTTTTTGGAACCCCGCTGTAGTCTTGTCTCAGGAGAGAGATCTAAAGCGTCCTAGGGGTAGTCCAACTTTTCTAACTCCAACTTACCTCAGTAAGAAGCAAATGCAAAGGAGATTGATACAAACTCACGGTAAGAGCATCGCTAGCTCGCAGAAATCCAATATACACCGTATCCTGATTGGCCAAACCGTACTGGACCCAAGTTGTAGCTTAACTTCAAGGACAGGAAAGCTCGGTATTGTGTAGTCAACAGTATTTCCAACCATAAAAATATCAACTAACAAGGATAGGAATGCAATTAGCGTCACATGACTTGTGACGCTGAATTACGCGTGACCAACCTCCTCTGGGATGATGCACATAGAGAGTACATAGTGTATGTAGACATATCCATGTCGCATAGTGTACATATTCTACATGCAACAGACCTTCCTGCTAGGTCAACAAGGTTAATCTTACTAACAGTCTCACATGGCAGATCAGCAGAATATGTTGCCTGTAAGAATGCATATACACATGTATACTAACATGTATACACATTAACTTGTGCATCGGACACTTAAAACATTGATTAGTACCTGTGTGAAGGTGATGGTGAAGATGGCATGAGAGCGGCTGCTAGTGTCATTCATCTTAGTACATGCAGTTACTCTGTATTATAGAGTACAGGATATGTACATACATACACACATATATATATTATCTAGCCATGTTGCCCAGCAATGTAAATTTCCTATTCCACACTGGGCAATATTTTCCCATATTGCCCAGTCAATTTTAACCAATTAAATTTCAGAGCGCATTGCACATTGCGTGTCCACGCGTATTGTTAGCAACGAGTGAACGGTAAAATGAGTTTTAACACCAGGTTGAAGACGAGCTAGGTAATAAACAGTTTATTACGTGGTTTATCAGGCAATATTGCGAGTTATTGCACTCGTGTGTGAGTATTACCCTTGCCTTCGGCTCGGGCAATACCTCACACACTCGTGCAATAACTTGCCATATTGCCCAATATCTGACGTAATAAGATATATATATGTTACATTAAAAGTTTACACCATTTTTGCAGGTATGCAGTGACAGAAATAGGTTTAGGTATTTACGTATGAATACCTATTAGAATTCCCCAGGTTCATTAGCTCTTCAATATGCTGGTAGTCAACGACAGGGTGTTTTGTCAGGTCTGTGGGAATGAATGACAATTGACACACTACATATCAATGGATAAGTCTCCTTCACAGTGTATCCACTGCCACAATACACATTCCTTTGGCCTTTGGGCTAGTTCCCAAGGTCACAAGTGCATGTATACAGGAGGGTAGGGTTGGTTATGACATGTTTAAATGCTTTAAGAAGTAAATTGCTCGGTTATAAGTTGTTTTAGATGCATAACTTGTTGTCTAGTGTTCCTATGGCAGTAAAGGCTCTCTGTATTGTTGGACACTTCCTTACGTGCATTATCACATGACCCATGTGAGGCAGAAAGGGGGTGGGGCTCTTGAATGAAGTATTTCATTCACAAATTTACCATTCTTCTGACAATAATATCTTACTGTCCTTTATCTAACAATGCTCTTGGTCAACTGTAAATCCGGGTTATGCCATTGTAAAACGTTCGTCATACATGTACAAAATGTTGAGTAATGTAGGGATGGAAGTAACAAAAGTACAGAAACAAGGAAGCATCAGCAAGGCAAGGGATGGGTTATGATTGTTGCATGCCATCATCCCCTACTTTGTTGCCTAGATGCTTCCTTGTTTCTAAACTTTTGCCACTTCCATCCCTTCCTCACACTCTAAACTACATTCAAAATTTTACATGAAAAATGTTTTTACACTTGTTTTACTGGTTTTGGATTGTGCCAATGCTTATTTTTACACATGCACAAGCCACACCCCCTTCTACTCCTGTGCACCTGATCCCCATTCCTTATAATATGAATGGCATATGAAATGTGCAACGCATAGAAAATCGCCTACAAAAATACTCAATTTACACAGTTGCATGCAAAGATACAAAGATTTTGTTGTCATTCACGGAAGGGAAAGGAGCTGTTCCATGTCAAAATCAAGGTGAGTACCTTTTTTTTGCAAATTAGTGGTAGAAGATGAACAAATTGTCAGTTTGGCCAATACTATATGTCATTGTAACTACACATGTACATACATATGAGGGTCTTGGTGGGTACAAAACACTCGTAGAGTATGTGTTTGTATCTAAAAGGGCTTATATCTGGGAGTTCTAATATAGGCTAATGGGCTTGTTGGTGAGACAACCAACTCTTTTTATCCATATTGCTGCCTTGATTCTGTTTGGAAAGTTACTCATTGCTGTTGGCTGTTGGGAATTTGAAACTGAGACAGAGTGTTTGCAATATTGACATTGCATAATCTTATGTGCACATGTGTATATGCATAAACACATGTAATGTTTTTCATAAGTGGAGTATTGTGTGCATAGCACACTAGCTATATATATGTAAGAAGTAGGAAGGAAAGTAGCATGAGCATGTATATGGAACTCTCCCTCGCCCCCCTCCCCCCTCCCCTCCCCTCCTCCCTCCCTCTCTCTCCCTCCCTCTCTCTCCCTCCCTCCCTCTCTCTCCCTCCCTCTCTCTCCCTCCCTCTCTCCCTCTCCCTCTCTCCCTCTCCCTCTCCCTCTCCCTCTCCCTCTCCCTCTCCCTCTCTCTCTCTCTCTCTCTCTCTCTCTCTCTCTCTCTCTCTCTCTCTGTGTGTATGTGTGTGTGTGTGTGTGTGTGTGTGTGTGTGTGTGTGTGTGTGTGTGTGTGTGTGTGTGTGTGTGTGTGTGTGTGTGTGTGTGTGTGTGTGTGTGTGTGTGTGTGTGTGTGTGTGTGTGTGTGTGTGTGTGTGTGTGTGTGTGTGTGTGTGTGTGTGTGTGTGTGTGTGTGTGTGTGTGTGTGTGTGTGTGTGTGTGTGTGTGTGTGTGTGTGTGTGTGAGTGAGTGAGTGAGTGAGCAAGCCAGGACAAGATATGTCAGTATAAGTCCTAGACCCTTGCTTACAGTAACGTATATATACATAGTATAGCACCTGCAAAACTCATCACTAAATCCCTCTAACATGCAAACCTTACTTCCAGAGACACTGTGAATATGTTAAGCACTACATCAGACAGAATGCCAAGTAAATAAGCTGAGGAAAGTTGGAAGTATGTACAATCTGGTAAGACTTTGAAATGACTTACTCTCAACATAGGGACCATGCTTGGGATGTTGTCGTACTTTCAGTCCATGTGTGATGTTCCTCTGTGACACTGGCATCAGTAGGTCACGTACCATCTCATTATATATCTCCATGAAACTATACACATGTATAACGTGGATGTGTATACAGGTATATGGAAAGCAGTGATAACATATAGTACACTGAAAACCAGTCATCTAGAAGTTACCCTGCATTGTTTCAATATTACATGGTAACTTCAAATAAAGCAGGTCTAACATCAATTGTCCCAGTCATTGTATGGGTTGGGACTCAATCCTACACTAGAGGCCCAGTGGCTTGGTGGAATGAGTGCCTGAAGTAATCTGGGATTAATCCCAGCTTGATCTTTCACTGACATGGATGCAGGTACATGTATACATACTCTACACTCTACACGTACTCTTATATACTATGCAAATGGGAGTTTTTGGAAAGGAAATAGGGCAGGATACACTCACAATGCCCATATTGGCTACACAGTATCGGCAGTACAGACCTTGCTTCAATTTTGTAGGACACCTTTCTGAGACTGCCACTGGCTGTTCGATCAAACAGATTCTGCGCACAGCCATAAAATGAGAGAGAAGAGAGACAGGGACAGAGGGAAGGAGAGTAAAAAAAACGCATGTGAACTGGTTATTACGCAGAATAGGACACAACATGTGATCTCATTAGTGTGAGTTCAAGAGAGTGCATGAATATGATTTTGGGAGGTGTTAAAGTGGAATCACGAGTCAGGGATGTGTGGGCTGGCAACTACATGTATGATGGCTACCATTGGCACAGAGCTAGAGTACACTGTGTGCATCTACACAAGTTGTCAGTGTTCACTTTTACCTCACAGATCCTTGGAATAAGTCCTGGAGCAGTCTTGGAGTAATGAATATGTCGAGAGAAATTGAGTGAGAGATACATGTACAAGTAGGGTGAAGGACAGACAGATGAGAGGTAGAGAAAGGGAAACGAACAGATGAGTGAGGGATAGAGAAATGGAGGGAGACAAGGGGGCAATTACGAAAAGAGCAATTAAATTTGTGTGATGCAAGTAAGACTTGCACTAAGGCACATTGTGAAGAAATCATCAAAGTACATGTATCACAAAGTAAATGTACTAACCTCTGTTCCCATCATGGTGAATGTCTTTCCAGAGCCTGTCTGTCCATATGCAAAGACACATGCATTATAGCCTTCAAATGCCGCCTCCAGCACTGACTTCCCCAGATTGTTGAATACCTGAAGTATTAGGACCCCTTAATTAACATGCTAATTAAGTCTCATTCCCTATAAAACGACTCATTGTGCAACACTATTTCTATTTTACATAATATTATATGTAGGGAGGGAGGTACAGTTTGCAAGTGGTATGTACATGTACATGTGTGTGTTTACTCATGTATATAAACATGTTAGTAGGTAAGGAGTGTTCTGTTAGAAACCTAAGGTCACCCCCCCCCTGTGTAGGTCATGGTCAATTACCTATATAGGTTATGTTTGGGTATTCCCAAGTCCACATTGGTAGCAACTATGACTAAGCACATACACACATTAATTATGTATGTAGTACTCTCTCATGTGACAGGAACAAACCTAACTGAGTGCACTTAAAGACAACTATTAATGTACACATATATGTACACTACATACTGATTGTATAGGCCACACATATTTATATACATGGATATGCATGTATTTTATGCACTACTGTAAATGTTTAGAACAGCATTCGTCTATGAAAATTGATTGCAGAGTTTATTATTTGGAACCATTTTAGTGTCCACAGTCACATTATTTAGGTGAGCAGCAGCTGACTTAGTCATGC
This sequence comes from Theonella swinhoei, assembly GCA_963970385.1. NCBI lineage: Eukaryota > Metazoa > Porifera > Demospongiae > Tetractinellida > Theonellidae > Theonella > Theonella swinhoei. Next base: position 3,188,063 of record OZ019960.1, on the reverse strand, counting down.
CATTGGGACAATTTTTGCTTGCCAGTACAAACTCATATCTGACTATGTGCACACTCATTTTTCATATACTGCATCACACTGCACATGTTGACAGTTAATTATCCAGCTGTACAACTAGGTGTGTTTGCTTCAGCTTGCCCACAATGCTGCAGGAGCATTAATCTAGTGTAGTATGTAAGTGCATGAAGTACATTGTTGTAGTTAATAGTTCTCTTGTCATGAAGAGGTATAGCAAACAAAATCCATCATAGGACACATACGTGTACATGTAAAGTTAGTTCATATGCTCATAGTCATTTGGTATATCTCAGGATCCAGCTGGGATTTGAACCCAGGACCTTGTGATTACCAGTCATGCAGATGAGTCATGTACATGTACCTGTTCCTGGGATGTGTAGTTAGCAGCAGTGGAGTCAAGAGACCAGTAGGAGTAGTCATACACAAATTCATTCACACGGTCTCTAGTCTGACCAATCAGAAGGCCATCCGTTGTCTACATACAATATATGTATAGCTGGTAGCACACTGGCCAGTAGAAATAAAGTACATGAACATGCAGAATAGAATGCAAAGCAATAGCATCTCAAACAGATAAAGATGTGTGAACTCAAACATAGTACATATACACACATATAGAGTGGTTCCAGGGAAATTGAAAGTTTGTGGAAGACCATCAAATACATGTTTATCTACATACACAATGTACAATGTTGGAAAGTTGGAGGAAGAATTGTTGAAAGTTTGTCAAACAAAAAGTGCAAGTTTTTCAACACACATGGCAGGTACAAGTAACGTCAGACATGCAGTCCTAACATGACATGTAAATGTAGCCTCTGTCGTCGAGATGCTTTGTTTTACTTCGTATGTGTAGCCAACTGATCTGCTCAGTTGATAGGGCAATGCAGAGCATGTGTATCTAAAAGGTATATGTATTCTGCCTGAAAGAAATCATTTTTTGCCCTGGGTGTTGTCTTTTATGTGTGTCAGAATATTCACGTGTATAGGCAACCCTCAGAGGAGAGGCCTAGAACCATGTAAACCTCCCCACATATATACTTGTATATGTAGGCCATAACTACTGTAAAGGCAACCCTCAGAGGAGAAGCCTAGAACCATGTAAACCTCCCCCACATATATACTTGTATATGTAGGCCATAACTACTGTAAAGGTACGTGTATATGTAAAATACAGAATAGTATATATGTATATGTACATGTGCAATGGTTGAAGTGTGAGGACCATAGCCAAATTATGCATGCAGATATTACCTTTCTCATGAAGGTGGATTTGCCCTTCATTTCTAGAACCACTGCAGACTTCATATCAATCTCTCTGGAAATTAATTTTAGTTAGTGAAAAGTAATTTGCATATGTACGTGTGATTACACTGTACTTCTGAATGGGGTTCTTGCTCGTGAGTGACATTGTGCTGCTCACAAACACATAATGTATATATTTGTAAACACAATACAATGTAGCTCAAAAAGCAGGTAGAGCTGTGACATGTGCAAAATTTACATATGCACATTACAAAGGATATTCAGATATCAGTGTGTGAATAACAGTTTGCACCCTCTACGTGTGGTCTGAGAATGTTTAATAATTCCAATTCAGTATATGGAATCTTGCTTTCACATGACCCATCAGTAAACACAATATGAGTATGCTTACAAAGTGCTAACTCTTTGATGGATTGAAATGTGCATGTAGAGTATACTAGGACCCTGTCTGCTGGTACAGGTCTGCTCTGGTAATGCATATTACCATGTTTTTTAGCAACATTAAATTATGACACCAGCAAGCCTCTGAATTTCGAAAATAAAGAGGATAGTTCAACCACGATTTTGGGCACACAAGACAAAGCTCTTGCTGTACATGTAAATTGGCCAATTTGTACTACAAAGTGGAAGAATAAAAGCTATGTACCTCTGAGAGAGAGGTCTTGCACGAACGGCGACCTGCACCTTCGTCCCACTCATGACTGTCTCTGTCACAGCGGCTCACGCTCAGACCATTCAATTTGCACATTCCTTTGGAGGTTAATATTTGCGCATGCGTAGATCTACTACCCTATTGCGCAACTTTGTACCCACGTGTTGTTGTGGAGCTGGAGTTTGCTGGCGGAGTTGGCCTTCGTTACGGATGGACGGCCTCATCCGTAAAAATACAGTAAACTCATTCTTGTGATTCCCCTTTAGTAGTGTTTGATGGTCGTTCTCTAACTGTACCATTTCTCCTTTAGGAAAAGAATACACTAGAGGTTGACTGGAGTAGTCTCAAGCCACATCCAATATCTACTGAGTAAGTCCTTGATCTTTTTCGTTGTGCTCCGGTAGACGTTACCCTCTGGGTTTGGTCTGAGTTCACAATTCCCCCCTGAGAGGGATAGAGTACATACTTGGTTGTGTGTGTTTGAAGGTAGCACATGTAATATGTGGCTTATAGCAGATGTAATGTCATCTGCAGTAATACCTTTATGTTCAGGAGCAGCACTATACTTTGTTACTGGTGCTTTTATTGCGCTTGTACACTATGCCATATTCTGTGTGTACATGATGCTTCTTGCCTTATTCTTTGGTGTGAGATGTCAACTTGCTGCTCTCTCAACTGTGCCTACAGCATTTTTACGCAAATGCATGTGTGGTAAGCATTCTACAGATCCCTTGTGTGGGAGGCCACTTTTTATACTAGTGAAATATGACGAGAGACCTCCCGAAACATTCACACCTCTGTCCCTCCCCCTTTCAGACTCCTGATTTTTTTGTGTTTTGTGTTTTGTTGTGTTTTTGTACCAATTTGAGTATTCAGGCTGATAACATGAGTGAGCATTCTAGGTAGTGCAAAGATTGTGCAAATATTTTGTATACACACATACATGTAGCTTCAGTTGACTGGGTATGCACCTTGTGGCTTATGCTCAGGTATTGCCTCATGTATGTAGGTTTATGCTGTGCCGGAGCTGCTAAGCATACATAGCACCAATGTCTGTTATTTGCCTGGCTTGTTCTGCCCCACCTGAACTTGGTGGTTTCATTACCCTGTATGCTACAGTACAGTTGGATTAGTGACCTAGAAAGTGGTGTGGGTGTGGCTGTACCTGAAATTTTGTAGGTAGCGTGCATGTTTTCATGCATATGTTGTCGTTTCAGGTTGGTAAGTGATGTGGCAATCTGTGATGATGAACTATGGAAGAGATTCAAAGGAAATCGAGTAAGTGGTTAATTTCACATACATGTATGTCACATGCATGTATATATACTTGGGCATCATACACAAATAGTACGCATGCACACGGCGGATTTGGTTCCTTTGCTAACCTTGCATCTGTATTGTACATATGTTAGTAGTGTATTTACAATGTATACATGTGTAATGTTGCTGTAGAAACTTGAGGAACTACATGTAGCGGTGAAGGGAAGTGGTGCCAACAGTGTACTAGTGCGAGGACCCAGTGGCTGTGGAAAGAGCAGTTTACTAAGGGAGTATGCTAGTATTTGTGGCCTAACTGATGGGGATACGTTTATGGTAGTTCACCTTGGAGAGCAGATTGATGGCAAGGTAGATTACCAGATTACCCATGCAGGCAATAAGCAGCAGTTTGACAATATGTATTTCATTAACCCTTACGCATGTGTGGGAGGGTTATTGTAGTCAGTGTGTGTGTGTGTGTGTGTGTGTGTGTGTGTGTGTGTGTGTGTGTGTGTGTGTGTGTGTGCGCGTGTGTGCGCGCGTGTGTGTGCGTGCGTGCGTGCATGTGTGCGTGCGTCCGTCCGTCCGGCTGGCTGGCCGGCTGCTGTAACTGTTCATGTTTCTACAATGAACAGCTAACGTAAGTGATAGGGTGGACTAAGCTATTGGACTGTTCTTGTGCTAACACTGCACCAATCCCCATGCGGTATATATATGTCTGGGATTGCCAGGGACATACCTCACCCATGCCGGATCATCAGTCTCTAAAATGAATCCTCTCTTAAAGTTGGGAAACACTAGCACAGGTGAGCTAATTAGGGATTCTTTCAGTCTCTTAATGCTTCTTGACGGTCTGGTCGCTGTGCAAAGTGTGTGATATTTCTTGGTCAATGTCCTGCCACTTCGGAGAATATGATGAATGAACAGAGAGACTTCACAGCCACTGGTACTGGATACTTTCGGACTGCATCTAACTTCTGAGGATCACTCCCCACCTTTGGCAGATACCACATGCCTGAGATACACCACAGACTCCTGTGTATTCTTTGGCTTCAGACGGAGGCCAGCTTTGCGAATCCTCTCATGAGTAGATCAGTTGGTCATGAGATTGCAATTGTGTTCTTCAAGAGTAGCACCCATTACCAGTACATCATCCATATACACCAGACACCAGGCCAGTGGGAACAAGCTCTGTCAGGTGTTGGAATGTGGCAGGGGCATTGACCAGACGGAACTCATGTAGTCCTGAGTAAGTCATGAATGCTGTCTTCTCCTTTGCTGAGGGTTCCATAGCAACCTGCTAGTATCCATTTACCATATTGAGGGTAGTGAAGTACTTTGCACCTGCGGGGATGTCTAGTGTGTCAATAATGCGTGGGAACAGTGGGAATTCATCCAGCTTGGTAACTTTTCAGATGGTGGTAATCCACACAGAATCGCATTGGTCTGTCTTTCTTTTGGACCAGCACTACAGGGACTCGATGATGGCTGAATAACTCCACAATGACACTGCTCATCATGATGCAAATGGCCACGAAGAAGAGTATGTTTGGGAACATGTGTATGCGCATGCACAGCCCACCCCTGGTATGTAATATTAGGAGGGACTGCATGACAATGACATATGCATAATTCCTTGAACAACTTGAAATTATTGACAAAATACATAATTCCCCTCTTTTTCTTTTGTATCAGCACTACATGGCTATCCCAGGGACTTGATGGATGAATAACTCCTTGTGTGAGCATGTCTTGCACCAAGTGATCTACTTGCGGTCACAGGGCAAAAGGCATCCGTCTCACAGGTTGGCGTATAAGGGGTGACTCCCAGTGTCAATTGCAATTTTTAGCACAGCACTCCAAAGTCAGTGCTGGCAGAGGGACTGGACACATTCAACCTCAGATTATGTGTTTAGGAGTCTCCTCTATGTCGCCTAGGCTAGAATTATCAAATGATTGTGGCACTGAGGGAAGATCCGTAGACACAACTCGCAAAAACGTCGCCTCCCACTTCTAGCGCCTGCACTCTTCCCCATCTTTACATATATAGTCTCGCCTCCTGAAAGAGAATTGATGCCTCCGAGAATGCATTGTCGTGGAATCTCCTGCCGTTTTTCATTGTATTTTCCTCCCCTCCTCTCCACAATGACGCTGCTCATCATGTTCCAAATGGCCATGAAAATGAGGGAACGTGTAATCGCATGTGCACAAACCCCTGGTATGTAACATTAAAAGGGGCTGCATGACAATGGCCTATGTCTTGAAATTATGATAATACTGTAGTGTTAAAAATGACAATATTTTTTACGCCTGTGCAATTCATCGTTTACTACTGCTTCCCCTCCTTTAGCTATAACAATAGGAATCACTCTCTTGTACCAGGACTATATGGCTATCCCAGGGATTTGATGATTGCTGATTAACTCCTTGTGCGGGCACGTCTTGCACCAACTGATCTACTTGCGGTCACAAGGGAGAAGGCACCTGTGTCACAGGTTGCTGTATGGGGGGGGGGGGGGGGTGGGGAGTGGGGGGGCTCCCAGTGTCAATTATAATTTTGTTACTTTAGTGCAGTAACCTTGACCCCACAAAAGTTAGTGCTGGCAGAGGGACTCAACCTCAGATTGTGGTCAACACATAGACAGTGATTGCGCAAGAGAGAAATGATATGGGAAGAGATGGACTTAGCCTGTCCATTGTTGTAGCTATGGCAGATAGCTTCTCTAATGGAGGTAGCTAAATATAATTTTATGTAACTTCAAGTTCAAATTTTCAATCTGCTCAGTGTCCAGAATGTCCAGGACGCAGGTTTGGCCATCAACAACTACTTGTTGTCGATAAGGATGTCCAGCTTTCCACCATTTTGCCCTTCATTTTGAGCATGGACCTTTTTACCGACATGTCAATATGATGTAACCCTATGCTTGAAACCAGTATGCATTTCAAGTCAATCCATCACTTGGTTGCAAAGCTCTCAGCCCTGTAAGTAATAAAAATATGGAAGGGCGTACTCATCAGACACCCCTGAAAGATGATGGCATCACACAGAACAGTATCATATGGTACATATTTACAGCCATTCATGTAATATAACTTATATACCTGGTCTGACACAATCTCCTGTGGGAAGCCATGCCTAAGGATCATTTTGTGGATCATTTTGTGTAAAGAAATTCAGCTACATGTAGTTTCCTTTGTTAACCCTTGATGCACATAATATCGGGATGTAACTTTCTCCACTGTCTTTTCGTGACCAACATAACATCCAACCTTATCAGGCCATCATGTTTTGTTTTCCTTTTGGTAATGAGCTGCATTGGATTTAAGTTGCTATAGAGCCATACAAACAAACAAAGCAGAAATACATATATACCTTGGAGTTGGAGAAACAGATGGCCACCGGAGTTTGCTTTGTCCCTGTAGTGTAAAACTCCAGCTACCAATTCAAAATGCACGCTTCTACTGCCTTGTTGGCTGTAGTAGATCCCACAGGATACGTCTTACAAGAGAGATGTTGTAGCTTAGAAGTTCTGCTTCATCGTCATTCTTCAGTGATAGCTGCTCCTTTACCTTATCTGCCTCAATGTTGCTCCTTATCTTCTTGTAGTCGTTAGTATCAGTGGGTGATGAACTGTGATTGTTCTGGTCTTTGGCAGATAGTGACTGCTCTTTATTGATGGTGTATGTGCAGGTTGTGATTCTTTTCTTCTTGGTCTTCTAGATTGACGAGTGGTACGTAGCTTGGTTTGTTCCGTTGCGCTCGAATGATTCAAGTCACATAGAACCCACAAGGATATCCATCATGTCGCCGTATGACTGATAGTCTGCTCCGTGTTGTGCAAAGCTGCTGGTATCTTCATTTCAACATATAAAAGCCCATGGCTTCTGAGAAATAGTCTAACCGCTACACTCGCCAATTATAAGATTGGGTTTTGTTATAAATGTGTCACTCAAAGGTTTTGGCATTATTTGCTTACTGTGATATCCTACGGTGATACTGCGGTGACATTCAGCGTGATTTTTTGAAATATGTAGTATAAACCTCAATGTATGCTGTGGATATCTGTCTACAAAACTCTGTATGACTCAATAGCAGTGGTTTCATTACCACAGTGTTTTGTACAAATGTAGTACATGTAAAGCAAACTCATAAATTCTCCATTGTATATGGAGTGTATGTATTTCAACAATGTGCATATGTTATGCAGATGTTGCTGGGAACATTCACATGCACTGCTGTGCCTGGAGAATTTGCATGGTTACCTGGTCTGCTGACTAAGGTGTGTGTTTAAGATCTGTGTGTGTATTTTGTTAGAAATAGTGTTTTTTGAGCCCAACTTCATATATAGCCATACATCAGTTGTGCTTGTGTACTTGAGTAGCCATGTTCCAAATTGATGTTCCACACTAAGTGTATTCTGTCCTGTTCAGTGTGTGCTTGCTGGACACTGGATTGTGCTGGAAGACATAGACTGTGCTCCTCCAGATGTGGTTCGTTATTAACCCTCGGTGTACATGTGCAAGTGTTACAGTACTTTGTGTGTGTGTGTGGGTGGTTGGGTGTGAGAGCATGTGTGTACGTGTGTTTGTGTGTCTGTCTGATGCCCTAGTTCTCAGAGTTGGTGCTCTTACATGTTGAAATGAAGACACCTGCAGTGGCTTCAGTGCAACTTGGAACAGATTTATTAACACTTGATTCAAAAGTTAGCATCAGTTGCAAAAGCTATTGGGCCTATTACAGTGATCCAGAGCTTGATTCTTGGCTCAGGTTAACATTCCTAACGGGTCACTACATTGTAAATGAATGCACTAAAGTGCAGAACCCTTAGCGCTATGCGCATGGACAGACAGACAGGATGACTACAGTACCCTCACTGCACATGCGTGCTGAGGGTAGAATAGAGTATGAGCTAATGTAGTGCAGAACCTTCCATGTGGCTGAGTCAGTATATCCTTTGCTATTTTCCATATACATGTAGGTGACAGTAGGGCTATTGATGTGTGTGTTTTCCCAAATATTGTATCTACAATCATGTATATGCATTGAGGATTTGCACTTTAACAGTTAATGATCACTGCATTTTGTGTGTATCCTTTTGGGGATATGTCTATGCTGTGTTGCAGGTCTCTTTGTTACTTCCTCTTGTTAAGAGTAGAAGGCTTAGCCTTCCAGGATATGATGAACCACTACTAGCAGCAACGGGCTTCAAACTTTTTCTTACACAGAGGTAAATGCCTTAATGCACTCTGTTCATATTGAATATTGTGAAGGTATTGTTGCTTTCAGTTCTCTGTTACCAAAATGGTACAGTTTAAGTGGATGAATGTGGAGCTATATATGTGTATAGATTGTTAATGCATTTGCCTTCTTGTACATGTAGCTAGTTTTGTGTTTGAGACAATACTAGAGATGATTGCATTGGATATGACCACTTTTAGCACAGGAGATGAACATGCTTATCACTAGAAATATTGTACCACACATATACAGTACATGGCCCATAGAGCAGTTAATATGGTACTGAGGAGTTATCACTTGATACTAGACTAGGATAGCACAGGTTACTTGTTTGTATTGAGTAGCCCCAGGTACTGTGCATCCTTGGTCTCAAGCTTTCTATGGGTTACGTATAGACACATGACCAATATTTGGGTGAGTGGGAGCATGTCTGTTGCCAAATATCCTTTTTATGCATATAGTTTTGATCCTGTGTATATGCACAATGTTGATGCTGTACAAATATGTACGTGTGTTTTCTCCCACGTGCTCACAATGCAAGACATTAAGTGCTTGAGTGTGTTTGTACTGCAGGCTAAGTAGCACTGGACATTTGGATGGTGGCAGTGGCCTACTTAGAGTCCTGGAGTCTCACAGTATCACAATAACACTTCCACCTTTCTGCACTGATGAAATGCAGAAGGTCAGAATCTCCATGTGGTGTTTACTATTTGTAATTTGTGAGATTACCTTCATAAATATGTATGTATGAGATCATGTGATGTTCAATTATCATGATAAGTGTGCGTGTGAGTACCAAACCTTTGTTGTGAACAATTTTTTGAATGCACGTGTGCCACAAAATGTATATATCTTAATTTTTCCGTGCAGATTGTGACTAGACATTTCCCTAGCCTGGAGAGTTTTGGTCAACAACTTGCAAGAGTGGTTACAGAGCACAACATGTTGTTTCGGTAAAGGTGGCCTTGTCTAGTTCTTGAGAAACCTGTGGGTTTCCTATTACATATGCATGTATATATTTGACAAGGCCGTGCCAAATGATTGTGAATGGTACATGGCTGACTGTATATATTTTTTGGCCATTTCCGTATTATATGGGGAGAGTGTGAGCTTCCAGCTTTATCTCAGATTAAAGTTTTGTCACGTCATCAGAAGTTAGCCCTACCTAGTTTTGTTTTTTGCTATACAAAATCTGACTGTGTGCTCATGTATTTCTGTGTATAACAGTCATGATTTTTTATGAGTCCAAAGTCACATCTGTTAGTTGCTTTGAAGCTTGTACCACTTGTAGGCTCTCTGCACACAGGACTTATAGAGTAGATAGTGTGAAAATGCTTATGTGGAGGTAAAATATGATTGTATTGCTTGCATTAAGCTTACTTTCCAAGATGTTTGTGTGTGGCTACTGAATACTTGTGATATTAAATTATTGCCGTTGCCTCAAAGCTGCAGCAGATGAGCCTCCGGGCTAGTTACATGTACATCCTCCAAGTAGGTGCTGTACAGTATATAGTGCCTTTTGTAGATACTGCTTTCCTTTACTCCTCAGCATACCACTAGATAATATGCTTACTGTATCTTGCTTAGTAAGTTGTGTCATCTGTGTTTATTGGTCTTTACGTGTTGGTTCAATACACAGACATGTTCTGAAACTGTGCTGTAGGATATCACAGCAGGTTGTTAATGGCCAGCTGACCTCTATACCTGATATGATGCTGGATGTAAGTTATTCATTGTGCTCATGTACTGCATGATATTTTTATTGGCAAGTGGGACCAAGTAACCTAGCGGTCTGAATGGGTGATTTCTCTTTCTCTCCCCTCCCCTCCCCTCCCCTCTCCTCCCCTCCCCTCCCCTCCCCTCCCCTCCCCTCCGCCTACCAATACATGTACACATATACAATGTTGTTGTGCTCGTGCAGTTTGTGTGCATGAATGTGAGATTAAAAAACTTGCTAAGAAGGGCTAAAAGATGGCCTAATGGGGCAGATGCATGTATGTGGGAATACCCTTATTAATGGCCACCATCCTTGGTACCGCTATTAAGGCATTATGCTCCACCATGTCCTTCATGTGTGATTGCTGCTCCTTCCATGTGAGATGATGCTACTTCAGGTCTATACGTGTACTAGTGCTCCCTTTTTTCTATAACCAAACCTTTGCTTTATTGTGTTGTGTTGCCTTGCCTTTATACATGTAAGTGAATTATCATGTATGATACTACCTTAAGGTTACTATTAATTGCGGGTACTAATTTTAGCGAATTTAGCAGGAATCCGTGAAATCGCTAAATTATATGCGTGCTAATATTCATACCGCAATGAAAATTTGCTTAAATAGAACACAAAACTTGACATCAGACGAAAAACAGACGGAGTATTTTGTCGGCAGGCTCACCAAAGACCACTCATATCGGAGCGCAGATGAGAAGGGCTCGTGGACACACGTCTCGGGATCTGTGTATTAGTGCTAGTGGGGTTAATACCAATCGCGACCTCAGCGTAAAACACTATGTGTCAACATTAAGTCTGTACAAAACAACATTATGTGACAATGATCATGACTGACGATACCAGAAGAGAAAGATATATTCTGGTATATAGCAATTGATTGTCGATTGCTAGTGGTTTTGGCGCTTCTCTCTCGCGGCCTCAGCGTCCAGGGTTGGGGGGTAAAAATTTAGGAGTAGAAAGGATGAACCACACTGTGTGTGATATATATATATATATATATATATATATCCATTGCAGGTATTGGACTGCTTTGTTGGGCATCATTTCGGAGAGAAAAGGCTGGCTTGTGCCCTGCGGCTTAGCTACCTTTGTGGTGGACTCAGCCATAATATGGTATATATACTATACATGTACAATAGGTGACTAAAATAATTCTGCTACTATTTACGCCCTATACATGCTCTACTGTGAAATAGAGTATTAAGTGGTCATAACATGTGTAGTAACATTGTTAAGTTTATATACACACGAAATGTGTAAGTGTAGTTACAGTGTGTGTCATAAGGGAACCTTCGTTCTTGTTCTGTTCAACATGCATTTGTTAAAACTAAGTCAGATATATTACACAGAATTCAATAAGGTAGGGTAAACCATTCCAAACCATTTACATGTATATCGTTTTCCACGTGGTCTAGTTTACATGGAGTTAGTGTAAGGCACTGCACTGCTAATTGAGCACGTACGTGATTATGTGTCATTTCAGGTTGAGCAGCTGTGTACAAGTCACAAACCATCAGTTCAGATATCTGCTACAACTGTAGCTGTTGGAAGAGCATATCTACACTGTACAAGAACTGCCTATCCAAAGTAAATATTGAACAGTTCCTATTGAAACACATGTCTGTACAGCGTATACATGAGTAGTTTGACTACGAGTCTTATCCTCTTCTATTCCCTTTACAGAGTATGCTATTCACACACACAATCTTCACTCAGTCTATTGGAAAGTGTGTGTAGATGTGTTCAGATGTCAGAGCCTGTACTGCTTGTTGGAGAGACTGGTGTGGGAAAGACTGCTACTGTCAACTACCTAGCTGATATAACAGGTTATTAACCCTCTGCACACATGTGCAGCAAGGGTTACAGTACTTGGTGTGTATGTGTGTGTCTGCCTGCCTGCCTGCCTGCCCACCTGCAAGACAGCAAGTCTCTCAATACTTAGCTTGTAAGCTTTTGCCTGGAAATTTCCTTATATTCTCTGTTATCAATTGCACGTGCTAAGGGTTTGCACTTTAGTGCTTTTCATTATGATCAGGAATTGAGATGTCCTCTCAAGCAAGACCCTGAGGATACAAATGAGAGATGTTACAAACACATGCTCTACATGTGTGCATGTATACACATTAGCATTTATACAGGAAGAATGATATCAACATCTGCTGCTTCCCAGAGTTTGCAAGCATCCTTGTACTTCCACTACAGACAGTCACAAAGCATGTTAGCATCTGATCGATACATGGACAAAGTCTTAAATTGAGTGTCTGACACTTTCTCTCTCCCCATATGCATCTTTAAGCATTTACAGGTATTGTCACGTCACCAACTGTATTATCACAGCACTCTATCACCTCCACCTGTTTCTGCTTTAGTTGGGTGTCCATACAAAAAAGCAAAATCCTTCAAAATTGACCTCTTGTAAATTCTGCTTGCACACAAACCTGCAGTGATGCTGTACATCAAATTTCGTGAGCTCTTTGGGTTTTCTGTTTGTGTGAATACTCGATGACTGTACCAGAGTACCAGGTTGGGGTCCTGTCTTCCTCTTCTACAAATGTATGCTTTGCTTTTCTGCCAATCAAAGAAGTTGAATTTGTAATATAAGGTGCACATTCTGCAGGAAGTGTAGCTTTGTCCACATGATCACAGAGCTGCTTCATTGTATCGTTTAGTGGTCACTTTTTTCGACTAAAGTAAACGGAATAGACAATGACCCCTATGACCCCTATGTCCCACATGCGGTTACCCAATTATTGGCAACGCTAACCTTTCCCTAGTCCCATGTTCCCCCCCCCCCCCCCACACACACACACACACCAACACCTGGGAGGTGACCCATTCATCATAAAGTAGATGTACATATGACTTATTTATGTTCACAATACTTACCATAACATCTTCAATATTAAAGGTCAGTTCCTTCTGGCCCCTTCGAAGTTTAACAGTGGAGTACGAATAGGCCTGGGAGAACTCGAAGTCGTGCATACTCAGCACGATAGTGTAGCTAAGCAGCGTGAAGGAAAGCAGCATGAAGAGAAGCTGCATGAAAAATGCAACAGAAAGGAACCCAGCTAATACAGATAATTTCGTCCAATTCCTCTGTGACTGCACGAGTACAACTATTAACTTGAGGGACGGCATAACATGATTCAAGGTCACTCGTCAATGGTCATCCTTTGGTGTGTATGCCCAGTATGACTGTTTTGGCTCCCCACGAAGGCATTATTGCCGTAGAAGCTAGGCTCAAACCTGTACCAATGAATAGCACTAAAGTACAAAACCCTCGGCGCGTTAATGAGCTATATAATTATATATGGAACCCCACCTCCTGTCTAATGAAAGTATATGGAAAATATCGAAGAACTGGCCCAGCCACAGAGAAGGCTTGAGAAGCATGCTGTATTTATATTTCAGGTAGTGTTTAGTACACTGTCAGGCTTTGAACAACAATTGCCTTTCTCAAATGCATATTACTTTCCATCGCTCTCATAAAAAATGCACGTAGCTCTTTTCTGCATGCTCACTGACGTAACATGAAAGCAAAAAACTGGCTCAGCCACAGATCAGGAGGCTTGAGAAGCGCGCTATATTTACATTAACTCACATTTCAGGTAGCATTTATGGCAGAACTCGCCAAACTGACGCACACACACACACACACACACACACACACACACACATACACACACAAACCAAGTACTGTAACCCTCCGGTGCATGTGCCGAGGATAAATGAATGCACTAACATCCTCGGCACCACGCATGCACAAATCCTTGAAATGCAGGGCTGTCATGTTATCTCACAACTTCCCAACAAGCCTAACATCTTCTACTCGGTAATGATGAAACCAGACAACTACTTAGATATGTTGCAACCACTTATAGATGATTTGTGTAGAAAAGGAGTACAGTGTGACAGATGCATTGTGTTTTGTCACACATATGATGATACCATGAAAATGTTTCAGACCATGGTATTGGAATTGAGTAAACAAAACTGTCTCTATGGTGAAAATAAAGAAGGCAGAAAAGCTCGCTTGTGTGATAAGTTCGATGCTTGCACAGCCGAATCAACTAAAGCCAAGATTATCGAGGACTTCACCAAACCAGATGGAACTATTCGTGTCATATTTGCAACTGTGGCCTTTGCTATGGGCCTTGATTCACCAAATATTCGCAAGATTATTCATTGGAGCCCACCAACAGATGCTGAGCTCTATGTACAGGAGACTGGACGTGATGGACAGTACTCAAAAGCCGTTCTTTATTACAACAGTTATGACATTTCCAAGTCGTCATATGTGCAGGATAGTATGAAAATGTACTGTGAGAATGCTATTGAGTGTTGTCGTTCTATGCTAATGAATCAATTTGAACAGTCACCTTTATTTGAGCGTCCCAGATTCCTGCACCAGTGTTGTGATGTATGTATGAAACTGTGCAAGTGTTTGGACTGTGAAATCATACCTCCTACAGCTATAAGTACCTTTGAAAGATTTGAAGCTAAATCGCCATCAATTTCTCCTGCTATCAATATTACTGAAGAAAAGCATTAGTTGACCTCAGAAAAACGTGGTGCAAAAATTCTTTCAGCCCTACTGCATACATGCTTGTGGGAGATGAGATTTGTACGGGATTGTCAAATGGTGCTATTGACCATATAGTCAAAAACTTTCACAACATAATCACCGAGGAGCAGCTTCTTGAGCGAGGGATCACATCAATTGCTTTTGACATTAAGTTCACTGAAGTAATTGTATCATTACAGGGTTGAACACATACATGAAATGAATGCACTAAAGTGCAGAACCTTCGGCGTCCGCGCGTGCGCGAATCCTTGAACGCATGCGCGAATGCTGGAAAGGCACGTGCGATTGAAACTCAAGGTTGGCTCTGTACACTGCTGGAAGCGCTATTGCTTTGACCGGAGCAGTACCTAATGGAGGTGTCCATGCTTGAACTCCCTCATGCAGTAACCACTGGTGCTTCGCTGTACATCGAGCAGGAATACCTGATCGTGGGTAAGCCAGAGTAGGCTAGATCTAATTAGCATATTGGCTCTTTAGCTTGCGTTTCACGCCATAACTCTTGAACGGAGCGGTTTCAAAGAAAACCCCACAAATTTTTTGACCTCCGTTGCCTGCTGAGTACACGACAGTATTTTCAGGACGAACAGACGCTCTAGAAGTGAGATGTGACTTAACAGACAGACAGACACACAGACACACAGACACACAGACCCAACCACAGTAACCCTCCTGTGCATGCGCGCCTAGGGTTAACCACACACACACACACACACACACACACACACACACACACACACACACACACGCACACACACACACACACACACACACACAACATATGTACAATGTAAATGTTTTTGACACTCTGACTTCAAAATCTCTTCAAGATCCATATAGTCTGCAATTGCATGTTGGTGTTTCTTGATTGTAGTAACCAGTTTAAATGTGTCAATGGTGAAGGAAATGTGTGCTTTGATATCTTTAAATGATTCATGATGGCGCCCTGGTACATAGTCAATCATTCTCGACTCGCTTGTAAGCTCTTTATGATCAACTCCTCATCCTTATGTGAACTACGTTTCGTGTGATGAAGTGAATCAGGGGCTATGTCACATATTGTGTCAAAGTATGTCGTCAATTCCATTAGTCCACAAAGTGACTTACCAGTCTGCACAATGGTGCTGTCGGAAATGTTTGCACCAAGACCTTTAAGGTAATCCTTTAAAGTCTTATTCAAATGCTCCATGAATAAGTCTGACGGAATGTTCCTTCCAGCTCCACCACAGGTATTGGTGACTCTACACCAGAGTAATTCTGCACGAAGACATGGAGAAACACAGGAATTCAGTGCTGCCTGAAGGTGGATGGCCTCAAGTACATACTTGGAATGTTTACCATATGAGAAATACAGTAGTATTACTTTCAGCATCTGGCAATTTGCTCCCCTTCAGCTTCATGGATCACATCCCTGAACTCCAACAGAAACAGACCATCATTGAGGACTGCACAAGCATACTCTAGCACACCATCCGGGGCAGTCGTTCAGAGAGCAAGGGAAGGACTTTGATCTGCATGCAGCCACAGTGGTAACTTTCGCCTTTTCTGGACACAACATAGATGCTTTGACCTGCAGTATAGAAGGATTGAAGCTGCCACTTCAAGGGGTATCAAAGATTTATTAGAATCACATTTAGTCCCAGCAGCTGCTTTCAAGATAGCAAGCAGAGTTGGTGCCTTAGAATTCAGTTCGTTTAAGAGTAATGACCAATTGAAATCCCGATAACTAGATGTGCTGCCAGTGCATAAAATTGAGGATCGAGGTAGCTGTCGACACATTGCAGTACACTCACGTTTCACAGTACTTACAACCTCATTTTAAGTTGCTTGCCTCAAAGGTGGGGACTTCAATAGAGTTCGAGCCATGTATGATGGCTGCTTGTACCGCATACTCTTTACCACACTTTTGTAGGGGCTGGTGAGTACATTTTTTAACAATGCATCTACTTGCAATATGATGTATCTGTGGAAATATAGTGCATGTTACATGACATAGAACAGCAAGTTATATCGAAGGGAGTGGATGCATGTGTGTATGTGTGAGGGAGTGCAAGATCCTACCTTTACAACACTAGGTGGTGTTACACTGCCGTTACTTGGCTCTGATGGAGGTGTACACTAACTTGGTGGGACAGACCTCGGAGGCGTGCTGCAGGTGTTTATACATTTTTGACGTGTTTGAGAAATACACATGCCAATTTGCAGAACTATTTCGCTGACAAACACCAACCCGTTTGAGAAATACACACGCCAATAATTTGCAGAACTAGTGCACTAACAAACACCAACCTAACTTGCTCGGAACTCATGGTAGACTCTAATAGAGGGATAGAGACTCCTCGGCGAAGGTCGCAGTCTGAACACATGGCTGTAATTAACGTGTGATTGTCATATGACTGCTGACACAGCACAACCAAGAAAACACTCCAATGTTACCAGACCCTTTCCCTCCGAGGGGTGGGGTCTGGGCACGAGACTAACATTTTCTAGCCCTATGTGAAAATAGTAAATTCCCACTGATTAACTAAATAGTATATGCATAGTTCACTATATTTATCATTTGATTTGCAGGTAATAAGTTGGTGGTTGTGAACATGAGTCAGCAAACTGACAGTACAGATCTGCTTGGAGGGTGAGTGTGCAAACCCCTTTTGAATAATTAATGACGGCAAACTCA
Source organism: Theonella swinhoei (assembly GCA_963970385.1). Classification (NCBI taxonomy): domain Eukaryota; kingdom Metazoa; phylum Porifera; class Demospongiae; order Tetractinellida; family Theonellidae; genus Theonella; species Theonella swinhoei. The sequence continues at coordinate 3,170,643 of OZ019960.1, read as the reverse complement.
TTAGTTAACTGTTGTCTGTGTTTAATCACATTCCTGACTTTGATGTGCCATTGTGTGTCATATACATATGTTTATCGCATATTTACTGATGCCTTTTTTCTTCAGCTATAAACCACTGCAGATGATACATATTGTGACTCCTTTGAAGGAGGAGTTTGAGCAACTCTTCCGTGCTACTTTCTCTTTGAAGCAAAATGCTCGTTTCCTGGCCAGTGTACAGGTAAGAGTGTATCTCCTAGATTTGCACACTGATACATTACTGCAAGGCCTACCTCTGTAGAGGATAGCATCAATTGTGCTGCTCATTACTTGGTATTCTTGCACATTTTTTGCCAGTATAAGTGCTCTGTTTATACATAGACCTGCATGGCAAGGCAGCAGTGGAAGAAGCTCCTGAAACTCATGCTTCACTCTCTTGACTCAGCACAGAAAAGAACCAAAGGTGAGCATAAATGTGTGCATGGTGTTGGTTACTTTATTTTGAGTGATTGTGAATGCAGCAACAATTTGTATCACGCAGTGATTAAAAATGCAAACATTGGTCATTGTAATATTTATGTGCACTACCCAAGTGCAGATGCACATAGTGAGGTTAAGCTATCAATTTTGTGTGTCTGTCAGTTGATGAAATGTTTTCCCAACCCTCCGTGTACAGCCTTGTCTTCATTTTTAGCTCACTATTTACTTCCTTCCTAGGCAGGCACCTCTGTCCATGTGACTCCCTTGTGAGATCGTAAATGTCCAAAGTTAGCATTATTTTCACTGCCTACCAAAATTACATTACAAAGTATGTAACAAACCGAAGGTACATGTATATATATGCAGAATGTTGATGCAACTGAATCAGCAATCGTATACATACATGATGCCATTTCTGTTGCATGGTACATGTACGTATGTATTCTGTAGTCAACCCTCAGCGCATGTGCAATGAAAGTTTCTGTACTGTACTGTACTGTGTGTGTGTGTATGTGCGTGTGTGTGTGCATGTGTGCATGTGTGCGTTTTGTCATTACTTTCAATGCTGTCCAACAGATGACAACATAAATTTACATACCAGATGGAAGAATTTTGGACAGAAACTGAGAAGACTGAGGCAACAGATTGTCAAGGATCAGGCATTTGCCTTCGCTTTTGATAAAGTGTGTTTAGACTAAGTACGATAGCTTAAATCACTTGGATTGAGGAACACATTTTTGTATTGGTGGAAGATGACCTATTTATGTGCACCTACATTAATTGCAGATGAGATACATGTAGTCCTATAGCTTGGGCCTTGCTAGTATTAGCCCTGACGTGCAAAGAGCCTATAAGTCAGTTCATGAATGGAGCTATATGTGTATGTGTATATTCACAGGGAGTACTGATGGAGGCTGTGAGTGAGGGATGGTGGATTTTGCTTGATGAAGTGAACTTAGCATCTGCAGAGACATTGCAGTGCCTTTGTGGACTTTTAGAGACGGACAACACCCCATTGCTCTTTATGGAGAGAGTGTGAGCCATGAGCTTGTGTATGCATATTATGTTAAGGTTACGGGTATGTAATGATCTAATTAAATATTCATAAATCAGCAACATGTGTCCCAGCCGAACTCATAAAACAAAAGAGATATTTATATCACTAAAAGGCCTGATAGTTGCTCTTTCCACCAGCAACTAGAATAATGTCTGCCTGGTTGGAGTTAGTTGCAGCACGCATTCGAGTTGGGACTGCAAATCGGAGAATTTCTACGTCAACTTTTGAGCAACATGGATCTGTCAGAAGTATTTATGCTGTTGAATCTTATTATATGAATATTAGGGCAGGGCTTGAATGAAAGAAATATTGAAAATGCCCTTACATAATAGCCAGAACGTCTAAAGTGACGTGTAGAATTCGTGCGAAGTTAGGAAAGCGAGGTCTACTCCACCGTTATATTTATAAAATCAGTAAGTCTTCACTCAGGCCCTACAAGGATACCAGTACTTGCTTTAGATGCTGCTGTTTCCATTGTTGCCTCGGCCACTTCTTGAGAAATTGACGTAGAAAAATCCATATAATTGGTGTTACTTCTTTGCATGACAGTCAGTAACGTATACAAACATAGATTTATAATAAAATTGGTTAATGAGAGTAAATGCACAATAAAAGTGGTGGAATGAACGCTTTGTTCTTATTTTATGTGGTGTGTTCCATGCATTTGTCCATAATCCTTTTCCTTTACAACACCGCATTACAGAATGGACAGTAATAATGTTTATAGAATGCAGTTGAAGTTGGGATTTTTATTTTATGATAGAGAAACCCAAGTTACATAAGAATAGCAATAGTATGACCATGATGAAATAGGGATTGGGGAATAACCATTGATTAAATATTTTATGGTAGTATTGACTATGATGATATTTTGATGAGACAGCAGTTGAATATGGTGATAACGACTGAACAATTATTTCTTCTTCGGTCTCTTTTCGGAGCATGCCTGGAAGAGGCCATTGTACAGCATTGCCTCACGTGGTCTTTTTTCTGTAAAAGAATTAAGGCAACACATTTTTGGGTATTGTAGCATGTTATCAAAGCCCTATGTTTACCCTCAATACATTGTGAGTGCACTGATGTACTGACTAATACCCACTTCGTTTGCCTTTGGTTTGAGCAGGCTGTTTGGACTTAGAAGATTCTGGTTTTGAGTGCTGTTCGTCAGTGTCCAAAGGCTCTGACCCTTCAGTTTCAGGAGGCTGAAGATGTGAGTTTCAGCCTCTAAGTCACTGTCAAATACATGCAACTCAGGCTGAGGCACAATGGGGTCTGACTCAGCAACATCAGTGAGTTCACTGTTAGATTGAACGAGGTCAGGCTCATCAACGAGGTCAGAAATAACAGGTTCGTCTTCGGGCTCAGGTTCAGAAGTCGGGCTAGGGCTAGATGGTGGATCTATGGGGTACAAAATGGCAGTGTGGCCTACTATATGTAGTGTGTACACATATCACTTCTTACCGTTACAACTCTCTTTGGCGCCACTAGTGGTCACTACAGTGAAATACATGTACATGCAAATAATTGCTTGATTATTAACACATGCCATTCCAGTTAAACGTAAGAAGAGTCGGCAAAGGAAATAAGCTAACATGTAGGTATGCCTTCCACACTTGCATACCTTTTTGAAACTCCTCAATCAAGTAGGGGGGGATGAACTTCAAGAAAAAACAAAAACACCTCCTCTTTCTGTCATTTTTTTCTTTTGATAACTGGATCATGGGCACCAATGCGCAGAAAGTCCTTCTGGCACATCTTGTCACATATGCCATCAAGTATGTCTTTGATTTCTGCAATAGAGTAGGATAGTGATTGTGCAATATCAGTGAGTACAACTGCTAGCACTTCTTTTTCTTCAACAACCAATCCAAACCGGAGGAATTGCATAATCACAACCTTTCTTCCCTCCGTAGCTTATAGTTAGTGGCAATTATTGCTGTGGAAAGTGGCTGAAGGGATCCAACTTTCAAGTTGGCTGTAGCACATCGGGCTGGCGCTAATCGGAACTTTTTCAACAACTCACTCGTTCAAAGCTCACGCAAGTACAACTCTATCTCTACTGATCATTCCTCTCTAATATATGCTACCAAAAAAAATCAAAAGGAATCCGTATTAATAGAGTCAGGTTCTACATCACCCCCCTCTGAAGCTCAGACGTCCTTGGCTGACTTCTGTCTTGACCCTTGAAGACGTCCAGCCCACTTTCCACCAGACATTCTCTGGTTCCCCTGGCTTGAACAGTGTGAGGTATTCTTTCCACTGGTCAGCATGGCTTTTCTGGGAGAAACACAAGGAACTTCAGGTTCACACCCCGGCCTCTCGGTGAATCCAGTGTCTCTCACATGTTTTTTTTTCAGTCACATCAGATCCTGAAGCTACAAGGTCACTTGGGGGTTCCACACTAACTTGAGTAGTCTCTGTTGACACTGGGCTTCCATTGGACTGAGACGGAACCTCAGGTGGCAGTGAGGCAGTAGCAGTTGTCTTGGAAGGGCAGCCTCTCTCCCTCTTCTTGTCACATCACCGGTCTTCTCTGCTGGTTTTAGCGGGAATACTCGATCACCAACCTTGAAGTTTGGTGGTCTGCATTTTTGATCATAGAGTTGCTTCTATCTCTTCTGGGCCTTTTTCACGCATTGCTTTGCAAGTTCCCAGGCCTCGGACATCTTAGTCGTCAGTTCACAGCCATACTCCTGGATATTTTTCAATTTCTTGGCCTTCGCAGGACACAATACTGAGTCAATAGGGAGTCTAGGGTCTCCTCCATAGAGAAGGTAGAAGGTGGACTTCAAGGTACTCTGCTGCTGACAAGCCCTGTATGCAAAGAGTAGGCGTTGGTTCCAATCCTTACCTCCTTTCTCAACTGTTTTGGCCAGCATTGCAGTTAGCGTCCTGTTGAAATGTTCAACAAGACCGTCTGCCTGAGGATGGTAGGCTGATGTATTGGCCTTGTGAAATCCAAACAACCAATCAACCAACCAACCAACCTATCTCCGCCTACAAGTCTTCCGTATACCTCCAATTACGTGTAATTAGAATGCATTTTGATAGCATGTGACCTTTTTTCAAAGTATGTGCATGTGCACGTTATATACATGCCAAGGGTTTAGCACTTCAGTGCTTTATTGGGTGTGTGGATCAAGCCCACCTACAATGTAGCTGTTTGTGTATATATTGGACCAATACTCCATACATCTTAATGGACCTGAGGGTGCCTTTGCACTGTGTACTACGTAAAGCCGGCTCATTTCTTTTAGGACTACGTGGGTTCGCTCTGCTCACCTGCAATGCTAAGCATTCACCTAGTAATATTACTAGGTGAATGCTTATCATCTCATATACTTGCGTATATTATATGCATATCCAGTTTTCTCTCACATGTGGTTTGAGCTTCCACATGTATGTACGTGTATGTTGTACTACAGAGACTCCAAGCCAGTGAAGAGGCACTCTAATTTCAGACTGTTTTGTTGTATGAATCCCTCCACTGATGTTGGCAAGAAATCCCTTCCTGAGAGCATCAGAAATAGGTGCTGTGAGTGATTTTCATAACTCTTTAGTCTTGTCTGTGTGATGTATGTGTGCCCTTGTTGTGTGTTCAACACATGCCTGAAATAAACTGTGTGGCAGTAGAAGTGTTGATCATTTTTCACCCATCCCTCTATGTAGAACTTAGAAGTCAGTGCCTTCCCTGCATACATTTTGTGTGAAAATGTGTAAGCATATGTACAGTAAGGGAGGGGGATGCATGCAGCAATAAGTATAACCCCACATACCTAATACCATATGTACTGTAAGGGAGGGAAATGCATGCAGCAATCAATAAGTATAACCCCATACGTAATAGGTAATAAATAATGTTGGAAGGCCTGTTGTATTTATATATGTGACCATTCCCTACCAAACTGCATAACAATTCATCATTTATTTGAGATAGAAAGTGCTTGAATCTTAAACAGGCACCACAGAATGCTACAAGAAGTTCATTTGTGTAGTATGTGTAGAATTCCACATGATAAATCTGCTTTGGGCCAAATGAAGTGTGCTTGATTGTGTGAGCAAATGCTGTGTCCTGACTATCTCTATTTAGAAGGGAGACATATCTCTGGTATATCTTTGGAAAAGTTACTGCATGATGAGCTAACATTTCCTCCCCTAGTAAAAGGGCAGTTTGAAGTAGTACTAGTTCACTACTATCAACACAGTGATTTACCTTCTCTTCCAGATCAGTGATTCCATTATACTATCAGCAGAGTGGAGATCCTCTCCACTCTGCTTCAACAACCTCTTACACAACAGATTGTAGCTGTTGCATACAATGCTCTCTAGTGTTTCAAATTTCCAATCTCACTTAACAGTGTGACGCTCTTTGGTTGTGGCAAATGCCGATGTTTCTCAATAACTATATGGTGGTTGCTTTTACTACCACATAATGCACACTCATTACTACTTCGGCTGCAGGAGTAGTTATCATAATAATGCTGACAGCAGAGAAAAAATGGACTAGATACATTGCATGGCTACTTCCTCCTCACTAATGCTCACACTTGATGCCTCACATATAACATCAAAAGATGCAAACACAACTACACTTTGTCGCATCCAGCTACATAGCAACACTGCTTTTGCTTTTTAACCCCATGCTTTATTTAACGAGGAATATACAAAGTTACCATCAAATCCTTGTCGGATAATGCATTCACATGCCTTAGAGACACATGAAGCTGGTATTTCAGTGTACTTCAGGAGGAACTGCTGTAACTCACTTTTCCATTGCCCCAAATAAGTATGTTGGGATCTAAGGCGCTCCCTACACAGAGAACAATGGCTCTGCTCTCTGGGAAACACACTCTCACACTCGCGTTCACTGCTCATAGCAGATAGCTACATACGCAAATCAACAAACCACATGGCAATGTGGTGAATCTTCAGCCGCATACCAAAGCATATATCTCCGTGTATGGATCTGGATCACAGAGCAGTACTACATATATTGTAGCCCTATTCCTATGCTACAGACTGGTATAGGTTTCGTGGCGCTCAGAGGGGGACACGAAAAGTGCTCTACGGATAACCGCGCCTACCTCGCACAAGCTCCGAGAAGATGTCTCGCACTTGACGCTACCAACGACACGCAACTTGACTTCAGCTTTGTTCTTAGTATATGTGGACTCCATGGGAAGCAGCTCACTTCTCAGGGGTGAGCTTTAGAAACATAACAGAAATTGAGCTGCCGTTACTTACATGATGGAATGTAGTCACGTAGACTACTTTTGGTTTTTCAATAAATCTCCGTATTTTGTCAATTGGCGATACGACTGAGAGCAAACTGTTACAAGGCAGGAGCAAAACAGAACTCACATGGCTAGCATGAGAGCCTGTGAGACGCCAGAGAAAACTGTTAGTAGAAATGAGCAGGAAAAATCGCGTAAATCACAAAAGAGAGCCCTTGAAAAACCTGACCAAGTGTTGCAACGGAAAAAAGCTGATAAAGGGCGCAAGTTGTGCAAGCGAAGCAGGCATATTTAAGCCTCTGCGTCATCTAGCAATCTTGTTTGGAACATTTCCCAAGACAATCAGTTCTGGGTTCCACCCTTGCCTTACTCTGGAGGCATAATTTATACAAGTCAAAGTGTGGCACTCCAGCCACCGTCGCATTGTTAATCACCCACAGCTCATCCTCTCTTCTGGTGTTTCGTTGACAGGTCCCACATCATCAATGGTTATTATAATGGAGCCTTCTTTTGCCATGGTCAGGTATTTTGTGCCCTGGAATTCATGTACCATGAAGTTTTCCAACCGGTAACTTCTGTTTTTTTTTCCATTGAATTTACATGTGATTCCCACACAATGACTCGGACTATGCCGCTGTCACCAGCAACTAAAAAATCTTGCTTTGACTTTCCCCCAACTTGTGTTTTGTCTTTGACATCAGTCACTTTTACGTTGATAGTGGCTCTCTCAAATGATTCCAGACTCCCCACTGATAAAAGTTTTACAGTTTTGGAACCTGTTGTTATATCTGCCATCAGGGAGGTGATGTCCAATTTCTTTGGAGACTCCCTGATCTTTGTTAAGCATCACTTCATAACCCTCCCCCTGACGAGCTGCTTTCACCTCACAGTCTTCAAGCTGTACAGTTCTGGTGGTATTTACTCAACTTCCTTTGCTGCATCCCCTTAAATCCCACCAGTCGAATTTGGGATGTTTCATCTGCCAGCATCCCATCAAAGAATGTGGATTTTCTTCCTTTCTTCACTGGCGATAGAGTCACAAGAGCTCCATGGATGCTGCTGCTGGGTGTTAGGCCCTCGACGTCCTCAATGTTCTCAAACTCGTGGCTGCTTTCCTAACCATTCTGATTTATGTTCTCACCCTGAGAGTCCTTCCCTTTTATACTACACTCTTTGCTTATATCATCACTATGTCACTGTACGTGTCACTGCCTTAATATAGTAACTATGATGTAATTATGATGTAATGTTCTTGTTATCATCCTATTTTTGCTGAGTTGCTTGCATTCAGTGCGAAATTTGTGCTATTAATAGTAAAAAATTAATGAGGTAATGTCTTTAGCAAGTCAATGGTGAGTTGCTTGCACAATTTATACTATAGATAGTAACAATGGTGTAATGATGATGTATGTGAAATAGTTATCCAACATGATGGTACTTGCCCTGAAAGTCAGCTGACAGTGACCGCACAACCCTTGTACCAAGCCCTTCTCCACTTGTTCTGTCCATTTTCCACTGTAAACCTCCAACAGTGAAAAGTACCCATTGGTACTGTCTGCAAAAAAACACTCCTTTATGCCAAGTTTTATGGGCTTCTTGGGCATATACTGCTCGAGGGAGGAGTGGCCTTGAAACTTTATCATGGCCTCATCAACGCTCAATTCCCTCTGTGGGTTGTATAGTGATGAAAACCTCTGGCAGAGGAAACCTATACCAGTCTGTAGCATAGGAATAGGGCTACAATATATGTTCCTCACCCATCACTTTCCTGGCATAATTATTGCTCTCTCTCACTATTTGAGCTAGGAGGTCTGGGGTAAATGTCAACAGGAAGGCATCAAGAGGATGCTCTGGGATGGTGGTGGAAGGTCCAACATGTGAAGTGAATTGCTTGCATGGCAGTCCATGTAGCTCCATCTCTTGGTTTTAGGGGAGGTACTGTAATATTTGTATCCACTCATCTACTCTGTCTGCATTACGGGTCTGTAGATCCTCCATTCCTTCTATACTCTCTTCCATTTCCACTCCGATACAAGCATCACTATTGTCTTCCCACTCCACCCCTCTCTGTTCTCAGTCTCCTCTACCTCCTCTTCCACCCTACTCCTCTTCCTCTTCTTCAAGGTCCTCCTCCAAATCATTGAATTCGTCATCACTACCTTGAGTGACCGGTTCCTGGATGCCATCTAGCCTTTCCCAATCTTCAGGGTCTGTTAAGTCAATGTCATCCCAATCCTCAATCATCTCCTCAGTAGATAGCCTTGCTCTCTTCGCCATTTACTATATAATAATTATGTTATGTACATTTTATATCTGTAACCCTACTTACCAACACTTCCAAAGGGTCCTTCCGAGTTGCAAAATGGATGTACTATAACTGTAACACACAAGCGGAAGAGGGAGAGTGGCTCCAGTTGCCGCAATATTGTGTATACCACCGTTTCACGCAATGTGAGTTATTGCGCAATGTTACATCTATTGTGGGTAATTGGTTAATATATATTACCCTGAAATATACGCAAACAACTAAAGACAGACTGGCATCCCTGTTCAGTTTCCAGGTACTGGAAGGGCCCCTTTTGAAGACGACATTTTTGCTGAGAGTGGCACCAACTCTTTGGCATTCATAAATACTGTGGGAATGCAACGCTGTACTGTCTGAATTGTTGAGTCAGCGATTCCTGCCAATGCTACTGTTGTTGCAGGACCAATGTGGAAACTGTGCCCTGCATAGTGGCCCTGTGGGAAGCCGGCAGTGCGGAGAATTTCTCTGATTTCTGATGCAAAGTAGCCTTTAGGAAGTAGCTTGTGGTTATGAGCGAGAAAGAACAGACCTGGTGAGGACTTGCGGTGGGCCACAAAAGTCATGATTGCCAACATTGGGCAAAGGGGGAGCCTGTCTTACCCACAATGATATCCAACCCTTTACCAAACAGATTGGTTTTTAAAGTGGAACCAGATCATCTGTGGATTGAATTGATTATCTGCAGCTACATCTCAAACCCTTCCATGTGCTGCTCCATGTAAGCCTACACATGATTTAATCTAGTGTTTACACTCTGCATGGTCCTTGCTTATTGATATCCTGGTAAAGAAGGTTTGGTACAGTCAGCATCTATCCATGTTTGATGTCACACGTTCTATTGCCTCTTTGATGCTTAAGCTGGGCTCATGAACTTCATATATTGTCGTTTTCTTATTGTTGTAGTCCACTATCATCCTCTGAACGGTTTGTGCTGTGTTTGTTTTGTAGTCAATCAATAGTCCATATACTGTGATCTTCTTGAAGAGTTTATTGCTCTTTATCGCTTCCCAAGCAACCTCTGCTACAGTTTTGTCTATCTTACCCATCAGCTGATAATGTACAACATTGTCCTTACAATCACCTGACGCAGCAATCAGGTCATACTCAGTAAGGTCATCTTCATCTTCAGCGAGGGGGACTGAGGAAATGTGAGTGCAGAGGACATCAGAGTGGCAGCTTGAGTGGGACCAGAGGACCCCTGAGTGGCAAAAGATGTTAAGGGGTAAAGGTAAAGACCATGTTGTGGATGTGTTTTCTAAAAGGAAGGATATATCACAAAAGTTAAAGTTGATAAGCTGATGTGCTAAACCTTATCAGGGGAATCTATAGGGCCAACTGTGCTATGCATGTACATATGCCCTATGTGTGATATATACTTGTACTTGGGTCACCTTGTGTGCCACGCACTGTATATTTATATTTTGCTAGCTGGTCTGTTTATGTACAAAACCACACGCTTATCAACATACATAGCCGCCATAAGTATTACAAAAGCAGCCTCATGATGTCCATACTTCTTTTTCTCCTCTGTGAGGGCCTTCCACACTCATCTTCAATGCATTTGCCATGACTTGAAGGGGATAGACCCACATTAACTAATGACCCCTTGTCTTCTGGTTCTTTTATAGACCGTTTTTTTGAGAATTGAGCCGCTGGTCCGCTAAACAAGCCAGCCCTATCCTGCTGCTTTCAACATACAACGTCATACGCTTTCAGCTTGGACAGGGGAGACTGGTACACACACACTGTTCAATCGCTACATGTCTGACCCAGGGTAGTGCCACTACAGGGCATTTTTTGTGGCCCCTACTGAGCGCCATGAAAGTAACCATTCTGTAGAGCAGAGATAGAGCTATAACATATGTGAATGTGCTTTTGGTTACAGCTTCTGTTACAGAGATATGAGTGTTGGTATACGGACATAGAATATGATTTTGATATGGTTGATACAGTTGTTACTTCATGAATTATGCTATGTCATCCACTTTTATCTGTGCAGTAAGAACCATACCTTTTCCTTCAGTCTCTATTAGTTCCCGAGTCTCCTACCACTCTCCCTAGTCGCTCCCAGTCTCTTCTTGTCTACCCTAGTCTCTACCAGTCTCCCCTACAGTGGCAGATTTAGAAACTTAGAAAGGGGGTTCCAGTGGCTGCGCAAAGGCCATGCCCCCTAATTATACGATCTTGACTACTTGGGTTCATAGTACATATAGGTACGGTGTGTACAGCACGTGTGCGAGCTATCTTGCAGGTAATGAATTATTAATGAGCAAACAAAAGGGGGTTTCAATGGAAGCCGTGGAAAGTGTCTGGATCCGTCTCTACCAGTCTCCTGTTGTCTTCCCCCAGTCTCCCTCAGTCTCTACCAGTCTCCCCTAGTCTCCCCCGCTCTCTCCTAGTCTCTACCAGTCTCCCCTAGTCTCTACCGCTCTCTCCTAGTCTCTACCAGTCTCCCCTAGTCTCCACCAGTCTCCCTCCAGTCTCCCCTAGTCTCTACTACCACTCTCTACCAGTCTCCCTACATTACAACAGAGTTCAACAGTAATGCGTGTATAAGTAGTTCGAAAGTAGTTCACTGTGCCCTGCTCTTCCCTTTTGTCCTTAATTGGTCACAGGCTTGCTGTATTGCATGGAGCGCAGGCTTCCAATAATTGATTTGAAACTCTCCCTCAGACACTTGGGGTACCCGATGACTGCAATTGGTAGAAAAACATATACATGTCATTATATGCATACATGTCATTATGAGCTTACCATAGCATCATTTTTATGAAGTGTAAGCCCTTCTCATTAAGTTTTCCCTGGGCCATTTCACTCCTAAACACACATTCCTTAGCCAGTTGATGGCCACTCGCCCCACCACTCCCTGGCACAATCTAGTCGCTCACTTCTCCCCACCACTCCCTGGCACAATCTGGTCGCTCACTTCTCCAACACATCATTGGATGAGGGAAGATGTTGGCAAGTGGGGGAGGGAGGGGGAGATAGAGAGGAGGACCTGATTGAGGGGTTGCACTGGACATGGCACAGAAATATACATGCATGTAAAGCAATAAGAATCTAACATAGGAAAAGGACGTATATCCAGGATTGCCATTGACTGTCCTGGGATAGTCTGTGCAGGCCAGGGGCATAGCTTGGGCCAAGAATACTTGGATATGGTGGGGAAAAGATATCAGAAAAGTCAGGTGTTGGGGAATGTAGCAAGGAAGAAGGGGTAGGGGATAGATTACACAGTGCGGAAGAGGGAGGGAGGTGATCGAGAGGTGGAGCAAACTGAGCAGGGGGCTGAGTTGGTGGCTGCATCAGTGCCTTCTCCACAGCCCCACTGACAGCATCAGGCAGTTTGGAGGCCAGTGCTCCCATGGCCCTCTCCATTGCATCGGAGACGGCTCCCTTGATATCTGACAAGTTTGCTGTGCAAGTGCCCATGGAAAAATGTGAACTCCACTGTTTCACACAGACCATAAAGTTACCTGTTGGTGGTCAAGTGATGTCCTCGAGGCCTCCCAACCCAGCTAGTATGTCAGTAGGCGCTTTAAGTATGCATATACTTTACATGAGAAATCACACATATAGTACTAACATCATTACATTATTGGGCTAACTTACGTGGACTTGCATAAGGGCTTACTTATATAACATACCACACTGCACCACAGACCCAGGGACTAAAAACAAACACAACAAGACAACATATAGGTATAGTGATAGTAGGATTGTACTAGGAGGTATCATTAAAATATATATATATGCAACATCTGAAATAGGAAAATATGGCATCTGACTTAAGAAAATATAAGATCTATATAAAAATAAAGGGTATATCTGACTAGAAAAATAGTGATGTGTACAATACGTATAGGCATATTTAGATGAATAGACATATTATTTAGCCAGACAACACAGAGAGGGAGAGCAAACCATCCAAGCAACCAGATAGCAAATACAACCAACAGACAGCAAGAGCAGAGTACTAGGCCTTGAGAACCTAGACTGGTGGGTTTAAGACACCTTTTACAACTAGTAAACTCACTGCTCTTAACTATCATATCAACACAATAATACACATGTACCTTACAAGGAAAGACCGAAGAAGATAGAACAGCAAGGGGTAGCAGACAGAAGGTAAAGACAGGAAGAGGGCTAGTCATATATAGGCATGTATCTTGTTAGACATGTCAAGACACATGTCTGAGGGAAACATGTCTACAAGTAACATGTTTATTCAGGGGTCTTACAACTCACAGAAGCAAACAGATGCCGTCATGTATGTGGCGCTTTAAGTATGCATATTCTTTACATGTACATTTTGAATCTGTAATCTACCCATACCTTCTTCAGCTAGTGCCTTTGAACCACCGGTCACCTTGAAAGTAGACCCTACACGTATTTACATATCATGTGATTATATGATGTCATCCCTAGCGTAAGTGTAACTTACCAGCTGCAGGCTTGGACTTGCTAGTGGCAGTGAGGGTGCTAGGCTTGCTATTGGGCTTACTCTGCTTGTTATGTCTGCTTGACCGGTACTTGCTGCTGTGAGCTCTCGTGCTGCATGTTCCCTCACCAACTCTGCGAGCTCTCACTCCAACTTCCACTTCCCTCGTGTCGATGTTCGAACTGGTTTGGTGGTGCTGATGTCCTCTGTGGCCAGTCTTTTTGCTGGCAGTACCGGTATCTCGCTATCACTTGGCAGATCTATTAACATTACACACTTCCATACCTTCCCCTTTGACTTCCCTTTCCCCGGCCAATGAACTTATGCCTCCTCCAACCCTTCTGCTGTTCATCGCCCCAGTCTCACTACCTTCTTGCTTGGCACTTCTATCTCCTTCTCGTCCCACCTCTTCGAACCATTTCCTTCGAAATGCACACTGACGTATTCTTCTGACTTCATTTGTTCTCCTTGTAACTCGCTCTCCTTGCACCTTGCTGTCTCTTTGCACCTTGCTGTCCTTGTACCTCGCTCTTTTAGACTAGCATGCTTCTCTGGTGCTTTTATAAGCTTCATGATGACTGACTTGTGGCTTTGCACTGAACTTGGTGATAGTCACACATATGTGTTAGATCCTGTTTTGTACTTCAGACCTAAATCACACATCAACCTACACCTTGGTATGTAACCTATACACGAGTGTCTGACTAGTAATCAGAAGGTCCTGGGTTCGAATCCCTGTATTTTTTCTGGATCTTTAACAATGACTTGTCATTGATGTTGGTTGATAGTGTCTCCATCATTTAGGCTAATAGTCTTGATAACTTTACATGTACATTTCTACTTGTATATCAGTTTGTACATGATACAATTGTGGTTGCAATTATGGTCCCAGTTGTTTCAGAGTACAAATGTGTCCCCACTACAATTTTACCACATTTGGTAACCTCTGTTTTCCTGATTTTACAAATGTATGCAATTGTTTTTGTATACCAATTGTAATTCAAGTGGTTTACTCTGTTTTTGACCCCTACGTATGCATGTACATTCAAATTACGTAATCGCTATATACATGTACATGTATTGCATTGAGAGGAGAGTATTACAAGAATCACAAGGGTTAATTAAGATATGCTTTTGTATTAGCAGTGATATCTCTACACATGCTGACTTTCAGGTTGATGGTTACCGTGGTTGCTGATTTTGCTCCTTAGGTTATCCTCATTTACAATACATTGCTGGGAGAGATAACCATCAGTAGTACATGAACTGCAAGGGTTAACAAATTATCCCTCTATTCCCTACCTGTAATGATACATTTCCGCATGCAAAGATTCAAGGAAGGTCATTGGGTTTGTGGCTATTGAGGTATGCTTCTTCAAAAGAAAAATGTGGAAATCCCGATTCTATACATCTTACATCACAACACAATCAATATTTGTATACTGGTTATTTTTCACACATTTTTCACCTTGATATCATTAAGAGTGAAATCAACTTGAAATTGAAAGTGAAAATGAAGAATACCCTTTTATATGGTTTTCAATGGGGATAGACCATAGCACTGTGTGATGGTGTCCCAGCATGTTTTGTGTGTGTGTGTGTGTGTGTGTGTGTGTGTGTGTGTGTGTGTGTGTGTGTGTGTGCATGCGTGCGTGCGTGCGTGCATGCTGTGTGCGTGCGTGCGTGCATACTGTGTGCGTGCATGCATGCTGTGTGCGTGTGTGCGTGCATGCTGTGTGCGTGCGTGCGTGCATGCTGTGTGCGTGCATGCATGCTGTGTGCGTGTGTGCGTGCATGCTGTGTGCGTGCATGCATGCTGTGTGCGTGTGTGCGTGCATGCGTGCGTGTGTGTGCAAACGTGACATGTGAGAGAGTACAAGATAACATGATTTTATTCCTATGCAGGTTTACAGAGTTGTTTGTTGATGAGCCTTGCAGTACATCTGATCTGAAAGTGATGATCAACGACTACTTGAAGAGTGAATCTCCTGCCACTGTACTAGTAGATAGGATTGTAAGGTAAACATAATATAGATACATAGGTAGTGGTTAAATGAGTGCATTATTCACTGAATTGAAGAGAGTGCATTATTGGTATATGGATGTATATATGTGTTCATATTGTAGTGATCTCTACAAATATTTGAATGTATGTAGACTGTACAGGTCTTTGAAAGAGCTTGCTGAAACAAAGTTATTAGATGGAACAGGAAGAAAACCACACTATAGGTACAGAATATGCTCTGATGTTTCTTTCACTGTTTGAACTTGCTACATACCCAAAACACCTGACTGTAAGCTAGGGAACCTTCTTATCATCAGGGAGGGAGGGAGGGAGGGAGGGAGGGAGGCAGGGAGGGAGGGAGGACTCAAAACACTTGACTGTAAGCCAGGGCAGCTTCTGAGAGAGGGAGGGAGGGATGGAGGGAGTGAGAGAGGGGGAGAAGCTTTGTTGTTACTATTGAGGCAGGAAAGAAGATTTGATATATACTGTATTAGGATGCACGATTTTATCTGTGTCTATCTCCTTCAGTCTTCGTAACTTGTGTCGGGCTCTACAGTATGCTGCTAGTCACATGTGTGGTTCTTTTCAGAAATCGCTCTATGAGGTAAATCAAACACAATAGCTGGCTAGATGTACATTCATTACTTTAGAAAACGTGTCACCTACATACGTATATATTTGAAACGTGTGGTAAGTTTTCATTTTCTTGTCTAGGGATTTTGCATGAGTTTCCTAACAGAGCTCTCCCAGGAGCACCACCACACTGTCAGGGTTGAAGTTGTTCGCTGCCTAGCTCTACCTGATGCTACCATCACCTCTGTTCCATCTGCTCCAAGTGCTGGTAGTGGCAGTGTGGTGCAAGTGGCTGGATTCTGGCTTGCTTGTGGGAGTGAGGACCCTGTCACTAGTAGCGACTATGTAATTACTCCCAGTGTGAAACGAAACCTTCACAATCTGGCTAGAGTAGTATCGGCAAGGTAACCAGCAAGCACGTATACGATGGTAAGACCTTCCGATTGATAATGTGGTATTGTATCATTTCCAGGAGATATCCAGTGCTGTTACAAGGCCCAACATCTGCTGGCAAGACCAGTTTAGTGCAATATTTGGCACGTGCCACAGGCCATCACTGTCTGCGTATTAACAACCATGAACACACAGACCTGCAGGAGTATATTGGCATGTACACTGCTAACTGTCATGGAGAACTTGTTTTTCAGGAAGGTTAGCCCAATTTGGTTGATTGTAATGTGGAATGTTCGAGTACAGTATATAAGTACATGTATGTAATGGTAAATCTTGCCAGGTACATGTATGTACACTAGGTGAGACAGAGTGCCTGATGGTGAGCATTTATCTACTATATGCACCTAGGCCACACCAATTCTCATTGTGCAATGTATTTACACATGGCTACATCTATTTTTAAGACAACTACATTGCATGTCTGCAGCTTACAACCTTTGCATGTGCACCAAGGCACTGGTACTTCATTTAAAGTTAGCTGTTTATCCCTCCACGTTTTCAGCTTATTCTTTTTTTATGAGGTGGTTATTGTTGTGCAGGTGTGCTGGTTGAGGCTATGAGGAAAGGCTATTGGGTGATCCTTGATGAACTGAACTTGGCTCCTACAGATGTTTTAGAGGCTCTTAATAGAGTATGTATACCTTTTGATGTATGGTTGATCCTGTACATGATGTTATAGTACATACATCCTAGTCTTCACAAAATAATTGTTTTAACTGCATGGTTGTCCTTTCTGTGTGTGTTAAGTGCATGTGCATTTACCTGTACACAGAAGTGTTCCTGTATAGTATTGCGATGTTTACATGCTTGGGTAGATGTGCATGTGTGAGGGCAATGGATGCTCTGTGTGTGTGTGTGTGTGTGTGTGTGTGTGTGTGTGTGTGTGTGTGTGTGTGTGTGTGCAGAGAAGAGGTGATAACATATATTCCAAGACTTTCAGGATGTACTTTACTATATGTTAGATATGAGGGTCTAGAAGAATGATGGATTATTGTGCAAAGATTTTTGGTGTTTATGTTTAGGTATTGGATGATAATCGTGAGCTCTTCATCCCTGAAACGAGGGAAGTTGTGAAAGCACATCCACATTTTATTCTGTTTGGTACTCAGAACCCGCCCGGTATTTATGGAGGCAGAAAGGTATGGTTATAGTGCTTGTATGGTCATACCCCTGTGTTGATTGTGTGAACCAGACATATAGCATGGTGTGTATCTGCTGGTGGCACACATAAAATAGTACCCTCCTCTGTTTCTTAATAGTCTCTCTTTGTTGTTTAACACAGGTTCTCTCTCGAGCATTTCGCAACCGATTCATTGAACTCCATTATGATGACATACCAGCTGGAGAACTGGTGATAATATTGCAGGAAAAATGTCAGTTGCCTGCATCCTATGCTAAGAAGATGGTAGCCGTCATGAAGGAGCTACAGGTGTGTGTATAAGGAAACAGTGATTACTTTGGTCACAACTTTTGCATTCAAATGTCTACCCTACAACTACACAGTAATAGGGTTACTGTGCTGCAGTTAGTGTAGGGTCAGCAGGCTCCACAGACATCATCTGTGATCTTTATGACTGTCAAATGGCTATAAGAAACATGCTTTGTCATTTCAGAGTTGTGAAATGTGAACTGTTGAATGTATATACGTTTCAGCTGTGTTACTTGTGAATGAAGTTACTGCTTATGTATGTGTATATATATAAGCTGGTTTGTCACACATGTTATGGTGAGTGGTGCCCACTTCAGGAAAGGAGGACATCATCTAGTGTGTTTGCTGGTAAGTATGGACTAATAACTCTCCGGGATCTGTTCCGCTGGGCTGAGAGGTATCGTCAATCTCCTACTACCACCCACCAGTTCAGAGACTGGGAGCAACAGCTGGCAGAGGATGGTGAGTATGAATGGACGATTGCTCATAGCATAGTATATGCATTTGTACATGTGTGTGCTATTCTGTAAGAACATATCCATTGAAAGTATTGGTCAGTACTCCACTTTGTGCATCTTCATGATTGTGCACTACAGACATAAAGATGTGATTCCAACCACGGCTTGAAAATGCCGTCCCCACTTGTAACTCTATTGGTAGCAGGGATGTACTGTAGGTCAGCTGCCATGTATACTTGTGTTTGCAACTGCTTTGAAGCCTTTTTCTAAGTCACATGCTTAGATTTAGAAACAGTGGAACAACAAAAAAAGATGTTCGCTATAGCATTTACCTGGAGTTGTGTTGTGTTAACTGCAATATACATGATACAGAAAAGGTGTTTGACCATTGTGTGGTTGTTTTCCTCTCCAGGCTTTATGTTGCTGGCCGGTCGTTTGAGGGACTCTAGTGATGAGAAGGTTGTGATGGAAGTGGTCCAGAAGCACTTTAAGAGGACAGTATACCCTCATCAGTTGTTTGGCCAGGATGGTGGGCAGGGCAGTATTACCTCACACAAATGCCTGAGTCTGTTGCAGATGACACTCCCTGAGGGATTCAATCACCTTGTGTGGACAGAGGAACTACTCAGAATGGCTGTCTTGGCCTACAGGGCAATCAGTTTCAATGAACCTGTGCTTTTAGTTGGAAATACTGGGTAGGTTGGTAGGCAGCCTCTCACAGAGTCATCCCTTTCTTTTATGAAATATTTTGCATTATACCATGGATACACAAATAGCAATATTAAGTGTACCGAAAGTAAATTAACATAATATTAAGTGTAAAGTAGGGTTATAGTAAACATAATATTAGTGAAGTTACAGTACAGTAATATAAAACAAAAAGGTAGTATTCTGCTTTTTAAGTCTGAGAGAGTGGCTTTCAATAGCATCAATGGACATATTACTTATATTTAACAAAAAGCAGTTTCTGTGGAATGTCAACATGGTACAGATTCGAAGATGTCGTATAGGTAGGCTGTGCACAAGAAGGGATAGGGAAAAAAATCAGATGGTTTATAATAGGTACACAGAGAGAAAAAAAAATCAGTGATTTTCAAGAGATGGCAAGTTGCATAACTCAGAATATTGGTGACGATAGCCTCTAATACACAAGATAGCCTCTAATACAGTTATTAATGCTGAAAGAGCTAAAAAAGAGCTGATAAATTAGCTTCACTTATTACATGCGTATTCTGTTAATATTTCTGTTGTGCAGATGTGGTAAGACCACCCTTTGCCAGCTCTTTTCTAGTTTGCTGGGCCGTGATCTTCTCTCCATCAACTGCCATATGCATACTGAAGCAGCTGACTTCCTAGGAGGACTCAAACCTACCAGAAACAGAAGTGAATGTGATGTGAGTAGTATTTACATGCTAACATGACAGAGGTGGCTCTAATACAATTACTAACTTACATAATATCATCTCTTAATAGCAAAGTATGACAACCTCCATACAAAAACATCTAGTGTACAAATACATGAAGTGTCTCACTTTTTGGACCTACGTATGCACGTTGTAGTAACTAGACGAGCTCTGTATTGTATGTACAAGTCTGTGAGAGATTTTGTTTTATTGGATTAGTGTGGTGTAACTTCACATTTTAGGAGGTTGTGTTACCTAGGAGATTGTTGTCCCTTATTTTGTTATATTTAACCCTTGGCACGCATGCGCTTCGCTGTACTGATTTAAATTACACTATATGCATGTAATAATGTAATACGCATGAACAGACCACTGAGTTTGACTTTGAGTCTTGGTTCTGAGTGACTTTGAGTCTCTGCTCCGTTGAAAGTCATGTGTACAGTCAGCCATTTTCCTGCGGAAAGCGCGCTGCACATTATAGTCAATACCACTTGAAGCGGAGTTGCCATTGGTCATGCCTCCAAGCAAGGTCTGTGGCATGAACTCATGGCGCCAATTAGTGCATTCATTTACTTGTATTAAGACAATACGTGCATATATTCAAGGTCCTTAGTACACATGCAGTATAGGCATACCTTTAAGACAGAACAGCTAAACAAACTTTACACAGATGTAGTTCTTGGTCATAGCATTGTTGTGCTTTGATAGTTGCATATAATTCTTAACTCTATACTTATTTCTGTCTCTGTTTCAGTCTGGAGGCAATACTGGTCTCTTTGAATGGCAGGATGGAGTAGTGGTTAAGGCTATGCAGGCTGGCTGTTGCCTCTTGGTGGATGAAATTTCCCTAGCAGAGGATGCAGTGCTGGAAAGGCTGAACTCTGTCCTGGAGCGAGAGAGGAAACTCCTTGTGAGTGAGAGGAGTCGCAGTGAGGGGCAGACCGAGGTGTTCCAGATCACAGCCACAGATGGCTTTGTATTCATGGCTACTATGAATCCGGGTGGAGACTATGGCAAGAAGGAGGTAATCAAACACTGCAATATATTCTGTATCCTTCACTTTCATACATTACCACTGCCTCGGAATGTCCAGTAGCCTCAGTAACATATTCCATATCACTTTCTGCTCAGTCATGTCTTTGCCGTGGACATATTTGAGAACTGTCTTCATTATTCATCATTAAACTTTGCAACAAAATTCACAAAATTTTGTTTTTAAAATCCTTCAATAAAATGTCTTGTATATTGTATTTCATGTGCCTTCTGTTTTGAATATCGCCTGAACTTCCTCTGTATTGTGATACATACATAGTTATGTGTACATTTGTGTTTCAGCTATCTCCAGCACTAAGGAATCGGTTTGTGGAGATATGGTGTCGTAATACAAGTGAAGACAAGGACCTTTGTAAGATCATTCAACACAACCTCAAGCCATCTCTGCACTCAGGTGTGTATTATACAGTTAAAAATACTTTGTGTGTTATGGTCAGTCCATTTTAAGCATGTATATAAAGAATGTTGACAGTCACTTTCTGCTTCAGTCAAAATTTTTATGGTATTTAATATGTACAACTGTACATATGCTTCCATATTTAAAGGTTTATTATGGAGCAGTCACATGCTTAGCTTTCTGAACTGGATAAAAAGAAATGTTGGAAGGTATGTTACGTACATGTTTCTCAGTAAATTTCTACATTTAGGTGCTGAAATGTTTGAGTTTGCCTGCCTAACAGGTTGAGATACTTTGCTTGCTTTACCTGTGTAACTTGGCCCCGTCATCTGAGCTCCCTTGGTAGCTCATTAACCTTTGGTGCGTATGCGCAGCGAGGGTTACTGTATTTGGTCTGTGTGTCTGTGTGTGTGTCTGTCTGATGCTCTATTTCTCAGACACTAAGCTTAAATGGAGGTACAAACGGCTTCGACGCAACATGGAGCAGACGTTTATAAAAATAGATTTTCCTATAAACGCTTCATTCGAAAGTTATGGCGCCATTTGCTTACTGTGAAAGCCATCAGGCCTATTACAACGATCCAGAGCTCGTTCCTTCGACAGCATAGGTTAATAAGGCTGTTCAAAGGCCTAACGAAATATAGTACGAGCTAGTGTTGTGCAGCAAGCTTCTAGCCTTCTCTTTGGCTGGGCCATTATGTCCTTCGCTATTTTCCGTACACTTTCGTTATACCTGAGGGGTGGAGTTTTAACAAAGTGTTATATTCATGTGCATCATCGTGGTTTAGCTTACTTGGGGTTTGGCGCCGAGTGTTTGCACTTTAGTGCTGTGCTTATTTGGTTAGAGCATCACCTAGTGGGTTATTCTTCGATATATCTTGGTGTGTTTGAGGAGTCATGTAATATTTGATACATTCTTTCCCATGTGCAGCAGCTGTGAATTCAGTGTGCGTGACCTGTTGTCTTGGGTACGCTTCATGAACACTACCTGTCCTCCACTTTCACCAACTGAAGGATTTTACCACGGAGCTTACCTGGCCTTCTTGGATGGCTTAGGTTGTAATGGAAAGATGTCTAGTGTTGACCGTAATGGAGCGTTGGCAGCAGCTGAAGCCTTCCTACAAGACCTACTGTTGCAGAGTGGTTGTGAGGTTATCCCACAATACTCCACTGAGGATACTGTTTCCGATGAAGAACAGTTTGGTATTCGTCCCTTTTTTATCAGGAAAGGTTTGTTGCCAAAATCAATTGCATATATATGCATGCTATGAAGCTGTTTAATACATATATACATGTTAAATTCAAATGTGTGTTCCACAACTACATGTAGCATACTTTTGTGGTTTGTGAGTGGAGATCAATAAGTGGTTGCTCAGGAAAGTAAAAATTTCGTATTACTGATGCACAGGTTAATACCATTCTGACCTTGAAGGCTGCCTTTGATAAGCCAATACAAGAAGTCTGACGTGCTTAGAGGAGTGTGGTAGTGCTTGTTTTAATGGATGTTATTGTTAAAGTAATTGAATTTTCGGTTGTCTGTAGGTGCATATTCAAGCGTATAATGATCTGCTTCACACCTCGTATAGAATATCATGTGTGTGTGTATGTACATACATGCATAGCTAGTGTCAATTCTACATTACATGCAAAGTGAGGCTGTCCTAACGTGTGTATTCTTTCCACAGGCCCACATGCATATCAACAATTGCTGACATACTCTCTGAGAGCTCCTGGACCTCATGCTAATGCATATAGATTGCTACGAGGTCTACAGGTGGGTAAGCCCTTGCTTATTGAAGGACCTCCAGGAGTGGGAAAAACTAGCCTGGTGACTGCTCTTGCTCAAGCCAGTGGCCACCGCCTAAAACGCATCAACCTCTCTGAACAGACAGTTAGTTATTCATTCTCAAGTGTACATTTATTAGAGTCACCTATCGGATGTTTAGTAGGACCCATGTATATATATATGCTTGTACCTGGACAAATACTCTACTAATAGTAGGAGAAATAGAAATATAATCCCCTGTTGCCTTCATGAAATGGGTGCGTCCTACAAACCAGCCATGTTACATAGAAATTGTGTCCAGTTCTATAGTCAATAGGTACGTAAGGCTCTAGAGGTCCTTGGATTGCATCATTCTTGGCCCTAATGAGTTTAAATTCCTGTGTGTATACATGTTTGGTATTTACACTGACAGGATATCAGTGACCTGTTTGGTTGTGACCTTCCAGTGGAAGGAGGGAAAAGTGTAAGGTTTGCCTGGAGAGATGGACCATTACTGCGAGCTCTCAGAAATGGAGACTGGGTGTTGCTAGATGAGGTTATTTTTTAATTACAAGTATACCTTACAATAACTGTTTGAAGAAACTATAACAATTATCAGTTACATGTTCTCTTTGTGAAATAATAGCTGTGTGTGTTAATGACTATATAGCACCAATATACACAGTTCTCTTAGCCTCTCTTCCCAGGCCTTCCCCGTTGTGCGTAATTGTGCGCGTTTTGATTGTGTGGTGGAGGGAAACATTTGAAATTGGGGAAGGCCTGGGATGAAGCAGCATGTGAGGGTAGACATTGGGTAGACTGCTAGCACGCGCCGCTGTTAGCCTCATTCACTAATTGCATATACTCGCTAGAGCTGAGACGTTCGACGTACGTGGCTGGTGAGTATGGAGTATATATACGCTACGCTTTACACTGGCGTAAGTCTAGCTCTATTCTCGAGCGAGAAGCTTAGGTAGTGACTTCGAGGTCAATGGAGTGCACCCTACGTGTCATCCCTCACGTGATGTTTTATCCCAGGCCTTCCCTGATTTTAAAAACGCGCACAATTATGCTCAACAGGGAAGGCCTGGAACTGAGGCTACACTTCTCTCTCACCTCAGATCAACCTTGCATCACAATCGGTACTGGAAGGTTTGAATGCAGTATTGGATCACAGGGGGGAAGTGTTTATACCCGAGCTAGGCATGGTGTTTGCTGTGCTGCCAGGTACCAGGCTGTTTGCCTGCCAGAACCCCATTTCCCAAGGTGGTGGCAGAAAAGGTCTGCCCAAATCATTCCTCAACAGATTCACCATGGTAAGTTCGAGGGTTACTTGTGTACGGTTCAATTTACACGTTAAACACAAAGAACTTTTCAACCTATCTTTGTACCCATCATATTTTTCTTTCTATGCTGTGTAGGTACATACATGTATATGTGTAGGTTTTGTGACTGTGTTAAGTAGCATCTCTCTCTCCTGCCTCTTCAGGTGTATGTTGATATGCTCTCAGCAGCTGACCTGCTGTTTGTTGCACAATCCTTGTACCCAAATATTTCCTCAAATATACTGGATAATATGATTGCATACAACTCTAAGGTAGGTAGGTAAACATAATTGTGTAGCTCCTACATTTTCATACTGTTTCGCTTAGCCATCTATGCATACATACATATGTATCCACATCTGCACACCACTTTTAAGTGTATGAATTAATTTCGTTGAAGGTTTAGTGTATTGAAACAAGATGTAGTGCAGTCAAGGCAGGGATAGATGGCATGTATCAACAATGTATGTCGAACATATGTTGCCCCATATGTATATGCTTGACAAGTGGTATGCAAGTACATGTCATGTCTAAAATACTGATTAGCTGACAGACAGACTGA
This sequence comes from Theonella swinhoei, assembly GCA_963970385.1. Classification (NCBI taxonomy): domain Eukaryota; kingdom Metazoa; phylum Porifera; class Demospongiae; order Tetractinellida; family Theonellidae; genus Theonella; species Theonella swinhoei. The sequence goes on along the minus strand of OZ019960.1, from coordinate 3,145,724 downwards.
CAAATAAACAAAGTAAATTGATTAATCTGTCAATGATGTGTAGGTTGAGACACTCATAAGGGAGGAGTGTGGCTCCAGCCTGTGGGAATTTAATCTTAGAGATATCTTGCGATGGTGTCAACTTATGCAAACCTATCAGGTATGTACCATTAATAGGTTTGCTTATGGCAAGTATGTTCTACGAGCGTGGCTGTGCAAGTAGAGCATACTTGCCATGAGCAAACCTATTTGGTACAAGTAAATGAAATTTTGAGTGTAATATAGGGATTGAATAGTAGGACACAGACATGCTATGTACATCAACATACCTTTGTTAGTACATTGAGTGTGTGTCCCAATTGTCTCTGTTCATTTTTATTCAATCCCTATATTACACTCCAAATTTCCTAAATTTTTATTTACTTGTCTCATTTTTTTACTATTGTAAGCAATAATTCTCACTAGCATGTTCTCACAAAACATCTTGCCAAGTATTGGTACTCTGAGATGCATGATTAGTAGGGTGTGGTTTGGTTACTAATGAGGCAAGCGGATGCATACACTTTGGTGGTAACTAGAATCATGAGCAAACCCGCTAACAACGTAGTATTGACTAAGCAAACCTGCTACTATCGGTCACCAGCATTTTTGCTTGGTAGCGTGCCACTTCTCCAGCAAACAGTACGTACGTAGAGTAGTGGCCTGGCTGAGAGCAACACACTGTACGCATATGCAGTGTTCTGACAGTGGGAGTAGCATCTGTCTTCTGTTATGTAGTGCTAAGCGCTAGTTGTTATACCAACACATTTCTCTATTATCAGCCAGTTCACTCTGCACCCAGACGTCCATGCTACTATATACATACAGTGTATGTACTATGCACGTACATTCAAAATGAATATAATATGTATTGCATTGAGAGGAGTGTTAACATCAGTATTACAAGAATCACAAGGGTTAACAATATATACTTTTGTTATTAACCCTCAGCGTATGCGCAGGAGGGTTACAGTACTTTGTGTGTGTGTGTGTGTGTGTGTGTGTGTGTGTGTGTGTGTGTGTGTGTGTGTGTGTGTGTGTGTGTGTGTGTGTGTGTGTGTGTGTGTGTGTGTGTGTGTGTGTGTGTGTGTGTGTGTGTGTGTGTGTGTGTGTGTGTGTGTGTGTGTGTGTGTGTGTGTGTGTGTGTGTGTGTGTGTGTGTGTGTGTGTGTGTGTGTGTGTGTGTGTGTGTGTGTGTGTGTGTGTGTGTGTGTGTGTGTGTGTGTGTGTGTGTGTGTGTGTGTGTGTGTGTCTGTTTGGCGAATTCTGCCATTGCGCCCAATAAAAAACCCAAAAAGGGACACCATATGAATCAGCACCCTATGGGAAAGATTTTTAAAAAGGCGTTTTTAAAATATATATATGTTCACATATATAAATATATATATACGTATACACAGAAAATCGGCCTGTTGACATGACTAGGTTGGCTTGCTCCCCGCTCACCAATAAACAGACCTGAAGAGGACTGCTCCTCCTACTGAGACTTGAACTCCAGAGGCATCTGTGGCTGCATGAGGTGCTGAGCAATAGTTACCTGTAAAACACAAAAATTTTGGCAAACCTAGGACTTTTTGGCCCTTTGGCAGCCCTCCTGATATTGGACCTCTTGTTGTCCACTATGAAGATCTCTGTAAAAACCTGTGACTGCAGGGATATAGTCTACCTATATGACACAGTCTGTAACTTGTATACTACATCAATTCAAGAGGATACCCCAAACTAAACTGAGGCACATACCTCGATAAATCCTCTGTCAGTATCATCTGCTTGTCTATGGAGCAACAGCACGGTCTTTTCCATACCCTTTTAGGCTGGCCGTGAATGGAGAGAGCTCCATTTCCCTCCTTCAGAAAATACCTGTTGTCCCTAGTAGATCCACCTGTAGCATTAATTGCACTGTCGATTTTTGAGCTATCACCACACTCATTTACTTTCTCCTGGACTATTGCAACATAGTGATGTGTGTTATTTGTTACATCTGGATTGATGGTTGTTAATGCCTAAACAAACCTCAGACTATCCATAAAATGCTATTTGATGGTTATGGCAAGGCTTTTTACTTGTGGTCACTTTTGAGGAGCCCATGAAATATATACATGGGATCTTTTTGCCCATGTATGTCAATGTCTAAGAGCTTACCGTGACTAAACCACAGTCACAGTAATCTAGCAAACTACAATAACCTTAGGCACACACACCGTGTCCTCCATCTTTCCCACTATCTCAGATAAGGAGTTAATAATCCAGCACTTTCTCCACGTGGAACACCACCACCAACAGAGGTTGTCTCCAGCTGCCACACCTTCACTGCTGGGAGCACACTGGAGGTGAAGTAGTTCCAGATCTCATCGGTAAGAAGGGCACGTGGTGATGGACTTTTCTGCAAGCTGAATACAAACACAGATTGTGGCAAGGTATTAAGCGTATTATCAGGATAAAATTAAGCAAAATGCTGCAGGTGCATCTGATACGCACTGTCACTTGGCTTTTGTCGAAAATCTCTGCAACCCTCTTGTACACCTCTGCCCTGTCCACTTCTTCGAAATCTTTACTGAGTTTCACAAACAGAGGCACAGCATCACCAGCCTGTCTGCAGCTGCAGAGCAGGTCGAAGTCATCGTGTTGTGGAGGTCAGGGTTGAGGGGAATTAAAATGCAGGAGTACGACACGGCTATTCTCCCTATATGTAACACAGATTAATTTCTCAACACATATACAACAATTGAACTCATGAAAAAATTAGTGGTAGTGTAAGGTTGATATGGATAGGAATGTACTTATAATTGCTACACAAGTTCCTCAGCTGATCTGTGTCTAGTCATGTATTACAGCCAGTTTATCAACTACCTTTGATAAGAGAGAGCTTGACGTGTGGTTGGTGAAAAAGAGAAGGGCCACTCTGCTCAAAGTGTGTCCAAGATAACATGTTCAAAGCAGGAGCCAGAGCCACTGCCAGAGCCACGACTATTAGTAGGTCAACAGAAGTCCTAACCCTGAACATACCTTCCTGCAACACTGTGATTAGTTGAGGATTATATGTCATACATGTATATACACATTTGCAGTGTCAATGTACCACTAGTAATATTACACTGGATGATTCCATGTCCAATGCTCCCACATTACAAGAAGTGCTGTTTTGACAGTATGTCCATACAGGACTGGTGCCAGCTGCAACCAGTTCACTACTGCTGACAGGTGCACAGAACACTGTAACTAGTAACAGAATCAGACCACACAAACACGTGGCATTTGCCTACAACTCTTGTGAGTAATCCCAGCTGATTGAATCTCTTCAGCACAAACATGTACTCTATTACTGACTACTGGTACACAACTAAGGATGTGATTTAGTTATTTTTCAGTTGTACACTCCTTTAAAAAGCAACCTTTTCCCAACAGAAGGCAAACTATTACTAATGATAGTTTTCATTTTTTGTTCCTGTTTATGCAATGCTCCACACACTATAAGAAAAGAAACTACTTCTGCTAAGCAATGATAATTGACCAGTTGTTCTCTAATTCCAAAAATTATTTTACAACAACTTAATAGTAAAAAACAATTATGCATATGTATACATGACAAAGATGAATAATGAATGTGTGTATATGCTATTGCTGTAACTACACATGTGTACACTAAACACACACTAGCTTCTGTAACACAATGTGGTGATGATGAAAGTGCAAGTGTCATTCCTCTGCATCTGCATGTGCCAACAGTTGAGAAGTTTCTGGTGTTTCTTTTCTACACCAGCTGCAACGAGTAATGATAGGTTTGATGTAGACAACTGACCAGATGATAAGGTACAGCAATGGTAAAAAGATTAATACACTAAAAATTCCAAATAAATGACCATGCATGCCATAATCCATTTCAACAGGTGCAACAAGTAATGCCATTAGCAGTGGAATATCTGTTTTATTGTACACTGCATCTTTGTATGGTTGAGTAATTACAAATAGAGTTATGTATAAAACCAAAACAACAAATGATATAAAGATAGATGTAATTAATTCCTCTGTAAATAAAAATGACAAGGGAAAAAGTAAACGAAGCACAAGCTGAAGTGCTGCAAAGTAGCGACAGTTTCGAGTACCATTAGTTCCATCTTTGTAACAACCTTGAAAAGCATCCACAAAGGTGTGTAGTGTTAGTGATCTGAGGTGAAGACGATTGAGACATCTCTGGAAACATAGGCATGGATAGAGGAATAAAATGATGACTGGTACAATCAGTACGGTAAATGAGAGAAGTAAAGTTACAAAGGCATATCCAGCATGGGATGGACCAAAGTATCTCAAAGAGGGATCGGAGTACACAACCCACACATAGGATCCATCTGGGCTCCGCAGTCGAGTTGGGGTTAATACATAAATAGCAGCATATCCAATTTTCATGTATGACAGAAGAAGTAGTGTAGCAAATGTGTCAACCAGAGATGTCTTCAGGTTGATTCTACTTTGAAAACGTGCCAGTAAATAATGAAAAGGTTTCCACATTTGGATAATTGTCTTACAGCCACGATCACGAAGTGTCACAAATGTGTACAGAACAGCCACTAACACTAGTGGATATAGACCAATTGCACCATCTATAAGAGATGCATGTAAGGAACTAATATGTGGACTGATGCATTTGGGAGGATAGAGTGCTCTAAAGAAATCGAGATTCCATGGACCATATATGGTTGCTACAAGCGTTGAAGGAAAACGACGTATAGTTAATGTACCCTGCAATAGAGGAAGTGATGATATCAGTTGTGCCACTAACACAAACACACTCCAGGGAGGCTGCAGTACATTCAAGTGGAACACTGTTGCTACAATGCACAGAATAGTTGGTGGAATTAGAGACTTTGCAAGAAACTCAAACAATTCTTTGATGTGGAAGCCAGTACATTGGACACACTTTAAGTCATATGTATACAGTGGTAATCCATGACCTTGGATACACTTTGAGCAGAGTGGCCCATCTCTTTTCCACCAACCACATGTTAACTCTGTGAAGTTCTCTCTTATCATTGGTAGTTGATAAACTGGCTGGTGGAATTCAGCAATACATGAATAGACACACCTTCCTGCAACACTGTGATTAGTTCGAGGATCATATGTCATACATGTACACATTTGCAGGGTTAATGTACCAGTAGTAATATTACACTGGACGATTCCATGTCCAATACTCCCACATTGACAAGGAGAAGTGGTGTTCCAATGGTATGTCCATGGAGGACAGGTGCCATCTTCCACTGCTACACTACTGCTGATATGTGCACAGAACACTGTAACCAGTACCAGAATCAGACCACACAGACGCATAATAATGCCTCCAACTCTTGTGAGTTAATGCCGACTAATTGAATCTCACTCTTCAGCACAAGCACATGTACCTCCTAAGTACACACTCGCTTTATTACTGACTACCAGTACACAGCTAATGATGTGATCAAAATATTATCAGTTGTACACTTGTTTTAAAAAGCAATTTTCTTTTCCCAACAGAAGGCAAGCTACTATTAATGGATAGTTTTCAGGCTTTTTGCTCCTGTTTATGCAAAGCTCTATTAAGCTCCTTGGCAGTTCCCTAAACAAACATTACAAAACAAGAAACTACTTCTGCTAAGCAGTGATAATACACAACTTGTTAACCCTCGGTGCACATGCGCAGTGAGGGTTATGGTACTTGGTTGTGTGTGTGTGTGTGTGTGTGTGTGTGTGTGTGTGTGTGTGTGTGTGTGTGTGTGTGTCTGTCTGTCTGTCTGTTAAGTCACATCTCACTTCTGGAGCGTCTGTTCGTCGTACTCAGCGGGCAACGGAGGTCAAAAAATTTGTGGAGTTTTCTTAGAAACTACTTCAGTACTTTTCAAGTGGACATGTTATCATCACTACTTGGGAGTGATATATGTACCTGAACATGTTTTTTTTGATACAAATGGACTTGTTCCTCACAGATGATTAGTGTATGACTGTGCACTTCTGTTCTTGGCTGGTTGAGCTATGGCAACCGTCATAAATCGTTTGCCAATGTGAATCTTTCTACTCCACTGAGTGTAGTAAATTTTATGGTATGGACTATACTCTCCATATTCATATCTCCTGCAGGTGTCAGATCCTGGTCAGTTTGTGGACCTCATATATTGCAGGAGACTGAGGTCGGCTGGCCTCAGGCAACAGGTAATTTGATGTGGTACATTAAGATCAGTCTATCCTCAGTGTTTGATGATTTTTCATATGTATATAGGTGATTGCAGCCTACTGTGAAGTGTTTGGTGACTCTCAGCCTCTTCCCTCTACACTAGGAAGCTATTTTAATATTTCTGATCAGCATTTGCAGGTAAGCATCTTCTCTTATGCTTTTGCATACATACCACATACATTCACCTCATGGGATTGGAAGTGGGGCCTGTTTTATAGTGCTGATTCATGCTGGTATTCTGCACTCTAGGGAGTGAGTCTATGTTGTGCATGTGTATTGAAACTTTGTTCTACGTACGTATGTATTTTAAGTGTATATCAACATATGCACATGTTTGTTTTTGTTTTGTTAGCCAGCGCTCTCATATGATGTTTCCATTGAGCACCATGTGGAGACTGTAACATACTGTCAAGTATATGTTGCATGGCAGATTGGCACTTATTACAGTCCAACAAACCACAAAAAAAACATCGATTCATTATGGCCATTACAAACCCCTCCTTGTCCCTCACTTCTCATGTTTCCAATTTGTGGGAGGGGATTATATTTGGATGCATCGTCATGTTCACTCCCATATATGGAAGACTTGATATATGTTTTGTCCAGGTTGGTCGGAGTATTATGTCCAGACAATTTTATCATATGTCAGGAGGATGTGGTGACCCTCTACTATCACTGAACTGTCAGCGTCCTCTGCTGGAGGCTGTCATGTTGTGTTTAGAGAGAGGATGGATGACCATACTGGTAGGGAGCATGTAACTGTGGCAGTGGTGGTATATACATGCACTTATTACATGTAAAATATACCAAAAAATAACCAAACTTGTAACCCCCAGTGATTTTTATGTATATAATTATTTGACGGACATTGTGCATACATACCAAGTGTCGTTTTGCACTTTGTGATATGTTGTTAAAAGTCTAGGGTTGGAGTATCTATTGTTACTGCATCTCTTTTGTAGCTTTTCCTTGTACAGTCTGCTATGCCAATGAAAGTCCATTGATAAACCTAAAACATGCTAGAAAGCTTAAGTTAGAAGATTGCGGCAGAAAAAAATCAGCGAAGGTGTCACGTTCTATTATGGTGGGTTTACTCCTGCTCACCCACAATGCTTTGCATTCATGTAGTTAACTATTTTTGAAGTACAGTAGTATGTATATTTTTGTGTTACAGGTTGGTGGTGGTTCAAGTGGTAAGAAAAGCATTGCACTTTCACTGGCCCAGTTGACAGGACACAAGCTGGTGGAGTTCCCTATGAACAGTGACACTGACACTACTGAGCTTCTAGGTGGATTCCAACAGGTCTGTGTTTGGTGGACATAGTAATTGGGATCTACCCTAATTCCTCAGGCATGTTAAGGCAAGCCATAGAGAATTATCGCAGATTTCAATCTATAGCGTAACCACAATGCACAATCTTGCATAATAGCACGTGCTGCATTTATAATTATCACGTGAGTAATTTATGGCTGTGATTTAATTGGCTAATCATTACGTAATATAAATAATAAACCGGCCAAATGCGGGAGGAAGCCAGCTTTCAGCGGCCTTCAACGTTAGACGTGCTAGGCAGAATGTCTGACAGGTGTGCAAGACGATGATCTTTGCCATGTGGCTGCTATAACTATTGGACTACACTGTTCTGCCTGGAAAGGGGGGAACACGGCTACGTTGGAGATGCTACAGTCATATGTAGTGGAGTGACTCTGAGATGAGGTGGAGATCGACTTACTGTCTTCTTTCAAGTTGGAATGCCGTGTTTCCAGGCCAATTTGTATACTTTACCTTCTGATACTTCCACTTATAACCAGTTTAGTAACATTTAAGAACGTTTGACTTCCCGCCTTGAGAGAAATATATCTTTCATAGGTGTTAGTATGAATTATTTGTTTACATGTAAATGTGTGGTTTCTATGGTAACTAGTTTTTTTGTTTATTCATTGTATTAAAGTTTTTACCAGTGTGCAATGTCTAGTACTTAGGCAAATGATATGTGAATATGAACTCAAATGTAGCCTAACAAGGTTTCAAAAAATCTTGGCATGCCCTAACATGCCTGAGTCTACTTGATGTGTGGGCTTCACATGTATGTAGGGTGTGAATCATATTATTTCACCTACAAGTTGTTGTAACAACCCAACTATGATTTCTTTGTCCTTTGCTTTAAGTAGAAGAGTGTCATACGAGTATTCTGTAACTTTTCTGTTTCAGGTGAACTTTAGCCGCCACTATTCTAATGTGGCTAACATGGTTGTAGAAATGTGTGAAGGACTGATTGTAAGTCTTTCACTCCACAAAGTGGGAAGTGACTGTATATGTGACCTTGTCACCATGAAGAATGCACATTTACCTGATCTATCAAGTGAGCAACTAATTCTGAGTTATCATAGACAATAACCTCTTAGTAATCCAAATGCCCGCCATATTACTACAGTTGGTTGCACATGTATAGTACATACTAAAAGTCCTTGAATGAAATGCTCGTGGGTATTCACTCAGCCCACACATATTAGTGTGTGTAGTGCGTGTTGCGCAATATATAAATAGTATATATTCTTCATAGCAGAGAAAGGGATAACAGTGAGTCTCACTTTCAGATACACAATGTACATATATTTTACATGCATAGGTACTCGTGTGTATGTGTATGCACACATGCGCACTCAACACGCATGGGCTCGTACAGAGAAAGGCAACTCTGGTGCATTGTATAAGCGTATTCCCTCATGCTTACAACTTGCATCTCAAAAGACTTTCAGTATGTGCTATATTTCATACCAGGGGGACATACCACCTTAGGGTACATACCTCAGACACACAAAATCCAGGAGTATGCACATCCGGTAACACTGATACCATATTCATTGTAGAAAAGTATATTGGATAGGTAATGCTGTCACAAGTGAAACCTAGTGCTCAACACACTCCACAGTAGCAAGAGGGCATTGTGATGTATGTTTGTATACATATTCAGCATGCATATTGCGGTCCTCAGTGATAAACTTCAAAAAGCATATTGTGGTTCCAGGTATCTTGCAGGATAGCTCCAGAGAAGAGGTTTTACTGGACTGTGTGCGACTGAAAGAGTGTTTGATGAAGTTGAATGATACTTCATCCACCTATAATATACCTCTGTGCTATGGTATGGACATCATCAATGCCCTTTAGTTTTATCATGTACACAGAGGGTAAACCTTTGGTATGCATGCATGCCGAGGTTACTCTGTGTGTGTGTGTGTGTGTGTGTGTGTGTGTGTGTGTGTGTGTGTGTGTGTGTGTGTGTGTGTGTGTGTGTGTGTGTGTGTGTGTGTGTGTGTGTGTGTGTGTGTGTACGTGTGTGTGTGTACGTGGGTGGGTGCGTGCCTACGTGGGTGGGTGCGTGCGTGTGTGTGTGTGGGGGTGCGTGCATGCGTCTGATGCACTCACTATTTTTCAGATGCGATAAGATTGCATGTTGTACCCATAGATACCTCTTGTTTAAAGAAAGTGCTTCTATACAGTCAGTGTGCTTTGCATATGTATAATGTGTCCATAAACCACATTGTTTTAGTGCCATTCCTCTTCTGTGTAAAAAAACCTGAAGTTCTACATGTGTTTTGGTACAGACCCTGATGAAATATTGTTGAAGATTAACAACATAGTTATCATGATTCAAGAGGATAACTCAGCAGGCCAGTTTGAGTGGGTGGACAGTGTACTAGTTACTGCTGTGCGTTATGGGCACTGGGTCTGCATCAGTAATGCCAACTTTTGCAAGTGAGAACTTTCAAATTAGTATGTTTTCTAGTCTTCTTGTTGAAGCTAGTTATTTGTACATGTATATATCTATATAATAGTTGAAATCACTGTTTCAGTGCATCTGTACTTGACCGGCTAAATCCACTGATGGAACCTGGTGGAGTCCTGCATATTGATGAGAGGGGCATTGTGGGGGATGGCGTAGTGGCTGTTACTCCACATCCTGATTTTAGGTACATATATATTGATACAAGTAAATAAAAAAATTTAGGAAATTTGAAAGGAAATATAGGGATTGCATAAAAAGGAACGGAGACAAGATTGGGACACAGACATGTTATGAAATATCAACGTAACATTATGGGTACGTCGATATATCATAACATGTCTGTGTCCCAATCTTGTCTCCGTTCCTTTTTATGCAATCCCTATATTTCCTTTCAAATTTCCTAAATTTTTTATTTACTTTGTCTCCCATCATTTTTTCTGGACCTAACTACATGCATTTTGCTATTTTTGTAGTTTACTTGGTAGCAAACATATTAGCTAATAGAGCTTGTAGCCTGAGGCTATCCAACATTTTTATCGCAACATCAATTGTTTGTGTATTATATTGTACCAAATTTTACTTTTAGTGGAGCTTTTGTTAATGAAATACAGCAAAGTAGTGCCTGGGGCTACTATTTACAAGATTACAAGATTTTATCTCAGCATTAATTATTGGGATATTAAGCTTTAACACCACACAAATTTCCACATTTTGTGCTACTTTTTTAGCGAGATATAGCTAACTATTGCCTGAGGATATTTTGTTGTTATATTACAAGTTTTACATTGTTTACAGAGATTTTATCACAACATTGATCATTGGGGTATTAAGCTCTACCATCACACCAATTTTCACATTTAGTAGAGCTTCTGTTAGTAAGATACGGTAATGCTAGCCTGAGGCTATTTTTTACAAGATTTACATGGTTTACAGAGATTTTATCACAATGTTGATCTTTAGGGCATTAAGCTCTACCATCACACCAATTTCCACATTTAGTGAAGCTTTTGTTAGTGAGATACAGTAATGCTTGCCTGAGGCTATTTGTTGTTGTATTACAAGATTTACATTGTTTACAGAGATCTTATCACAACGTTGATCATTAGCGTATTACACTTTACCATCATACCAATTTCCACATTTAATGGAGCTTTTATTAGTGAGATACAGTAATCCTTGCCTGAGGCTATTTGTTGTTGTATTACAAGATTTACATTGTTTACAGAGATCTTATCACAACGTTGATCATTAGCGTATTACACTTTACCATCATACCAATTTCCACATTTAATGGAGCTTTTATTAGTGAGATACAGTAATCCTTGCCTGAGGCTATTTGTTGTTATATTACAAGATTTACATTGTTTACAGAGATTTTATCACAACGTTGATCATTGGGGTATTGAACTATACTATCATAAAAAATTTCACATTTAGCAGCCCTTTCATTAGTCAGATATAGGATTGTGTGGCCCCATTAATAATACATGGCCTGAGGCTATTTTTATTTATTTTACAAGAAGTACATTGTTTACAAAATTTTTAACATGACGATGCACTATCCCCAGTGGAACTACATAACTGTACCAAGTTTCATGTTTAGATGTGTTACCGTTAGTGAGTTACGCTTGTTAAAGCAGAAGAAGAAGAAGAAGAAGAAGAAGATGGAGAATTTACAAAACGGACTTTTGTTAATTTAACACCTTTCTCGTACATCAAATTATACCATTTTATAATCACAGTTAGTTTCTGGGTATAGTTACACATTCATGTCAACAGAAGTCCAGTAGGTAGCAAACTGAAAGTGAAAGTGATGAAAAACCTTATATATGGTTTTCAATGGGGATAGACCATAGCAATCCCTATATACACAGTACTACCGTACTGTGTGATATATCTCCATCCTCTTCTACTTCTGTATCTGGATAATGTACATACATATGTACCTATGCATACATATGTAGCTGTGTTATTCTATTTTTCAGAATATTTTTACTGATGGACCCTATGCATGGGGAAATTTCTCGAGCAATGCGAAACAGAGGCATTGAGATATGCCTATTACCTGAGGTTAAATTTCTGACACTAACCATTGACTAAACATGTACTGTACTTTGCTACATAACGTGTATTGAATATCGTCCAGGACACTTTAGGAGCAGTTAGCCATCACAAGGAGGACTGGAGATCTCTGCTCTCAGTTGCTGACTTGAGCCACAGACAGGCATCTCAATTGATTGACTCTTGCTCTAGTGAGGGAAGTTAGTGCAGTAGTGCTTTTGTATCATTGCATAACACCATGGGTACAATGCCCCTCAGATAGGTTGGTGTAATGCATTGCCAAGACAACTCTAATGTTTGCTAATGCATTCATAATATAAATGTGCTTGTGTTGACTGTGCTCACTGTTTACATCTTATTTAGCATTCTTTGGCTTTGCATCGATATGGGCATTGCATTAAGGCATGTGAAGACAAATGCATGATCAATACCCATGACACGTTACGTACTTGTCTACTATGTTTATTTAAGCAACATGTTACATATGTTCAGATAATACTAATGTGAGTCCACTGAAGCTCTTACTGACTCTCCATTGCAACAAATTTGTATCACCTTTTCAAGAACCATCATGGAAATACCTAGTATGTATGTATGTAGTATTTTTGCGTCATGCAATGTGTATTTCATACACGTGGCTCTCATTGTGAGTTAGTCCAATAGTGTAATGATGTTAGTGCTATGTGTGTGATGTCTCATGCATGTTTGTACCACAGGATGTTCACCACCTTTTGCCATTGATGTCTGATATAGAATCTTGTGTTTCTCCTCTGCCCATTCTGCTAAGGGACTTATGTACACAACCTGACCTTATGATGGCTCTTAGTCAATTTTCAGCTGTCACCTTTGCTTATAACCAGCATATCTCCAGTGTAGACTGTGGTAGAGATTTGCCATTGGTAAGGTGTACTACATGCCCCTATTTTATTTCTCACACATGCATAGAGGGTTATAGTAATCTTTTGTCTGGTCTGCCTGCCTGTCAGCCAGTCAGTCATTTTGTTCTCCGAAATGTCCACTTTAGATGAATAATGTTTCAGAAATGTACATTCCAACGTTTTTCTGCTCAAAACAAACATCTGAAAAGTGGAAGTTGAGAGTTAAAGAAACAATGAAGAATATTTGTAGCCAATACTGCTGACTTGGACAAAAGTAGTAAATAGGGCAGTGAGCACATGTACGCATAAGTACGTATGTGTAAGTTTAATGCTGGCAATTTATTCTATGTATCCAGTGAGCTGTGTCTGTAAACTAAGCTGCTGACTTGGCAATCATTACCTGCAATCAGTGCATATGTACATAACTTTATTACGATATTGAGGAACCTAAAAGAGTATTCAGAGATATGTCTAGGAGGTGAAAGCAAATAGACCTGTACTTATTCAATTGTGTCATTGTAGGGTAATTTCGGTTGGTGATGTTGAGTAGTAGCATATGTACCTCTATATTTTTACACAGAAACTAAGAGCTGCCCTGCAAGTGTTCACAGATCATGCTACACTCGGTGACTATCACGTGAGGGCCAGTTTACTGGCTGAATTGGCCACTCTTTGTGGCAACGATACATTGAGTTCAAATATAGCAGGAGAGGTGATGGCTAGTTCATCCAGTTTGGACATGTACTCACAGCGCCACTCACAACTGACCGTACAGAGAGGCAATGTAGTGTTTGGTAGGCCATTGTACCAGTGTGATATTCAACATTTGTTTTGTAAAACAGTAATCTGAGTTTTAAGCTTTTGCTGTGTGGCACTATGTACATACATAGTGAAATGACTGTTTTCTCTGTTTCCTGTTGTTATTTGACATCTGTGTAGTTCTACACAATTACCATGCCTTCTTTCTAGACCTCAATTCCCTCGTGGCTAGTACAAACCCCGTCATCACCTCCCTACCCACCAGCCAACTGAACACAGTCATACTTGAAAGCAGCAGGTAGTTTTTTGGTGGGTGTCGTGGGGACTTGCTTACATGACAGTACTTTAGATATTAATGATACATGTTCTGTTCTCTTCTGTCTAGGATTATTCTAGCTGGGAGAATTAATTCTTTGAAAGAGTTAGTGAAATGGTGTAGTGAGTGTTGCCACTCAGCCCTGCAGGATTCACGCAAAGCACACACCGGTAAGCTGGTACTCCAGCAAATGTATGTACGTACATAGCATACATTGCTACTGCGTTATGTATACTGCCTTCTTTTGGTTGTGTGATAACTTGTTACTGGGATATCTTCTTAGGACAATTGCAACTAGACAGCCTGGTGCACCCATGTCTGTTGCACATTCAACCTCTCTTCATCAGTCTGCTGGATCACCTCTACACCCACATTCACCAGTGCACCAAACCTCAAATGGTATGAGACCCAACAAAATTGCATGCGATATGAATTTTGATATAGACATCTTGTTGCACCAATCACTAGGTGTGTTGTGGTTATTGTGTACAGGTGGAGGAGGTTGTGGAGTGGGTATCTGTGATGGTGCAGTGTTTCTCTCTTCCAGTAGTCTCTCTGACACATCTGGCTGTTTGGTGGACTCTGACCAAGAGCCACTGTCTCTCACCTCTCTCCCTAGATACTACTCACAGGTTTGCTGTGCTGTACGTAGTATGTGCGTATGTGTGTACGTGCATGAGGCAGCCAATTTTTCTTTGAAAAATGACTGTTTTGGGTGAGTTGTGTTGTGTTGCTTTGCCTTTCTGTTGTGTTGTTGTTGTTGTTGTCATTTTAAGGAGACCTGATGGCAGTAGATGATAGCTATCAGTTACTATAATATATTGCAGCATGAGTAACACATTTTAAATGTTAGTTTTTGCCCAATGTGTCCCTTGTACAGTGTCCTGGGTGTGCATGTGAGCAATCTACATGAGCTGGAGGCTATTGTTCAACATAGTCACTTCATTTCTCTAGTCAGAGATAAACTCGATCTGTCTACCTACTCCAGAGAAGAGAGTGACCCCATCGCACCTTGCATTCAGCCAGAGGTTAGTGAATAAATCACAGGTCATTTCAAAATGTCTATTTTGTCTAATTTTTTCTGGAAGGTTCGAAGTGCTGCTTGTTTCAGTGTCCTTTCAGCATCTTCTGAAGAGTCACTTTGTAGCATTGGTGGTTATCAATCCAAAATTGATCAGTTGCAGAATCTTCTTCACTCTCTGTGGATCACTGGCTGTTCAATGTATAGTGGTCCTCTTGCTCATTTGTAAGTTGGGCTGCAGGCTTCACTGTACATGATGCAGTGTCTTTGTTGCATGTGTAATGTGCCAGACTAGCTGTTGCATTGGGTTATTCATTACATAACCTCACCTGAATTAGTCCTGGGTGTTCTGTGTGGAATTTCACTATTACCCATTACTCCAGTAGTGACCGTGTAAAATACAGCTGCTGCCTGCACATACACATGTGCAACATAAGTACGTATGTATGCACAGTACAACTCTGGCCTCGTGTTCCCTAGACGTCTTTTCTACACTCTGGTGCCATGGCATCAGCAGTTAGCATGCACCAATGAAACTGCACTTCTTCATTTTGTTTTACGGTACTGACTACAGCTGTTTTGTAGCCTTCAGTCATGCTGTGGACCTTGTTTGCATGTAAGTGCTCCCACACAACTTCTTCCATTGCACAAATGAGCATATAGGTCCCTTCTCGTACATGCAACAGGCCACCCCTATCCACCAACTGAATCCACTCTACTGTTGCAGTGGCCACATCTCCTTCACCAAGAAGTCCACACAAACATGCATCAAGGCTGGGTTTATTCGATAATGAAGACTTGTCTTTACTTTCGGCACACATACCCAGCCACGTAACATATGACATTGGCATCTTTGGTAGTGATGTTTTCAGTGATAACACTCTGAGCATCTGTTTTCTTGTTGCAAACAAGAAAAATCTCTGCCCTTCTTAATTATATCATCGTAATCTGCTTGGTTAAAGTGACTACCATCGTCATGGTAGCCATCGTAGAAGGATTCTTTGGGTGCAGGTTTGCTGGAATAATGAATTCGTTATCCACAACTTGAGATTGAAATAGTGGTGGTGATTTACTGGCTGTCATTGTCTGGTATGTTAAAAAAAGGTGTCATTTGCTATAAATCTATACGTTCCGGGCAAAAGATAGTCAGATTCTTGTGCCTTATATCGGTCGGCATCTGCTCTCTCCAACTTCAAAAAGGGTTGGTCATCACGCACTAAAGGCATTGCTGTTGATTTGTGAAGGAATGGCTTTGATATGTTGAAGCCATAAAATCTTGTCCTTAAAGGAAAGATAGAGCTGTGTAAGTATGTAGCAATCAAATCAGGCTAGAAAAAAACAAAGTTACATGTACGTATGTACCACTCACATTGGCAGTCTCCAGTGAGTACACTGATATTAGTATGTCTTCAAACATGTGGTCCGTCACCGCCTGATAAAATGTAGGCAGAGGTGTACACTTAACTTGCTCCAAGAAGGCATGCCAAAGTGTGGAAAATGCCTCCGAGATCCGTAAGTGGTAATATGAACGACCCAGTTCATCCCGCTTCAATTGAAAAAGCTGTCCGTCTTGACCACCACCAATGAAGCATTCGCAGAGTTTCAATGTAATCACTTCTTCAGATTCGCATGCTATTGCTTTCATTCTCATCCACTGGAGGACGCACGTAGCGGAGTGCCGTTGTAGCTGATTCAACAGGCATACGAAAGCTATCGTTGGTTACTATGAGTTCAACGGCTCTTCTCAACAGGTTTTCAGCACTGTTGTTGGCAAACACACGCTCAGCTGACGACAAAATGCTAGCAAAAGATGGTCCTAAAACAGTTGGGTGTGGCTTTATATGAACTTCCGGGGCAACGAGGACTGTTGCTCGCAATGTGTGAAAATTTGCAGTGCTTCCAATCCCGTTCCGCAAGGTATAGTATCTATGATTCCATCACCATGTTGAAATGAAACTGATAGAAAATGTTCTGTCCACCTCAGACATGACTCTTGCAATGAAACTTATCTGCAGGACCACACCAGTACTTTATTGACCACAGAAATGTAGTGTGTGCCATTCAAAAGCTGTGAACCTCAAAACCATTTACTACTTTTCATGTTAAAACATATCCAAATACCATGTAATACATACCATGTTACTCACAGTTTTGTATATCATGTGAAAACGTGTGGATACTACTCATTTTCTGTTTCTTGAAACCATTTACATACCATTCATTGTCACGTTAACATGCAAATACCACCTTATTTTTTGTCTACTTCAATACAATGTGCGAATAGCACTCATTTTCTGTTGTGTGTTTGCCATTCAAGAGCTGTAAACGTTTTACCTCTTGATTTGGTTACATAGTCAACTACAGGTCAACACTATATTATATATAATCTGGGTGTACCTCTTTATATGCATTACCTGTCTACATACAGCATCTGTGCTAGCGCCTTTCACTTAGGCTCGCTCCACGATGCCTTGCATCCAACTAGTAACAACTCAAATTAACGCACTAATAAATGTCACACATCATGACACATGTACGTATGTATATGTGTGTGTGCATTGGGTATCTGGCTAATTCTCCTCCTTATTCCTTTTTATCCTCTACAGTCAGAGTAAGCTGAAAGGTGCTAGTAATATATTGGATAGCACTCTAGCTTCACTATCCAGTGCTGTGCAGCAATGGGACTCCACAACACAATCATCTGAGAATCAGACCTCAAGCTCATCATGCAATGCTAAATCTCCAGAGAGTGTCTCTGAGTTGTTACATAAAGCTGAGATCCTATGCCCTGCCTATAATGCCAGTTTCTGGGAAAGGCTGGGTAGTGAGGTAGCAGCAGCACACCAGGAAATAGCCACCATAAAGAGAAGTCTGGAGGCAGACAACAGTACAATTTATAGAGACCAGCGTCATGAGTTGGAGATGCTCTCAGGTCTCAGTCGAGTCTGTGTCCATGTGGGAGTTGTAATGAGTCAGCTACTGCTTCCAACTGATGTAGATCCTGTTTCAATGGCAGAAATAGAGTACAACTGTTACCAGTTGCTGGTTAGTATGCTCATGTCATACATACATGTATGTATGTAGTTTGTACGTCCTGTACGTAACATACTGTTACGTACAACTCCTACCCTATTAGGCCTCCCATCAGTGTGCAGTTGCTGAGGCATGTGACAGACATTACCTCCTCACTACTGGACGGTCTCTTGCCCAGCTGACCACTATACAGTCCTCTAATCACTCACCGCCAGGATTTCGGGGAGGAGTGGCACCTTACGTTAAGTGGGTTCTGTCCAGGAGAGAAGTGTGTGAAGAAAGTTTGAATTGCATCCATCCTCCTGCTTCAAGCTCCAGAGATAGAAGAAAGGTCCTTATAATACACAAACTTTATATTTTATCATGTGCTGCCTTTCCAGTTAGTTTAGGTCAAGTATGACATGCTTCTTGTTTGTAGCTGTAGTATGTATGTATGTATAATATGTTAATTAAATATACCAATCGTATCATTATGTGTTTGTTTTTACCCTTTTTACTAGTACACAAACTTGGTGTCCGTGTGCCATGATTTGATCCATACTTTGTGCTCTCCAAATCGAGTGTCTAACCTCTTACAAGATGCCAGTACTGCCTCATCTCTGTCACTACTGCGGGTACAAGCCTGGAAAAATGCTGTAAATGCTGCTCTGGAAAAGTTGCATCATGAAGAATTCTCCTCATTTTCAGATGTGCTCCTGCCATTCTCTGTTGGACTGCAAGAGGTGTTTATCTTGCACAAAATAGTATTTCATGTGTATCTATGCACATAATTTCATTACCTTTTGTAGATTTTGTCTGGCATTTGTGGTCTTGCCTCATTGCAATCATCTCTCACCTCACCAAATGTAAGAATCTGGTCTTTCCTTCAATGGTAGCATAAGTAAATGTACATGCATACAGCTTATAAATAAATGCGTACTAACATATTTAATGAAGTCGAGTCTCTGTTTTTCTGTTTACTTGCAGTTCCATCTACTTCCAGCTATTAGAGACCTGGCTCAGTTTCCATTTTTTTGTGTTGATAAAGGCAGTGGCTCAGCTCCGTTTGTACAAATGCTACTTAATTCTATTAATGTAGTGACCAATAGTAAGTGTGTTGTTGTGGTGTAACTTGTTTCACTTTACTAAGCTTACAATCATACATGTACTTACGTATGTATCAGATACATATGTTTAGTGTATAGACACTGCTTCAGTTAGTTTTGCTTCTTGTCCTGTAGATATGACTGGACCAGTAAAACAACAATTTCATAAGAAGTGAGTTTAAAGATAGTGTCTCTTGATGTAGTATTTGAATAAACAATTCATATCCTTGTTGATATATACGTAGGATGTTGATGGTTGCAGTGAGGTCTTGCTACAAGTATATTTCATCCACCATTTCCAATATTGGTGCTTCACATATCTCAGAGAAGTGGCTCACACTCTGTGGTTCTGTAGTGGAGCAGTGTTGGTCTCTGTGGGATACTGCAGAACAGACCAAGCGAGCTAAGGCAGCAGAGGAAGATTCCCTCTACTGTTACCGGACTAAGACACACATCGTCAGTGATGATGATGAGGGAGTGGAAGAGGGGGCTGTGAGGCAGATATTTCCAGTGTATGATTGTGAATTTGAGAGTAGTAAGGAGGAAAGAGGATTAGAGATGAAAGAGGAAAGTGAACCAAGGAGAGATGGAGATGTGGTCTGTCAGCTTAGCAGTGAAGAAATGGAGGAGATTTCAAACCTACATCAGCTGCTGTTCACACACAGAGAGAGTAAACAACAGAGCAGTACTTTTCTTTGCAGCAAGTACTCCTTGGCAGCATCTCTGGCAGACATAATTAGTCGCATACCAGGTGACACTATGAGTTTATGAGAGAGATATGACCAATCTTAATGAACGTGTGCATATTACACATGTTCCAGGTTTGTCAACTGACTACTGTTTATTTGGTGGGCATGCACAAATGTGCAAGATGCTACTCACCCAGTACATTCAACCAACATCTGGTAGAGAGTGAGTTTCTGTAAATTTGTACTTAGCACAGCAGATATATGTACATTGATGACCAAGACTCTCCTTGATGCAATGTTTGTACACCACTGTTGTCGAGACACTTCCTTCCATCCCAAGGGTGCCTTGATTTACTTTTCCAGATGTAGTAACATGTACAAGGAAGCAATGGTATGTGAAGCTATGAGAGCAGGGCCAGTAGTGTCTCATTTGAAGATTAGGGTGGAAGAATTGTTGTTAGAGTGGCCAGAACACCCAGGACTAATCCAGGTCAGGTTATGTAATGAATGTTATGTGGTAGTGAACAGTTTGTATAGAGAGAGTATATCACAGGCTACTTTGAATATGTGGTACATAGCCCCAGAAGTATGGTATCATTCTTGCTGCTGAGATTTCACACACTTGCATTTGGCCTGTGTATGTATCTATATTACATTCTTAAGTATGTATGAACTACTAGTAGTTGACTATATCAACCTGCTGCTGAGATTTCACACACTTGCATTTGACCCTTATTATTCTGTGTATGTATCTACTTGTACATTCTTGCTCACACTTGGATACACATGTAGATAGTGAAGTCATGTGACAAGGTACTGTCACTGAGTGTCCGGGAGCCACTCATGAAGATACTGGCTGGTCTAGAGTACATTCTTAGAAGAGCTCAGGTTAGTAAGTGAAAAAAACCTGTTTTTAATCATTCTAAGGTGTTACATTAAGTAGGTTGCTGTAAGTGAGTAGGCACATAATTATATATATATATTTATATGTTGGGGACTGATTCAAAACCAGACCCAAGTTCGGGGTAGTTCAACCACATTGAACCTCCTTGCAACATTACCACATGTCAAGTGCGTGTGGCAATGCACAATCCTATGTATGACTTTCCAAATGGTTTGATTTAGGACACCCTTAGGCCTAGGACGTCCCTGAGAATCCTCTTATATGTGAGATATGAGGACGTTCTATAGAGTGCCCAATTTGTGCTTGTTATGCTGTCACTACTCCATGCTCAGGTTGTTTTAGTGTATGCTTGTTTGTATGTGTAGTGGTACATGTATTATACTGTTTGATGTCATACACAACTTCTTAATCTCTTTGTCATCCAACTTAAGAAAGAAAACACAAAAGTATAGCTATGGATGTTTTACACTGGAGCAGTTTTTATGTACAGTCACAACATAATCCATATTAGGGTCAACAAGAATGGGGAATTGTACCACTTCACTGGCTGGCCCAGATTTTACAATATTGAAATGATATTCCATATGTACAATGGAGAGTATCAGCAGCATACAACAGATAGCTAGAGTTGTCGGAGTTGGTGAAGTCGAGTCTCCCAAAGAGACAAAGCTTACACCCAAGCAGGCATTTATGCTATGGGGCAGCTGAGAAGACTGAGAAGCAAGGAGACATTTGTTATGGATAAAAGTGTTGCAACAAGTAGTGATCCATCCTCCCCAGAATACTCTTTTGACTCAGAAAAATCTCTACCAATACTGGTGCTGGTGTAGCCTACTCAAACATCAGTTACGGACATACAATCAAGGCATCCATGATTGTTTGAATGGTTAAGCCTGTACGCATATGTGGCATGAGGGATCACTTAGTGCCAAGAACCGTGCCAAGAACCGAAGTGCCAATGTATTCCCCATAAATCTGACTTCAAATATGTGAACCATTCAAACAATCATGGATGCCTTGATTGTATGTCCATAACTGATGTTTGAGTAGGCTACACCAGCACCAGTATTGGTAGTGATTTTTCTGAGTCAAAAGGTCAACATTTCTGTGTCCAAACTGAGTTAAGAATATGCAGTATCAACACAGAGGCTATGGTATTCAGCTTTAGCTTTGACTTTCCCATTCTGACTTCAGTCAGGCTTTCTTCGATGGATCAGTTTCAGCATCCACTTGTACTTGCATAGTATCACAGATCACAGACCTTGCATGCGTTAGATTCTGGCTGTGTGTGTGTGCTCATGGGTGGGTATAATAATGCACTAGTACTTTAGTGTATTTGCTCACTTTCCGAATGAGAGGTTGAAAGAACGATTAAAACTTGTTGGTACCCCCACTCTAACACAGCCTGTGTACTGTCATTGGCAAACTTCTCTACTAAGTTCTCTCTCTACTAAGTCTGAAAGAGGAAGTAGATACTTTGCTATGTACATATGTATCTATATCTCACTAACTAACCTACCACTAAATGTCAAAATGGATGATAGCCATAACGAGAATCTTAATATGTCTCTTTCCCAATCTTGTCTCTGTTCCTTTTCTTGCAATTCCTAATTTTGTTGTGTACATATATACATATATATATATATAAACACCATACTTTAATAGATGTATCAAATGTTTATCCTTTTAGAGAAAGCTTCCAAATATTTTCCTGTCAATTTCTGCCTATATACAGTCACTGAACAATTGAATGTTCGTACATTTTCAATTATTTACTTTTGCATTCAGGACTGGGAGGCATACGCTGCATCACATGTGTCCCTAAGTTCACAGCTTGAGGCTCTCACTCAGATTATCCTGGACTGGAGAAGATTGGAGCTCAAGTATGTATGTGCATTGTGCCTATATTAGCACTATGCAACATGTAACTTTGTAAATCCAACCTTAATGACCTTGACCTGTACTAATCTTCTAGGCTTCAATCTTATGATACGTATCTTCTGCAGCTCATGGAATAGTTTGTTATCTCTGTGTACTGCGGAAGTACAAAGCAAGTGCTCTAAATGGTGGTTTTACATACAATCTCTTTGCCAGGAGTTCGTTACTAATGGTGAAGGTGAGGAACATTACTTGATTGTGTAATTTGCATATATAATATGATGTGGATAACACCATCACACAGTGCACTTGTACTCTAACTTATCCTGTTAAAAACAAAATGTTCTCATTTTCTATTTACGTATCTTTGAGAATACATACATGCATAAAATACTGTACATGTTTTACTGTTTGGCATCAGTTAAAAGGTGCAACTATTGCATAACATCTTATCTCTCCATCCAGCCAATACAGAAGAGCTACTGATGACTATACATGGATTTGTGGAGAATGCATCACTAGGAGAATTCTCTGACAGATTAAACATCCTTCGTGCCTTCAGTGTACACATGTGGCTGAAAGGTCTGTAATATTATGAACATCATTAATGTATGACGTAGGTAGAAACAACCCCTTGTACTTGACAATCTTAGTGTACTTGGCACTGGTACCCCTGGATGCCCCATGATCCACAGGGCACATTAAGAATTATTTTTGTACATACTTTACATTTGATGGCTTGACAATAGCACAGTTTCGATTGTTGGACTCCAACCTACTTAGTGCTTAAACATGAACAGCACTAAAGTGCAAACCCTCGGCACAAATGAAATAATGCACATGTGCAGATATATAGGCACACGTACACAAATCTTTGAAAAATCACGTGTGCTACTGAAACACGTCTAACGGGAAGTATAGGAAGATTTGTGGGCAAAAGACAGAGACTAAGAGAAAGAAGCTCGCTACCTTACATTGAGTCATATTCCAGGTAGCGTTTAGCCTACATTTAGCCCTTTTAAGAGCTTTAGAAAGCTCTGCCGTGAAAAGTTGTGCAGAATATATTCAATATCACTGTAGTGTGCTGTAGGTTAGCAATAACTTTTGAATGAAGTGTTTATAGTGAAATTCCCACAAATCATCTGATTTGCATCGCCTGTTAGGTATGTTTATCGTTTTGGCACAAATATACATTCGAGAACCAAGTTTGGGCACTAACACCCAGACAGACAGACCCAACTACAGTAACCCTCACTGCTTATGCATGCCCAAGGTTAACAACTATGTATGTAAATCATTCTTACTTTGTTTGATACAGTTGTCAGCCAATTGTTGCATTTCTCTTACCCTATACCTGTGTATGTATGGTTGTATAATTATAGCTTTTTTCCCTGCAGGTCACAGTGTGCTGGGTAACATTCTAAACAACACAGTACGATACTATCAACAATTCCTGACTGCCGTCCTCTCTCACTCTGATAAACTCACTGCACCTGTGGAGAAGGAGTTCAAGGTGTGTTTGAGATAAACTCACTGCACCATTACAGGCCTGAGTACCATGCAGCTGTCCTGTACATACATACATAGTTTTTATTCTTATCAGGAACAAGTGAGTATCATGCGCTGGAATGATTGTAATTACTGGGCTCTAAAGGCCTCTACTGAGAAAAATCATCGAACCCTCTTCAATTTTATGAAGAAATGGAAGGTACATATAATTATCAGGCCCACTAGCTGGCCTGATGGCTTTGACAGCTTTAAGCTAATCTGGACGGTTTAAATTGGGCTGGCAGTCTTGTTATGAATGACACTTTCGTATACATATTTCTTACGTTTTGGGTCACTAATGTATGTATGGCCTTCATTATATGTATACATTTCTGTGTTATATGTATTTAGGCTGCATTGGAGCAACCAGTGCGTCCTCTATTGACAGCTGATATACTAAATACATGTAGTCAAGAATATGAAGGAAAGGAGGAAGAAATGAACACAGTTATCGAAAAAATATTCAAGAAACTAAGCTCTTTTACAACTTTTGTTGAGCTGCATTTTACCGTAAGATGTGTGCAATTATCATGCATATCCTTGCATAACATATATACCTACGTATTTACCGCTCTGAAGTTGTGTACTGAATATCCTGACTGTACAGTGGGGTGTATGGTTAGAGTTCCCAGTGTGTACATGAGTACGTATATTTTGGCAAGTATGAGCAAGGCTATCCTGTTGTGCAGCTGGAAAAATTGAGTGCATCATCATTGCCCAGTACTGAATATACTTTTTCTATCTTGCACATACACATAATATATAATTCTAGCTAAATGAATTTGCTGACTTTGCTTCCACTCACCCACAATGCTGAAAATTCATAAATATATCTGTACTGCTTGTATGTGCATATGTGTATTTTCAAACGTATGTAGGAGGACCAAGTAAAGTTCCTGAGTCATGTTGTAGTGAAGGAATTGATAGATACTTCAGAGGATGTTCCGGTGCAGCTAACAGCTAGAAGTGTCTCTCTGAGAATGAGTGAACTATTGAAAGATTTCTCATCATCCACAGTGTACCATCAGTGGAATATAACTGTTGGTATATTAGTAGGTGAGTATGGAAAGTGCGTGTAACTATATATAAACTGGGATGCTCAACATTAGAAGTACACATATGAGAGTGTACAGTAAACAATTACTGTTGGATATATAGCTGTGTTTGCAGGGAGTTCGAGTGTATTGGTGTATCTTTTTGTGCATGTGTATGTGTGAATTATATGTATAGGTAGCTATAGGTATGTGCAAAATACTTATATGTATGCTTGTCTTTCTCATGCTTTTTCAAATACAACTGCTATGTATGTGTTAATATATGGATTCGTCATTGTGATCACTTTCTGTTGTTCAGGAGAAGTCATTGACACAATGAATCAGTTGCATTCGCAGGAATTTCTTAAAGGGGTGAGCTATGTATGTATGTGCACCAGCCCTGTAAAGCAAGGATCCTTCATGTCATAAACCTGACCTAGCTGTAACACACATGTTCCTCTAAGTAGTTCACCTCCGTTTTCCTTAACTTTCTTAGTAATCCACATAAAGAAAGGCATATCCATAACAGGTGTTTAATTTTTTTAGTTGGAAGCTGACAAGAGGAAATCTGCTATAAAGCTAAATTCTAACCAGAAGAGAAATGCAATTGTGAAACTCTTTAAATGTCTCAAAAAGCAAGGTAGGTAGTCTCTTTCAATGGGTATACATAAGACTTTAACCCGTACACAAGGTAAGACATATATATATATACTCAATGTCACTGTCAAACCACAAATTTTGTAGGAATGAATATATTGCAACAATTGCAAATATGTATATATCCACTATATACATATTAAAACTGGTAGTGTATGTATGCACATATGTACGTATGTACATAAATAAACATGTTAATATTGCAATCCAAAGGTTTGTCATATCGAAGTGAAATGGACTTTAGCACAAATACGAAGTGTGCCATCTTCCAACTACCGGTTGTCCACAACTACACACTACTGTAAGTCAAGATTAATGTTTCTGTAGGCCAATATATAAATCTATGTGGTTGTGAGATGTTCATTTTCTTGTGGTTTATGTACATACGGATTAATCAGCCTTTCTTGCTGCCTTTTACATTTACATTTAATGTTACATTATTTTAAGTACTTACGTACACATACATTTGCTGTTAACAGAAATATTCCCAAAGAACTGGAAATTGACATTCAGAAATACTTTTACTGCTGCATATCAAGACTGGCTGGACTGCAAGCTGCATTTGTCAGTCCTACAAAGGTATATACATACATGTACCATTGTGAACCTATAAGGTAACAATAGTCCTTTCTAGTGGTCTACAGTTCATAAACTACATGTGGATGGCAGATAGTGGAACCTGCTTTTTACTTCTCCAGCTCACTGGAGGTCCACCAATTGGCAGCTCTTCCAATCTCCATGTACCTAGCATCACCGTAGCATTATTCCAGCCTACTTGTCAATAGACTTACTGTGTAGGTGTATGTATGTCGCTAGTCTTGGAGTCTTCCCACCAGCTTAAGGGTGGTACCCGGTGACTGTATTGAGTCAGATCAGACTGAAAGTTGAGCATCTTGTAGACTTCTTTGTCATGTAGATTGTCAAAGGTTTGTATGATGTCACCTTTCTGTCTCGGCAAAACACTTGAAGCATTTCTGCCTACAACTGCACAGAATGAGTTTTCCTGTGGATGGAGACACGTATTCCTTGCCCCATGCTCTCTTTGGCCATAGCACACTTCCAAAGGTGAGTGTACCATCTGGCCAACTCACTTTGAAAATTCTCAATTTTTGGGTGTTTCCTACTTGCTGAAGTGTGAGTTGGCCAAAAAGTAGCACGTCTAGGTGGAGTTTCCTTTTGTACATCCTAAACATCCTAAAATAACCTCCTAGTGAGTGCAGAGGTGAAATTTCTCTATTTTTTCCTACTTCTTTTTTGAGTCAAACATGGCCAGAAGGTACGCTCACCTTCCAAGCCTCTGACTTCTGTGTCCTCCTCCTGGGTTGTGGAGGGGTATCGCTCAAACTATTGTGCTAACATGTTTTTCTTGTATTTTTGTGTATGTCTATACGTATCACAGGACCTTCCAGCATCACAGTTGAAACAGTGTAAAGGTTATGCTGGTTATCTGGTTGGTCTGGTTTGTAAACAGAGAGAGACCCTTGCATTGGCTAGTGGCCATGTTCAAGTTTTGCAGTAAGTTCTACATCCACCACTATTTTGTGTGTAAAAATGCAGAACAATGCACGTCTTTGAAGCATGTATATGTACCACTCCTAACACAGTACATTACATGCAGTTAATGCACATGTCCTGCATAGACATTTGAAGGAGACTGTAGTTCCATAATGCACGTGTGTGACTGACCTTTCCAGGTAGAAGAGCATAACTTTTAGACCATGTTTGCCGTACTAACCAAACCAGTGCTAGCAGTTTAGAGAGCCATAAAAGTGGGTGTATACTACGTGAATACAATGCATATAAGAAAATTCACCTCCTTAGACCACTAGGTAGGCTTGCCCCGCTTGCCAATAATGTAAACATTTCATTCTGACGGGTTTGTACATACGTAGATATGTATAGCCCCACAATATCTCCCCATATTTACTCCCTGAAAACATGTAATCTTTCATACAGACATACAGTAAAGGTTGTGAAATCATTAGTCAATTGGGAAGTGAGTACTCTACAAACCACTGGGTATGCAAAATGGCAGGTAAATATTGTTATGTGTATGTGGGAATAATATGGAAGTTTGTTCTGGACAAAAGAGTATACCCAAGATCCACGTGTTTCATTAAAATAGAAACACTTTAAGTGGTTCGATGCACTCATAAAATGTCGCTCAACGATCATCTTGGAACGGTCAGTGGTGTTAACTGTTATGGCCTCCCCTCTTGGATCATTCATTGTGGATCAATCATCTTGGATTGATCATCTTGGATCTTGGACCAATTATTGTGGATCGATCGTCTTGGATCGATCAATGTGGACTGATCATCATGGATTGATCATCTTAGATCGATCATTTTGGATCAATCATCATAGGTATCGTGTATCGTACTACTCTTGCTCACGTGCGCCGAGAAGGCGTAGTCGCTCAAAGGTCAAAGGTGGAAAAATGAATGTGAGGCAGGAGATAGATCTTTCCTCCAGTCATGTCCAGAGACGCCAAGACATGTCAAACAAGTCCCAAGTTTCCTATGTTAATGCATACTTGAGAACAGCCTTACCTTATCCAAAGTATCCCCAAACTCCCCAGTAACCCAAGACTATCTCATGTACATCCTGGGATGGCATACAGCACTGTCCAAGTATCCCAGGATTCCCTAGAAACACAGGACTATCCCAGGTGTATCCCGGGATGGCATACAGCAGCTCACAGCCATGCCCCTGTCCAAGTATCCCAGGAATCCCTAGTAACCCACGACTATCCCAGGTGCATCCCGGGATGGAATACAGCAGCTCACAGCCATACCCCTGTCCAAATATCCCAGGATTCCCTAGTAACACAGGACTATCCCAGGTACATCCGGGATGGCATACAGCAGCTCACAGCCATGCCCCTGTCCAAGTATCCCAGGATTCCCTAGTAACCCACGACTATCCCAGGTACATCCCGGGATGGCATACAGCAGCTCACAGCCATACCCCTGTCCAAGTATCCCAGTAACCCATGACTATCCCAGGTGCATCCTGGGATGGCATACAGCAGCTCACAGCCATACCCCTGTCCAAGTATCCCAGGACTCCCTAGTAACCCATGACTATCCCAGGTACATCCCGGGATGGAATACAGCAGCTCATGATTGACATGATCATCTGCTGGTGATATAAATATTGGGATTAAGGTAAATCACGAAATAAGGTAAATAATCAATGAGATTATAAGTTAATGACTAAATGAGATAAAGAAGAAGTAAGTGATAATAAAGGGATAATAAGAGCATAAATGATGGTTGTGTATATATTCTAACTACCGAGCAGGTGAAGTCCCAGCATAAATATAAAGAAAGAAGGTCATTAATTGTTGTGGCATGTATGATATTTATGCAGATATTTTCAGGTATAGATGTTTCGGGTACTAGTACAATTATTACATATCGCAGGCTTGCAGTGTGGCTGTTGGTCTTGACTAACAACCTACAGTACTTCACCTTGTCATTCCTCTGTGTTTCTTTTTCTATTCGGGGTAGTTGGTGGTTCTGTTACAAGTGCATGTCTAGAAGAGATAAGTACATGAAATATTCAGACGAAGAAACTACCAAGGCACTACAACATGCAACTCACCTAAGACAGTCAAAAATGAGCTGCCTTCAGTGAGATTTAATCATGTACCAGGCCGATGACATGTACTAAAAATGAATATCTAAGTAGGCAAGTAGAATTTTGGGGCAGGAGGGATGAGCAGAGAGTATGCATAACTCAGTATATAGCAATAACCTCTTTCACAGACTCTTCCTTGGTGTTCCTGGAGAGTCAGTTATCTGGACCCTTTTTCTTGACTCCAAAGAAGCTCTATACAAAGAAATTGGAATATGACGACTCTGTAACAAGTAAATTTAAACACCATATAACAATTATCTTGGTAAACCATCAGCCTCAAGGACTCACAGGGTAATTTCATCCTGTGAAAGTGTTTCCATATAGTCCTTTATGGATACACCAAATGCTAGCAGTTTTGATGAGAGTAGCATTTTTCTTCTTTATCATCAGGAACACTGGGCTTTCGATAACGATATGTCTGCATTAAATAATGATAGTGATTCCTGCAATCTGTAGTCATAACAATGGAATCACTAGTGTCTGATTATGGCCACTGATTATATAAACCTTCCCACACATGCAGAGCAAGGGATACGATACTTGTGTGTGTGTGTGTGTGTGTGTGTGGGGGGGGGGGGGGGGGGGGGGGGTTGTTTCTGTATTTTACATGTACTCAGAATCTGTTTCAATAGTGCATGCATAAACTCACAACAGTAGCTCCTCTCGGTGGCTTGTCCTCAATTACCCTCCCAATACCAGCTTCTTCCAGCATTTTAATTGCTCGAACAGCACCATCTTTGTTACCTTTGTCTCTAAACATTTTACTTGCAAGAAGAGAACTGATATTGAGTATCTCCCCGGGTAGTAACAGGCAAAAGGTAGCAACTGGTCTATCGCAGGAGACTGAGCCAGTAGCAACTTGCTGAGAAGCTGTTTGAAAAACAATACTCTACCAAACACTGCTCAACTTACAGCATACAGAACTTTGTAAAGTGGTTCATTAACCGTCGGCATACATGCGCAGGAGGGTTACTGTAGTGGGGTCTGTCTATATTTGTGTGTGTGTCTATTAAGTCACATTTCACCTCTGAAGCGTCTCTTTGTTCTGAAAATGCTGTCACATACTCAGCAGACAACAACAAAGGTCGACAAATTTGTGTATGAAACAGCTCTGTTGCAGAGATCCAGTACTCCCTCTATTGAAAGCCATATGTGTGGTTGGCCATTTTCCTGCGCATGTGCATTATATGCATGTGGTGGCGCCGAGGGTTCTGCACTTTACTGCAGTCATTGTATAATATATACATTTCCATTGTGTAATTCACCTTTATTGATGTCTTCAATAGCCTCCTGGAGATTTCCTTTGCCACCTAAAAAGGCAGCATGCTGCAGACATAGATCCACAAAACAATCAGCAGCCTTGACTTCAGCTTCTGATATTTCTTGTGGTATTGAGGATGGGGTTTTCATGTTGAACCGGACATGTACGACAGCTGCAACCCTCAGCAGTTGGCCCTTTGATTTGCTTAACATACCTATGATTCACAAATGATTTCATACCACATAATTTTTATTGATTGAACATGGACACTACTCTGTGCACTTATGCATAAACGTGGTGTACATATAACTTATTCTGTGCGAAGTTATATTTCCTGTTCCCGTGAATAGGAATAATTGTGGTGGTGAATACCATTTAGGGTATGGCTGTGAGCTGCTGTATGCCATCCCGGGATGTACGTGGGACAGTCCTGTGTTACTAGAGAATCCTGGGATACTTGGACAGGGGTATGGCTGGAGCTGCTGTATGCCATCCCGGGATGTACGTGGGACAGTCCTGTGTTACTAGAGAATCCTGGGATACTTGGACAGGGGTATGGCTGTGAGCTGCTGTATGCCATCCTGGGATGTACCTGGGATAGTCCTGTGTTACTAGGGAATCCTTGGATACTTGGACCGGGGTATGGCTGTGAGCTGCTGTATGCCATCCCAGGATGTACCTGGGATAGTCCTGTGTTACTAGGGAATCCTAGGATACTTGGACAGGGGTATGGCTGTGAGCTGCTGTATGCCATCCCGGGATGTACCTGGGATAGTCGTAGGTTACTAGGGAATCCTGGGATACTTGGACAAGGGTATGGCTGTGTAGTGCTGTGGTACATCCAGGGATCTTGGAAGGATAGTCTACCACTGAATGTACATATATGCAGAAGGTTCTTGAGAAACTTAAGAAAATATGCACATGTCTCGGCGTCTCTGGACAACCCTCCTTTTCTTGGGAGAGGTCGATGCTGTTCTTACTGATATTCCAGCCCTTTTACAAAGCTCCCTTGTAGAGGTTGAAGAAAGTTCTACTTTCAGCTGAGTGGCTGTTAAGAGATGTCCTTTAAAGAGACGAGCTGCTTTCTTGTTCATATAGGGAAGATTTGGTTACTGCCTTGAGTGATGTTCTAGCTGGTGTACAGGAGGAAGTGGAACAAAGGAAGCTCAGACAAAGGAGAGGTCGTCCTGCAATTGACATTCCCGAGGAACAGCTAGCAATGCTCCTGGAGCACCATTTTTCTATGGCAGACATTGCACATATGATGAATGTGTCAGACTGAACCATTAGAAGGCGAATACTACAGTTTGGGCTGGAAAGTTCTACTGCATATCCTGATTTATCAGATGCTCAGCTAGATGAAATAACCATGCAGTTTGTGCATACGTACAAGTCCGTACAGTGGGAGAGCCTGTTATCAAGGTTTCCTGCTTTCTGTTGGTCTTCGTGTACAGCAGTCATGAGTCAGTGAAAGAGTCTGATCCGAATTGACCCAAGAGGAATGGAAAGAAGATTTAGGAAAGCCTTGCATCGTAGGCAATACAGTGTGTGCATGCATGCAAGTAGCCTGTGTCACATTGATGGCCATCATAAGCTCATCCGGTGGCAAATAGTGGTACATGGTGGCATCGATGGTTACTCACACTATGTTGTCTACCTCAGTGCAGCTTCTGACAACAAATCAGAAACAGTGGTGTTAACTGTTATGGCCTCCCATCAAGAATGAGATGTGATAAAGGTGGGGAGAATGTTAAAGTGTCCCAATTCATGTTAGATTTGCATACTTTTGAATTATCCAATGAGATTGCAGAACGCTAGGATCCTTATTTTCCGTAGAGTCCTAGTTCCTAGGACTCTATAGTTGGCCTCTGGCTTACATGAATTACAGAAATCACGCGCTGCTTCGCGTGCGACTTACGCGTGACTCCTGTCCGTTTCTACGATCTACATAGCGACGTGCGTCAGTTTAAATCTCATCGTCCAATGAATTTACAGCGCGCAAATCTAAACAGGTTAGACGTGCAGCGTAGGGATCTACGTGATTTAAAAGGCCTCGGGCCCTTAGTAGCGTCCTTGCTACGCTCGGACACTACAGCCCAGGGCCCTCGGCCTTTTAAATCACGTAGATCCCTACGCGCTGCGTCTAACCAATATTTAGAACATCCTAACCGAGGGAATTGACTGGGGAGGTCCAAGTGGGGTTGATCACGACACCATAGTAGTACCAGATACTGAATCCCCACTTTCTGTTGCTGAGTTACATGTATTACGCCAAACTGTTATTCCAATGGAAGAATGTGATGATTATGGAATTGGGTTGTACACTATGGCTAGGGTATTTGTGTATGCAGTTTAATGTGTATTTTAGAACTGTAATTAATGATGATTATGTGCACATTATTTTATATTCTCCTGCTCTTCTTGTCTATTAATGTGTGAAAGAGCATGTGCATGAGCATGTAAAAGACTCTTTAACCCACCATCCCAGTTGTTAAGGCTGGGCATCCTGGTATCCCAGTTGTCAAGGCTGGGCATCCTGGTACCCTTGATTGATTTTGGCCTGTGTTTACTTCTGTGTGTGGCATGTTTTATTTGTATGATTTTATTTGTCCTATTTTTGTATGGTTGGTGAAATCTATGTCTTGTTTATCTGGTCTGTGTCCTGTTTGTCTGGTCAGTGTGCTGTGTGTCCTGTTTGTCTGGTCTAGGTGTTATATGTCTTGCCTGTCTGGTTTGCCTTTCTTCCCTTCCTACTTTTACATAACTAGTGTGCTATGCACATGAGTATTTCCATGCTTCAAGTATACAATATGTATATATATATAAATTATGGCTATGATAGACTGCATATGGGTATTGCAATATGGTCATATCCTTCTAATTTATACCACCTCTATCATAGTGCATGCAGGGTTACTACCTGGACAGCTGCAATAGCATAGTGCTTGCATTTATAGTTAGTCCAGCACCTTATAATTATATGATCATGATCCACATCTATGATTTTACTCTTACTAGTACAACGTTCATCTTTGACAGTATTAACACATCATGAGACCATGCAGATAATCAGAGTGAACTCAACTGTGGGTCACAGGTGCTGGATGTGCAAAACTTTCCAGTGTGTAAGAAAACAACCTTCAGTTTCCAACCGAAGCCCAATGGTGGCACCCTGTCAAGACCCTGTGACATACACTAACACATCTTCAATTGAGCAGTCAGTTTTTCCTTCTATAAAGAAAAAAGTGACATATAAAATACAGGTAGGATAAACGATTGAGACAGTGACACACCTCCACAAGAATACAAAAAATCACAGAAGTGAACCCATGCCTGCAGTTCAGCAGGATGCTTACTGCACCCTTCCTCACTGTACATCACGAAAAAAACAGGTCCTTCAGATTCACTATAAAAATACATGCCAGCACACATTTATATATCAAATGGAGTTGCTAAAGGCAGGAACCTGCAGACATCTTCTCTTCACTGACAACAAAGAGACGCTTCATAACAGCTGGGTGTGTTCAGAGAGCTTCCTAAACCTTCAACTTCTGCAATCCCTCAGCAAATGATCCATGTGCATCTTCACCTTAACCATTAGGTGGTAATCAACCAAACCCCCTCTGATGCTGGGCTTATCTGATAACTTAAAATGGTTCGTGGACCCAGCTTCCATTAAGAGGTTCACACTAGTCACCATTGTCACTACTGACACAGTAGTCACACCGTGCTTTCACACTACTACTGCAGTGACTACTGTCACTACTGTCATTAGTTAATATTGAATAGCTAATATTGTGACTGATTACAACAATATAATATAGAAGCAGCAATTTAAGGTTGATATTGTCATTTTTTCCTAAGTCCAAGAGGATTTTTGGCATCAATATCCTTTCGCCAGGTTGGCAGAGCTGTGTTATTTCAGCTTAACTGCTTTTGGAGTGGTGGAGCAGGAAACCTTTTAGTTGCCTGTTTTCTGACCCTCTTGCTCCTCCACAATCCCCTCCTGTCCTTCAACATTGACCACTTCCAATTCCGGTAACCCCACTTCCTCAGTCTCACTTTCCATTTGCTCATGAGCAATGTCTTCCTGCATCCCAATACTCACCAGCTTCATTGTAGTTACCTTCCAAAAACAAAAGATGTTTATCAACAGATGCTCATGTGGGCTGTCTGGAAAATGTCCTTGCTTCATATCACATGAAAAAATAGATGTACCATCTGATGGTGACTGTCTGTTCACTTCCAACACAAAGTATTTTCAGGATCACATATTTACTGGCAAATATCCAACTATCAAAAGTCTAGACACAACCATGTGATAGGTTTAAAGATCATGTGCATACGCTGATCACATGATCAATCCACAATGATCGATCCAAGATGATCGATCCAAGATGATCGGTCCAAGATGATCGATCCAAGATGACCGTTGAGCGACATTTTATGAGCGCGTCAATCCACTTAGAGTGTTTCTATTTTGAAACATGTCGATCTCGGGTATACTATTTTTGTCCAGAATAGAACAATAAAATAAGTAACCACCCATCACACTACGTGCAGTACATGGACATGTGCTGTGTAATGATGTAAACAGACAGCATCATCCCTACAACTTTAAAGATTTTGTTTACTCTTGTGTACATACGAAAATATGAAGTGTTTGCTTATGTTCATTACAGAGCACACTGTTGGCTGGTGTTGAGATGAGTCTGGAGTTAGTGTCTGACTATGCAGAACTGGTAGCCACCATGCCAGACCAGGTAGACATCACTGCTACCACTAATCTTCCTCCTATACTGGCCTGTGGAGACAATAGCATTGCTAAAGCTGCATTGACTATCTTGGAGGTGAATAATTTAGTTCATAGCACGTGATCAATGTGCAATATCCTTACCTTCATTAGCTAGCTCAGCAACTAGACCCTCTCTTCTGCATGGAATTAGGTAATACACTAGTAAGGATGTGTAGATAAAGAGAACACTCTTTGCTGTCCCAGATATTATGTTTGTGTACCATTCAACCCCTGAAATCAGGACATCTCACTAATCAGAAAGTTTTCTTCTGTCCAAAGAGTGTTCTGATCAGGGAGTTTCCACTCTAGTGGGTCATATTACCATGGCATTTTGGCACTGCTATTCCTCTTTAATGTAAACTTGTATCCAATCAATCCTTGTGTTGCTGCATATACCTAATTACCTTGGCTTGTTTTTATGATCTTGCATCTCTACAGCCTTATGATCTTTCATCTCTACAGCCTGTAACATTTTTTGTTTTTACTCTTGTATGCAGAATGAACACAATACAGTCAACACTGCTCATGATTAGTATGATTTATTTCTTCCTTGTTGTAAGGCTGATGTTCCAAAATTGAGAGTTCTCTATTGTCATCTTGTTGAGATGGAGAAGGACCGAACATTCAATCATTGCTACTTTGTAACTAAGTATGTACGTCTACATGCCTACTGAATATGTATGTATGTATTCTTGATGATATCCCTCAGAAATGATATATTGGGGCTTACTGATGCCTGTGATGTGTTGGAAAAATTTACTCTCAGAATATCAGAAGTGCTTAATGTCACTCTGGGCACCGGGCAAAATAGGTGTGAATATACGTGTGTGAGTGTAATGCAGTGTGCAGTTCTGTTGGAGTGGATGGCATACATGTATTTTGCCATGGCCAGATTATACAACATAGTTTTATGTGAGGCACAGACCAGCACATGGTGACTGTGACTTTTAGCCTTATTGTTGAGAGCCCAAAGCCAGTAATAGCAGGTTACATGCACTAAATAGAGCATGGAAAGTTCACATTAATGTCACTTGATACACTATGGAGGTATGTATGTTGCCCACACTTCACATACTTTTATTGTGCATACGTATAACACTGCTATAACTGCTGCAATTTGTACTTGTACCGATATGTAGAAATGCTTACTAATTTCAATGCCAGAGCTATGTTGTATGAACCTATGAAATACATACTTTACATATCCTTCCCTCACAGAGTGGCAATGTTGGAGTTTCTTGAAGCTGCTCACTCTCACCTGACTACTATTTGTCAGCAGTGTAGACGTTGGATTCAGAGTGTAGCTAAGGCTACCTCTGGTAGTGGACAGGCAGTGGGCTCTGGGAGCATTAGTAAAAGAGGGGAAGGTGATAGAGCAAGAGGGGAAGGTGATAGAACAAGGTTTACAGACCTGCTTGGGGAACTTCTCATGTCAGTACAAAGAGTGATGGTTCGACACAGGGAATGTACTGCGATCACAGAGGAGAACAGAGGTGGGGTGTGTTATTCATGTGCAGTGTAAATAGGCATTGTGTGTGTGCTTGTTCTCAGAGGATCTGCTGGAGTTTCCATGCTGTCTACAACTGCATTTGTCAGCCACTCGGAACTTGACTGATATGAATTCTCAAAAGGTGGTTATAGTGTGCCTAATTCTTCATATTAAAGTGTGTTTTATCTGTTGCCATAGTATAAACCATTTTTTCTTTGCAAAGGTGATAGAGCAGCTTCAAGGGATATTGCAATTCATTGTGAAGAATCCATCAGAGGTGCATACGTATATGTATATAGCAATGAATTGAGTTATTGCTACTTCAGTCATGAGTAAATTGAGTACATAGGTGCCTTGTACACAGGTGCCTTGGTTAATTCACAACACAATTTCTCTACCAATTATGCATGCAGTTGGTCATGTGCATACGAAAATTGTATGTTTTATGTATGCCTTGTTTCATTTGTGTGCCTATGTACATCAATAGGCAGTTGCAGAGGAACTATTGCCAGTACTAGCACTGCTCCACCACTACACAGCCGTACTGCATATGCTGGTACTCAACCTAGCTGTTGCTCATCGCACTCTCTGCAAGCTTCTCTCTGTACTGCTAGCCCTGTTCAGCGATTTAGTGGCTAAGGTATACTCCTACATATGTGTGTATAGAAGACGAATTAGTTGTTACATTGGTGTGTACTTTGCTCATTCTCCCAGGGTTTGTGTATCCCTCCTGAGGTGGTAGAAGATGGTGAGGGAGGCACGGAATTTGTGGATGCTGAGGGAGGAGGCTTCGATGAAGGCCAAGGGACAAAGAATGTCAGCAATGAGGTGGAGGCTGAGGATTTGGTATGTGAATATTTACTTAGAAGAACATATATACATGCACATATATGTAGGAGTAGTCAGTCTGGCAGCATGACAAATCACTTAAGTTATGCAGAAAAAGGCAAGGCAACACAACACAACTTACTCAAATCAGTAATTTTTCTTGGCTGCCTCAGCTGGCTTGGGGAAATCACACATTCAAATTAGCCTTGTTGTTGAGAGCCCAAAGCCAGTAATAGCAGGTTACATGCACTAAATAGAGCATGGAGTGGCTAAGGTATATTCCTACATATGTGTGTATAGAGAATGAGCAAAGTGCATTCAAAGTGTCTTGTCTCAACAAGAGAATATATACATACATGTATATACATACGTACATAAGGCACTTGTGTCAGAAAAACCTGCCATTCATAACTCTAGCCAAAGTAGCTAATAAGGTATTATGTAATTAGCAGTAGTCTTCAGTCACTGTAGGTTGTGACTAAAAGTACATACATTCCCTAGGCATGCATGCATTTCCATGTGCATGTATCTGTATGCAGGAAAATCCTACACAGAAGGAAGGGGAGACTGAAGATACTGTAGAGGATAAGAGAGAGGAGGGAGATGAAGATGCAGTAGACATGACTGAGGAATTTGGGGGAGAGGTGGAAGACCTACCTGGAAGAGAGGAAGATGAAGAGAGTAGTCAAGAAGAGGAGGAAGGGGATGAGGATTATGAGAAGGAGATGGGAGATTTGGGTCAGGGGAATTCAGACCAAGTCGATAGGAATATGTGGGCTCCTGAGGACGAAGAAGAACAGAAAGAGGTATGTATGTACATACTCGCTGAGTAGTATTCCCCTGTATTCCAGGTTGGAGAGTTCAGTAAAGTGATGTTCCTATTTCATCACAACATTCACCATGTTATTTAGTTGAGGGAGGTGGAGGAGCATGGAGAAGGAAGTGCAGAGAAAGAGGAAGCCAGAATTGTAGCCAAAGATGGTATGTCTGTGTCCCGGATATAGATAACAGGGGATTTGTCCTAAATACTCTTCAACTCCTGACTGAAATGAGGACATCTCTCTATGGCATATTTCCATGTCTGGGCAGTGGGTCATTGCTAAATTCACTGGTGCTTGAATGT
Source organism: Theonella swinhoei (assembly GCA_963970385.1). Lineage (NCBI taxonomy): Eukaryota > Metazoa > Porifera > Demospongiae > Tetractinellida > Theonellidae > Theonella > Theonella swinhoei. The sequence continues at coordinate 3,106,713 of OZ019960.1, read as the reverse complement.
AGATATGCTTAGCCCTGTGTTTGTAAATCAGCCAATCTACCATTATGTACACTTCCTAGCCATATTTCCTCAATGTCGTGTTACAGAGCAAGGGAAACAGAGTCAGGCTAACAGATCTGAGCCTCACCAACATCCATCAGGTGAAGAGGTTGATGAAGGCATAGAGAAAGAGGAGAAGGAAGATGTACCAATCCAAGAAGATGAAGAGACTGGTCAGAACAATCCAGCAGAGCTGGAGCAAATGGAACAAGAACAAGAGGTGAGGGGTGCTTTATAACAAAAACACTGGATGCTAGCCGAGGACTCCTAATGTACTGTGGTTCTGTAATGTCATCACTACACATGCATATATTCTGCCATGTATAGAATGATGATCCTGGTTTTGATATGGATAACCTGAACATGAGTGAAAGAGGGGAAGAAAGTGGCATGTCTTCTGGTGAGAATTACACGATGAATATATACATGTATAAAGTGCATATGGTTGTATATGTGCATACATGTGGAAAATAACCAGAAATAGTACAATATATGAATGTAGCAAACATTCACAGATACACATGTACGGTGTGTACAAGTACACAAGAATAAGTAGTTGTGCAGTCATATGTCAAGCATGGTTTGATCATCACTATTCCACTATGTACTTCATGTGCTAATGATGTATGTGTGGTACTGGGGGATGTAGGTGATGAGGAGTGTGGTGAGGGAATGGAGCAAGAAGATGAGGAAGAGATGGAAGATGGAGAACCAGACCACGTTGAAGCACCTCTGCCGGAAGAGGACCTTAATAATCAGGTATGCTTTTGCATGACTGGGGGGTATGGTGAGTAGGGTGTGGGTGAGTGTGTTTATTATCACATTAGACATTTATGTATGTACATATATACGTACATACTCTGCATACATGAATGTACCTGTTTTGCTGGAGGCTGAGGTAACTGATGGCCAGTCAATGGAGTCCAGCAGCAAGTATGGGACTGAGGCTGCATCATCCGATGATCACTTGCCCTCCAACTCCACTCAACCAGACATGCAAGTATGTGTGTACATATTCCTGTGTTCTACTTTAGTCATCAAGAACATGGAAAATGTGTTTCTATATAGCTCAACAAAGCCCTGTTTGTTTTGTCAAACTGTGTGGAAAGGGTTTATTGTACGCATTTTTATTGTCTCTTTTACCAGGACAGTATGGATGTTGAACTGAAGAATGAGAAGAGTGATCCTTCTGGTGTGTGCATGTAAAGAATCAGTTTTGTGCACCTATGTATACAACTATATGTATACAACTGTATGAACAGCAAGTGTATATGTGTATACCGACAACTCTCCATTCCGTTGATACCAGAGCAAGATGCTGAGAATGGTGCTCCATCCACTACCTCAGCCACTACCATGAAACACAGTCAGGTACTGATAACTATATAATACTGCATTAGTGATTCACCTTGCTAGCTGTACACTGCTTTAACTGTCAACGTGTGTGTACTTGTTACATGATCCAGGAAGATCGCCAGCAACACCAGAAGTTGCACCCTCGACCTCAAGAGGACTATAGTCTGGCTGCCCAGGAGGAGAGAGCATTGAAGAAACCCCGACTCATGCAAGACAAAGAACAGCAGAATAGCTCTTCCATTCCTCAAACTACTGAAGAAGCTATGGTGAGTTGCACAAGAATCCATCATTAGTAAGTGCTTGTAGACTTTTTGAAATTGAGTTGTGAACATGTGTTGTGCATTATTTGCTTTGAAAACCCAGTGAGTGTGTGGTTAATATTTCCCTCACAGGCATTTGAGATGTTCCAACACGTGAAAGAGGAGGAGAGAGAGGTACATGATGCAGTAGTATGGGGTGCTGCTCCACTGTCCCATACCCCAGTCCACGTACCTCCAAGTGATCATCTTGACAGAGAGAGTACAGTGGAGCAAGTGGAAGATGCCACTAGCACAGCTGAAGATCAAGTATGTGCTACTTTGATGTTCTCTACCACATGTCTATGAGTTAGTGAGATGTGTAAGTAATGACCTCATTTTCCAGTCAATGCAGGATGTGGACATGTATAAGAGGTGGCAAAAGTACGAAGCATTAATGTCAGCTCTCTCTCAGAGCCTTTGTGAGGAACTCAGACTAGTCCTGCAGCCCACACAGGCATCACAACTCAGGTGAGAATGTTTTACCATGTGAAAATGTAGTAACTGTTGTATGTACAGTTGAGAGGTAGTATTGTTTATGGTACACACTTGTGCTTTGTTGTGTATATGTGTGCAGTGAAACCACGTAATTAACCTTTGGTGCGCATGCTCAGCGAGAGTTAGCACTTGGTCAGTCTGTGTGTGTGTGTGTGTGTGTGTGTGTGTGTGTGTGTGTGTGTGTGTGTGTGTGTGTGTGTGTGTGTGTGTGTGTGTGTGTGTGTGTGTGCGTGTGTATGTGTCTGTTAAGTCACATCTCACCTCTGGAGTGTCTGTTCATCTGAAAATACTGTCACATACTCAGCAGGCAACAGAGGTCAAAAAGTTTCTCTGAAACCACTCCGTTGAACAGATACACTACTTCCTGCATTGTATGGCTATCCGTTGCAGTCGGCAATTTTGGAAACCATGCTTTCACATTATTAGCGTTTCAATTGTGTGTGCGTTTTCAAGGATTTGCGCATGCGTAGCACCAAGTTTAGTGCATTCATTCTGTATGTAGTTATGTGATATTCCACATTTGATATGTTACAGGGGTGATTACCGCACAGGAAAACGACTAAACATGCGCCGCATCATTCCCTACATTGCTTCCTACTTTCAAAATGACCGTATCTGGTTGAGGAGAACCAAACCCAACAAGAGGGACTATCAGATACTTGTGGCTATAGATGACTCAGCCAGCATGAATGAGAATGAATGCAATCAGGTACGTATATCAGAGAGTTGGTAGACTCTCTATGTAGGGATGCTCCCAACATGCCCATTAGAACAAAACGGCTGCAAACTCCTGAGTGTTGCAGTTCTAAGCCTTTTAGGCACATCTGTCTCTATGTGTGGTTCTCTGTGTGTGTGTGTGTGTGTCTCTCTCTGTCTGTCTGTCTGTCTGTCTGTCTGTCTGTCTGTCTGTCTGTCTGTCTGTCTGTCTGTCTGTCTGTCTGTCTGTCTGTCTGTCTGTCTGTCTGTCTGTCTGTCAGTCTGTCTGTCTGTCTGTGTCTGTGTCTGTGTCTGTCTGTGTAAACATTTCCTCGTAACCCGTGGCTGCTATGAGTACCACCAGTTTTAAGGAGTAAACGTTGTGTGTTTACTTGGTCTGTAGCCATAAGCGGAAAGGGGCCACTCTACTGACATCGTCACTCTGAATCTCTACATTAGAGTAGCACTTTAAAACCAGTTGAAGCACTTTAAGGTGTCTTATTATTAGCTCTTTTAGCTCACTGAAGTGCAAAGGGAACCTTACAGATACCCACGATTGTAGCGTTAGAGACAACGGCTGTGCTGGCCATATCCATAAATTCACCAAGGATCACAAAACCATATTAACAGTCTAAACAAACTTATTATACTCAGTAACATACAAAACAAACCTCTCAAAGTCTCTTGAAGTTGTGAGTCTGTCTCTTTGGCATAGTTCCTAGTCCTGTGCAGGGTGTGAACCGTGATACTACTGACAGCTCTCGTGCTTTCTATTAGAGCACATGCATGCGCTAACCTGAGCCGTTTCCGATCCCGGTTACACATCTTATTATCTATGTCTTAACAGCATTTTGCGATCTTCCACCTTCAGGCATAAACTGCTGCCTAAAGCTGATACACTTCTGTTCGACGATACCGCTCCAGACTTATTATTATGAAGTAGCAATACTGCCAAGCACTAATGCTGCATCTTCATATATCCACATTTCAAAACCAGTAACTGGATAAACTGCAGGCCCACTGTGTGTGCACTTGAAAAAGCTTGCACAGAGCAGCCAAGGGAATACAAGTGGGCATGTAGGCGTTGTAGTTGCTACGCACACGCGCAATTAACTTCTCTCTACCCGTGACATCACTCACGTGATAAAATCTTTCAAGGTCTCTCCCGCTTTTCCATGTCCAGCGGTTCTAAGATTGTGTAGCGGGGGAGAGCCTGGGAACGAGGCTAACAAACAGTTGTACAATCACTTTGAGGAGATAGTCATGAAGTACTGAGTCATCCAGCTCAAAGTCAGCTGTGACAATACACCAGTAAAACTGGACATCATCACTGCTTATCAATGTATGAACAATCTTCTCTGAGATCAGGTGTCCCCCATTAGAGGTGAGTGTATGGATGTGTTTCTGATTTCTTCTTCATTTGAACAGATCAGTTGAAAGGTAGTCTCCTTTACATGCCCATAGCCCACCTCGATCTACAAGATTTGTCCAACCTTCAGCTGTGGCAGTATCTTCGGATTCGTAAAACTGTTTAACTAGTTTGTGGCAGCAATTCACAAGATCTTCTTTGAATGAAGAAGTTGCACTAATCTTGGGAATTTTCTTGCGTATAATGTAACCTGCAGCATACTGGAGAGCATTGGTTTTATTGTCTGTAACAGCAGATGTTGATGTGGGTGACTCCTGTGTGGCTGTGATGGCAAAATACTCATGCATTAACTTTCTTTGTATTTGATCAGTGAGGTGCTGGTACAGAATGGGAGTTGGCATTGCACTAGCTCTTCAGAAATTTCTCCCATCTTGAAACATAAGCAAATGAAGAACGAAGGTGGAAGAGAGCTCTCTACATTTTCTCTCTATTGAGAGAGGGTGCCTTTCAGAATGTTCTTTGAAAGTACTTTGAAGGTCACTGACATGAGCCTCAGTAAATTCATTGAGGTCTGCAACGTTAGTCTCACTCATGCACCATTCCTTCAACTGCCTTGCTGCTTCTACAGCATCTGAACCTTCTTTACACCAGTAGTAAAAGAAAAATCATCCATAGCATCTTTAAGACCGACTAAAACAATGGACGATTGTGAACAAGTCATCCTTCACGTCACTGCCAACACCATGTGAAAGGCATCGTTAGTGGGTGCTGTTTCAAAAGTAACTTCCAGTGCAAGGATTATTCGTGCTAAATTATCTATGGTTAAGAGAGTCTGGAGCTCTAATACATTTACTTGGTAGACAAAACTGCATGAGTGTTACACACTTTAGAAGTGCATTTCATTCTTGTATATGTAAGAGAAGGAAGTATGGATGAGGATGAGGGAGCAGTAAGTTAGGAGGGGCATTGTAAGGCATTGTAATGTTAAGAGACCTAATACATGTTTACCTATAACTACAGAATTCTGCTGTTAGTGCATGTATGTGATTTTAAAACCTGTAATCAGATGGCGTATGAGAGTCTGGCTATGATCAGCAGTGCTCTAAGCAGACTGGAATGTGGACAACTGGGAATTATAAGGTGTGTGTATTCTTGGAGTTTGTAGCCCACTTGCATTGTTACACACATTGTGTAGGTTTGGGGAAAGTGCGGAGTTGCTGCATGGCTTTGAGAAGCCCTTCTCAGCTACTGCTGGTGCTCATGTACTGCAGCATTTATCATTTGCCCAAGCCAGGACTAACTTTGTTGAGGTAAGTACATACATAATATAGGTCTTGGCTTTTACTAGTCTAAGTAGCTTGTGAGTATGTTTTCTACTGTAGTTGCTACAGACAGCAAATGAACTCTTCTCCCAGTCTTTGGAGGCGAGAAAGGGCCGCTCCTTCCCTCTTATTAGTCAGCTGCTCGTAGTGTTATCAGATGGCCGGGGAGTGTTTGCAGATGGCACAACTGTGAGTATTCCATGACACTGTTCTTGTATCTGATGTCCAATTTCAATGAGCTGATCACTCTATGTGACAGTGAAGTGTGTAGTAAATCACCTATCATTGGGGGTGCTGTTTCAAACGATTCACCGAGCTTGTGCCTTAAAGTGTAAATGGCTTTATGGATGACGATGTATAGAAAACCCTTGTTCTTAGAAACCTGACATAGATATTGCACATTCGAATGTTTAACACTTGTATACATGTGCACACAGCCATTGGAAGTGGCCATTCGCAAACTAAATGAGTTGGGTGTTCTTACTGTGTTTGTCATTCTGGACAGCTTATCAAAGGTATGGCTGCAATGCACAACATACTAAACGCAGGTAGAGAAACTTTTGTTTTGTGCAGGACTCTGTGTTAAATATCAAAGTACCTTCATTTTCACCAGGAAAGGTAAGCTATATGTGATATGCCGTGTGTCTAGGCCATTTACACTTAATGTCTTGTCAATTTTCTACAGGCTCCTGTTATTAGATCCTACCTGGAGACCTTCCCTTTTCCATTCTACATTGTCCTGCAGGACATCAAAAGTCTTCCTCTAGTTCTGAGCAAGGCCCTTCAGCAGTGGTTTGAACTGCTCTCAGGACAATAGATCTCTTTTGTATTTCAGTACATGCTCATGTAGATATATTATGTAACAGCATTTGATGGGAGTCCTTGTAGTCCGCCCATGACACTTGGTCCTCTCCCTTCTGCAAATATTATTATACCCTCTTCTGTACTTCAATTGGGACACCAGTAGGATGAGGAGTCTATTTAATGGTGATGGTCTGCCAACTGAACTACCAAGGCAGGGGCCAAATCACATGGAAATAATGTGTGCAGAGCAAACCATGTACAATAAGGCAAAGCAATTGTTCATTCTACTTCAATGTAAGACTGGGCTTCAGGTAGATTTCTATACTGCAGGGCAACTTAGGTAAAATAAATACATCTGTTACCAAGGTCAACTAATAACCATCTAGCATAAATCCACCCATCATGGCTCCTACTCTGATGAGAAGGTGTTACTGGTTGATTCCTAACGGGGTTCTGACAGCACATGATTTGGGTGGTCTGCAGTGTGGTTACTAGTTGGGCAATGACCACTGCAGTTATAAGGGAGAGACTTGTCTGGTAATTGTATGTGGCTCAATGTCTAGTGTGCTGGTTTGCTGGTCATTAGCTGGGTTCGGCTCCAGACGGAAGTTTGTCTTTCTCATTCCCTCCTGATTTCTTCGGCCTGTCAACATCAAAATAGATATATCATGTTTGTGCATAGTACTTCAATGAAGTAGAGCTTTCAATGTGTAGATAATCTAATATTGAGAGCAATTCTGGTGTGCTTTGCAATACTATAGAGAACCATTTCTGGCACACTAGTGTTCACCAAAGTATATAGCCATTCTGGCACACTTATTGCACTATTATTGAGAGCTATTTTGGCACAAGATATTGCACTATTATTCTACAGAGATCAATTCTGGTCCTACTTTGTATAGTGCCATTCAGACACATTGCTATGCACTATAATGCCAGAATGTCTCTCTATAATGACACATGCCTGATTGACTCTCTTACTACACACCATATATCTACACATAACCTACTTCAATAAAGAGTCGGCCATTCTCAATCTGGCATGTGTATACTGAGCCATTTCTGGCATGCTAATATACAGTGCTCAACCTACATAAAAGTTTCCCGTTGCACAACTAGGTAAGGCTCGCCAATAATGAGGAGCTGCCATGACGTATGGGAAAGAACACAAACGTGTGTAGTCAATCATAAAGTAGCCCTGGAGTTGAAATAGCTACTCTCAGTCTCTATGCACCCATCCATCCTCTATCCCTCTCTCTCCCCACCCTCTCCATACCCCATCCTCTGTCCCTCCCTCCCTCTCCCCAAGGCCTAGTGGATGGCACAAGTAAAGAAGATCCGCATAATTAGCTATGCCCTAGCCAGCCTGTAATGACCCTGTCACAAACCAAGGTACCTAGATGGGGGGTACCCCCAAACCAAGAAGGAGACAGCCCATTTCATCATCTATTGAATGATGGAATGGGCTATGGGCTCTTTCAGTGGATATATAAAGCACATGTGATTAGACATAGATTTAATAGAACGTGTTTATGCTGGACATAAATTTTCAAGTGTGTGTGTGTCAGTGCTGGTACTGTTCTAGTAGACTAACTACGTTGGCATGGCCCTTATCTCTTGCCTGACTCGGGGCTGTCTTTCCAAACTGTAGAGATAAGAAATATACATGTAATGTGTTCATGAAAGTCTTGAATATCACTATTGCTTGTTCCTGCTGTATTTTTGGTAATAATAACCTCGTTAGCGAGGTCTCTGGCTCCAGCTTGTAGCAGTAGTCTCACCACCTCTGAGTGACCTTTCCTACTGCAGACAAGCAGAGCTGTGCTGCCACTCTGTATGGTGTGGGGTAGACATACAAGTACGATGTTGTCATTTTACATCCACAAGGCCATTCAGTAATACATTATACAGTAGTCCCATGGACCATTGGTCAGCTCTACTTGATGAGCAGTTTTAGTTCTAGCTATCAGTTCTCATCACCTGTGACTGGTGGTTGATATGGGCTCCTGCCTCCAGGAGTCCGTGAACTATGTAGTAGTGTCCATTCTGAGCAGCTATCCCCAGAGGAGCACCACCATCCTTTCATAATGTGTGAATATTTTGACAATACATTTATGTAACCAGTTAGAGTTCGACAAACACATTACATGTATGGTCTGATGGACATTAGCCCCAGCTTTCAGTAGTAGGTCCATTACATCTCTGTGGCCATTCTGACAGGCCATATAGAGTGGACTGACACCATACTGTCGTGTTAGGGTCTGTGGAAAGTATATGTGATGTATTTTATAATCACTCGGCCAGTAAATTATGGTGATGGCAATTTACAGGTTGAGTGATCATTCCAAGATGAATATCAGCCATTGTACATAGCATTCTATCTGAAGATACAAGACTGACATGCATGCAACTGAGATAACTATACATCTTTGTCAGCCACAGCACCAGAGAGGATGACAGAGGCATCGGCTTGAATTGAGTTTGTGCTGTGTCACCAGTTGACTCAGTGATCTGAGTCATAAACGCAGTTAGTTGAGGGCTCTTATCTGTAGAGGAGAGGGGAGGAAAGGAGGAGGGGAGGGAGGAAGGGAGGATAGTAGGTGTGGAGGAGAGAGGGAGAGTGGAAAGGGGAAACAGAGTCAGGTAATGCACAAAACCAAGTTGAGGTAGGAGGTAAGTTAGCCTCACCCCCAGTCAGCTCACCACTTTCAGGGATGGTCAGTAGGGCAGCCACTGGCAAGCACAATGTCAGTATATATCGGGAGCATGTTGAATATGTGGGCTATACTTTTATGAATACACACAACAATGTAGTTTCCTCCCCTATCAAATCAACTACAATTACTCACGTTGTAGGAGTGCTTTTGCTTATAAATAAGACAGTCTCACTAGCAGTAGGAATGTCAAGATCTGTACAGAAATGAAGACATGAGCACATTCACAGATTGCAATTGACTCCCCTACTCGAATATCATAATGATCCTTCAGACTATCTTCAATGTGACTCAGTAACTGGAGCACGTCCAGCTGGTCCAGACATGTCTCCATTAGAGTGTATACATTCAAATACAGCTTTAAATTACGTAGATCCAAGCCATCGTCTACAGTGTGTTTGAAGGGACCCATTTCTGCCTCATGAATTAGCTCTTTCTATGGGCAATGCCGGAATTGTATTCACTAATGAAGACCTCAGTGATGTACATGACATCATCATATCCAACAGGGTGAGTTATATTGTGTGGCAATATTAAACTGAAATTCAATGTTAATGCAACCCATTGACTTTACTGTTTTTTTTTTTATAAACCAATGCTCTAGACATTGTGTGGTAATGACTAAGGCACATATATGTTATGTATAATATATTTATATCACTGCAAAAACGTGATGGTTATTTTAACATAAAATGTTTATTTCTCAGTTGCACTCCTTTCATGGTCAGTGTAAATATAATTTAAATGGCTGAGTATCTTACGGTAAATGTGATTATGTTGTTGCAATCTCAATATGACTCAGGGATGTCGTGTTAGGGTCTGTGGAAAGTATGTGTGATGTATTTTATAATTACTCGGCCAGTAAATTATGGTGATGGTAATTTACAGGTTGAGTGATCATTCCGAATATCAGCCCTTGTACATAGCATTCTATCTGAAGATAAAGACTGACATGCAACTGAGATAACTATACATCTTTGTCAGGCATTAAAATAATTACATGAATGACCGACTGGTCTACACATGAAAGGGATGCAACTGAGATTAGTATACATCTTTGTTTAACATTATAATGACTGACTGGACTACATACGAAAGGAATGCAACTGAGATACTACTTGGGATATTGAAGATCTACCCTTTCTCATATGGACTGGAAATTGCTCAAGGTACAGTGTGTGTGTGTGTGTGTGTGTGTGTGTGTGTGTGTGTGTGTGTGTGTGTGTGTGTGTGTGTGTGTGTGTGTGTGTGTGTGTGTGGGAGGGAGGGAGGGAGGGAGGGAGGGAGGGAGGGAGGAGTGTTGGTGGTTACAAGTGATGAGGAAGATGGAAATATGCAGTCTGACAATATCTGATGCTATTCTCCATTGTTGTCTTCGGATCCTTCTGATATTCCTTCATTACCATCATCTATATATATATCACACTGTTCACTTATCAGACACACTGAAAAGTGATACAGTGATCATGACTTTCCCCATTTCCACCTCTGATGCAGTGTATGAGGATGGAGTGGTGTTCTCTTCAAAGGTGTTGATCAAGCAAGACAGAGGATCTGCTGAAGAGGTTCACAGAAGGTGTGACCAAACTAGTGGCTGTTTCTCTTCAGATAGGCTACCCCACTCTTGCCTCTGTACCTCAGTCCATTGGGAATGGCTTCAAGAACCTCCTGGCTGTGGCTGTAGCCACTGACATCACCTTCCCTGAAGCAGAGCAGGTGGAGTTTCTGTCACTATCTCCTCTCCTCCTTTCTCCCCTTATTTTGCACCATTTCTTTTATGCTATATCCCTTGCTCTTACCATCGTTTCCCCTTTACCTCTTCTCTCTCCCATTCCTGCATACCAATAGTGACCCAGTCAGAGGAGGTAGTCAAAGGTCAAGAGGAGGTGGAGGAGAAGAAGAAAGAAGAAGAAGAAGAGTCAGAGTCAGATGATGACATGGTCTTTGGCCTCTTTGACTAGTCTCTTACTAGTCCCTTACTACACATGGATTTATAAGCATGTGTGGTTAGACCTTAGCCAGTGAAAATGTGATTAGCTGCAAATTAAACATTAATATTAAATTTTGTCCTAACCAAAGTGAGAGAGGTCATGTCTTCACATAAAAGTATTGTATATAATTATGTGCATTGTGCATGTTGTGTGTATACATGTCTCTACTGGTGTGGTGATCATCACCAGTTTTAGCTCCACTCACAAGCATACATAGATTCTCTTCCTCTGGGTCTCCATCAAATGTCGATGACCACTTGCCATGTGCACAGCTTTTTGTGTGATGTATGGCTAGTGTGAAGTTTGGCTAAACACCACATAAGTCACTGCTACTTCACTGTATCAGCAAGTGAGCAGGAGCTTACCTAGTTGAGGGGGTGTGGCACCATAAACCATTCATTGGCTTCAGTTTAGAGTGATTTGCATACATTAACCTCAGTGATTTCCATCCATATCGTTACTGTGTATGTATACATGAACCTCATTTGGGTGTATCTCACTCATAAGGGGACTGACTTTGATTCATGAAGGTCTTCGAAAGCTAGTTCAAGGCATATATGGTCTAAGGGCTATGTTGAGTCTCCCTTAACCCCACTACATGCTGTATATGGTGGTCCCTGGTGCCGCTGACTTTGGTTTCACGGTTATATAGATTTCATTGTGTGTCTCTCAATTGAGTTGACATCACCCAATTTCAACTTTGACTTGATGTACAGCTTGTTTTGAGTTAGATAAAGACTATAGTCCCCTCAACACTACAAAAATCTTATTACATAGGTGTTTCTTGAGCAGAAGCCAAACACAGATCTGCAGCTGCCTCTTCTACTTCATCTATCATCTCCATGGGTAATAAAGTAGTTGTGGACTTGTCTTCCAGCTCCTCTCCTTTCTTCCAGTTGAGTGAGCAAGACAGCTCCATATAGCCAGCTACTGCCTCAAGTAAGTCAGACACATCACACTGAAGGTTTGCAAACTTGGGCCGCTGGTGAGAATCCAAGTTCCAGCATGATGTCATCAGGCTATAGCTATTAGTTTACAACAGTAGTCTTAATATGCTGATTACAATTCTTATGCAACTAACACTTCATTGGAGCAGGCTGTGTTTTCTGGTTTCTCCAGTCTCTGGCCTGCCTTGAGTGGCCTCAAAACACTCATGGCAGGAATTCCAGAGTAAGGAACACTACCACAAGTGAACAACTCCCAGACAGTCACACCAAATGACCACTGTGTGTGTGTGTGTGTGTGTGTGTGTGTGTGTGTGTGTGTGTGTGTGTGTGTGTGTGTGTGTGTGTGTGTAGATAAATGTATGCTTGTTAATGCTTACACACAAATTAAGAGTGACTATGACAAGATAAGAAACTATGCAGCAGCTCTGGCTATGTGGACAATACATCCTCACCACATCAGTGCTCTCATTGTAGATATTATTCTCAATACTCTCAGGAGCCATCCACCTGATGGGCACCTTCTCCTCACTTCCCATCACACTCTTCCTCCGACGGAAGTAGTTAGTGCCATACATGTCTTCTGTGAGACCAAAATCAGCTACTTTGATCACTCCACGACCATCAATCCTGCATATATTAATTCCCACCTAAAGGCTTTAGGGTCTGAATGAAGGTCATATACAGTATATTGTAGTCCATACATGCAATTTCTTGCAGCCAGATCACGATGGACAAACTTTTCCTTAGAAAGATATGTCATTCCCTTTGTTATTTGGTGACATATCATCAGAAATGTCTTCTTTGCTGTGAGTACCTGCAAGAAAAGAACATGAAAGGGTAGCAAGATCAATGAAGTTCAAACCACACCTCTTCATCTTTAGCTTCACTGGCAAGTAGCAGTTCTTGTTTATGATGGCGGACATACTCCAAAACACTGCCATTAGACATGAAGGGCATAATGAGTAGGGGCATCTCTCCATCAAGACATACTCCAACTAGGGACATGACATTGGGATGTTCAAAAGACAACATGGTAGATATCTCCTTGGTCAGCCGCTTCAAGTCACCAGAGGAAAATAGGGCTACAAACAGGATGGAGTACATACACATGCATGTTTTCAGTGAACTCAATCATGCCCAGTTCTTACCTTTTCCAGTTTTAACAGCAACTAGTTCAGAGCCCAATGGGGTGTTAATATATCCCTTGTATACCAATCCAGACTCTCCTATACATATTTGAACATCTAACACATTTATGATCAACAAGTTGTAGTTGTAGAGAGAGTTAGAAAGACAACATGTGCAGGACACTGCTAAGTCTATACTGCACAGCTAATGTAGGTATCAACAAGTAATGTCTCTTCATAGGATCAATGAAGAATAAGCCTCTCTATGTTCCAACAGCTAAGGTCAATTCTGAAATTCCCAATCATGCTTGTTGTAATGTGTAGGCTGCAAACAGTATGGGCTAATATCATGCAGGAGGTTCCCTGATTGCAGCAGGAATATCATTGCCAGTGACCATTGCTCACCATGCCCCACAGTACTTGTGAGATGAATTTGATCCTTTGAAACAATCATTCTCTTATCCTTGAGTTCTGTACGAAGTTGTTGCAGCAGATGAGACTCCTTTGTTTTAACTGAATGTAAAATGAAATAACTTCCATAGAAGTAACAGCTGTGATATCTTACCAATAGAATACTTATTTTCCAGTTTAGTATCTACATTCTGGTCTCTGTTAGAAAAAGATTTCAAGATTTCTAAAAGTAGACTTGATAATTATATTTTCCTCACCGAATAATATCAGATTTTTTGTCTTTGTTTTTCTTGAAGCATAAGTAGAGCACAATCACAGATACCACAGCTATTGATGCAAGCATGACAATCACAACTGCAGATATAACTACAGCTGCAGTAGTACTAAAGATCTGCCCTGGACGAGGGGTGGAAGTGTTCTGCTCTGGGTTGGAAGTTGTACACTCTGTGTTAATATTTTCTAGAGGGTATTCAGACACCAGTAAAAGTATTTCAAAAAATGGCCATGTATTTACCAACATACCACATAGTTTGAGGTTTTCTTCAATCAAGATATGAACTTCACTATTCTCAATCCTGGCAAAGTCATCAGTAGTCAGGCGAGAGAGGAGGTATGCACTGGTACAGTTCCTGTAGTACTCACAATACATATCACTGATAACAGTGAGATTATAACACATTTTGCCAGACATATTTGAAGAGTCATTGAAGAAAGTCAGATATTTAACAGTTTGGGTGAATTTTGTTGAGTCTGTAAAAATAAAATTAGTTTTGGTTGATTTCATCACAGAACATACATTGTATGCAGACACTACTTACCTGCTGTTCCATTGGTGGTGTTAATGTTGATGACAAAAGGTGTCCGTGAACCATTCCTTGTAACTACTACACAGACTTCTAAATATCCATCTTCTTCAAATAGGGTGTACACACTCTGTTCGTATCCAACTACTGTCACTGCAGTAATAATATCAGATGTAGTAAGTGGCTACATACTTCAGGGCTACAATAACACAAAACATTTGGGTGGCTGCAGCTGTGCATGGCCTCTATAAAAATAGTTGCTTTCATAGTAGTAATGTTCAGAGTGCTCTGTCAGTGTTGTATCTGTTATTGTAATGGACAGGAGACACACAGCATGCTCCTACAAACATATCTATCAGAGGACTAGATATACACATACATTCCTCATACATGTAAGTAAAAACTCACTGCATTCCTCTTCCATTGAATCATCAATAAAGATCGTGGCTTCAGCATTGTCAAAATCAATTGCAACTAAAGGATCAGTGCTATTGGTAAGAGTAAGATCAACTTTAAATAATTCAACTCTTTCCTGCCTTTTTCCACCAAATTGGAAATCACAATCATCATCAGGAGTTATATTATAAGTGTAAGAAAGGCTTTGGATACTTGAATTGAAGTCCAATCTTACATTGCACTCTAATATATAGTGACTAGACTTCTCAAAACCTGCATGTAAAACTGTGTATGATTTATTGCTTCATTTAGTATATCCCATCACCTTCTCCAGGCAGCAATCCTACAGTAAATGGTTTACTAACTCCTTCATCAACATGAATCCACACAGTGACACTTCCTTGGCTCTCAGTGGTGGTATAAGATGTAGGGTAAAACCTCACAAACACATCTAAAATGTCAGAGTGTATTGTATAGTCATGGAATAAGAGAATCAGTAGACTCTCTATGTAGGGATGGCATCTGTGTCTACAAATGACTCTATACCCAACAGTATACTCTCAAAATATGTAAAATGCACCATTACAGTGACATACAGAAAATTGGAGAAATTCTCCTTCTTACCTACCATAACATTGGTACACATAAAATCTATATACTCACTGTCATTTTTGGACAAAACAACTGCTTTCTGGTCCTAGAACAACAGATTCTTTGTAGGGCATTTCTAAACCTGCCAAACTGGCTGTGTTTACTAGCAATTCTGTGTAGCTGGATGCCACTTCCTTGTGCTCTCATGTGATTATGTTCAAGGGGGGGCACTGATGTGATAGCAAACTGCAGCATGCATTGCTTATTTGCAACTAGAAAACACATAGAAAACATGATATAGAAGTTACTGACAATTGCTAGCTTGGATATAGCAGTCACTGACAATTGCTTGGGCATGTTAGAAGGTAAAATATATTTAAAGCCACCCATATTGCTACACACAATAAAAAACACTGAAATAAATAAAGAATGTAGGTAGGGATGGAAGTGCCAAAAATCACCTGCGACCTGTGACATGTATGTCACCATGCCAGTTTACATTACCTATTTACCACACATTGGGCAATAACGGTTATTTACCATCATCCTTTATGAAGATCTCTCCATTGACTGGGTGTAGCATGATCCTACTGTCCAGGTGAGGGGTCCTCTCCAGAGTAACACCAAATCCCTCCTCTGGTTCATCCATTAAGTCATTCACAATAATCATATCCACACATTGTCGTGTATCACATGCAGGAAAACTCAAGATTGTAGAAGAGTTAAGTTTATAGTCCATGGGAGTCACTGCAGAATGTAATATACATCACATCACAGGTCACCAATGTACAAAATTACCTCGTGGTGCATATGCACATAATGGGGCTAAGCAATTGGTTCTGTCCATCAGTTTGTTTGTATGAGGCCATAACATTAAAATGCTCTAAACTGCCCTTTACCAACATAAGTCCTTTACCATCAGCTGCAGGCTAAAGATTATTTTCTTCCCTTCCTAAACCAGTATCTCAACTCTGGCATGAGATCATAAATGTCACAAAGAATTTTTGCTCCGCCTACCAAAATTTGTAACATATACAGAGAGCATGTGGAATGCTGATACGTTAGCTATACAGTGAATCAGCAAGCATATATATGACACTGGGGTATGTATGTCTGTATACAAGAGTAAAAACAAATCTTGAAGAATGTAGGGATGTTAGTGCCAAAAACCATGGAAACAAGACAATACACGGCATATATACATGTATCTATGCATGGCAGGCAACAATAAATAACATGTGTAACCTCATCATTTGAATAGAAGATGAAAATCAGAGGTTTGACTGTTTTCTCTATGTCATGTATTTAACATACTTTGAGGGTCTTATATATAGAGTGTAGAAACACTCGTAGGCCATGTCACCTGTCTGAAAAGGCTTATAACTGTTTGGGAGTTCTGACCCATTTCATTTGTTAAAGCTAATGGGCATCTTGGTGCCATCCCTACATAGTCTACTGACTCTCTGATTAAGCAATCAGATTGCAAAGGGCATATTTTCTTTCTAACAGTGTTCATCCCAATGTTTACCTGCAGTGCCATCTCTAGTTGAGAGGCTAATATTGAAGGGAAATTCAATGGGACAGTCAATGATGGGGCTGTACACTATCACACACACTTCAAACATGCCCACATCTTCTATAATTGTGTAGAGTGTCCTCTCCAGACCAACCACAGCCACTGAGGAAAGTATATATGGCCTGGTTAAGTTTATGAATGCTAAGTTGCACTTAATGGATACAATATGTATTGCTTACTGTCATTGTCCAGAATCTGGATAGCAACTTCATCATAAAGTGGCTGTACTTCAGTGGGAAATGTAGTGTAGTATTCCTCAACATACAATTTCAGACCGAAGTATTCTGAAACCTCCAAACGCATGTCATCATAGATTGTCTGATTGTAACAGACAATTCGCCTATTTGCATTAATGACTCTGTGTCTGATATGATTATTAGGATAAAATTGTGGCTCATAGTCTGCAGATGGGTCCATTCTGTACATTCCAGTGAAGGGAATAAAACGATCAGGCTCTGGAGAAAAAAATGTGAGCTGAGAAGTCATCAGATTTCAAGCATAATATCACTCACCTGCAAGTGCAACACCTGGTGGAATGTACATTGAGATCATAAAATCATACGATGTCACAACGACCACTTCATCAGCAATATCCTCCTGAGGCTTAGTGAGATTGACACACACCTCCACTGCACCCTCACTCTCATTGACAGTGTATGTTGTCTGCACATAGCCAACTTCAAATGGCACTTAAAAGAAAAGCCAATAGTCTCTATCAGAGTGTTTGTAGACTCTCTATGTAGGGATGGTGCCGACATGCCCAATTACCCTCAACAAATTCAGAACTCTCAAACACAGCTGATATAAGCCTTTTCAGATACATGCTACTCAACGAATTTTTGTATACACAGAAAGACTCTCAAAGTAGGTAAAATATACTGCAACAATGATACATGGAGAATTCCTAAATGCCAATTTAATCATTGTCGTCGTCATCATCATCTTCTCCTCTTCTTCTTCTTCAAACAGTTTACCTCACAATTGACAAACATGCTCACATTTAGCATGAAACTATATATTTCTTACTCTCAAGCAATCTCAGGCTCTTCCTTGTGAAACAAGAACAAGGATTTACAAGCACTTCCACATACGTAATTGGATGCAATATCCTCATTGATTGCATATCTGTTATGTGATTTACTCATGTGCTATTATGATTGTGCCTGTGTCAAAAATGTATGTGTGTACATACATGTAACAATGTGAAGAACAATTCTTATAGCACATGTCAATATATCCAGGTGCTCATATGCTCATTTGACTACAAACTTGCTAGCTACTTTCTACAAATGCAGCTAGTTCAAAAGTCTATTCCTACACAGTGTAGCAGCTGGAGGATAGCTAGCCTGTACAATGTAGGGTACAAACAAGAATATTATGAATGGGAGACCTATTAGTTGGTATCACATGCTAACACATACACTAACCATCATTGTCTTCAATGCAGATAAAGTGTTTGCAGAAATAGTCTGTTGGGCGAGAATAGTCGTCATAGCAGAGTTCACTGACTCCCATCCACATTGCTATAGTATAGCACTCATCTGTCTCAGGAACTGGATCATCGTGAACAACTATCTCTATTCCATTTATTACTCGATCATCACTATGCAGTATATAAGACTTCCTTAAAGGATCAGTTGAATTATCTAGCCAAATTCCATATTGACCATCAAACTGACTACTAATGTATGGCTGGATGGAAATCACAACTTCATAGTCCAGCTCAGACAATCTCAAAGAATGCACATCAAGTCTGATTTTAGTATCATTCTCTAGTACTGTACGGCCTCTCTGGCTGAATCCAATGATCATATCTACAGCAATGAATTAATGTTATGGAATGTACAAACCTGAAAGTACTACAACATACCATCATCATCAAAAAATATGATTTCTGTTGCACCACCTCTTCCAAAGCACTCTGTATCACCAATGTGTCTCTGGAAACAGGCAAATCTGTCTGGAACATCTCTTCCTAGCTGTGCAACCAGTGCAAATCTCTTCACAGTCTCATCAATATCATCATCAGTGACATTAAACATCTCGGGTATTACATATGTTGGATTAGACCCTTTCTCATTTGCAGGTATAGTGATACTAAAGGGCACATTAGTGAAGTCATCACCTACAGGGGCAAGCAGACATATCCCAGCTATAGGTTACTGTATTATACAAAACATTCTATAGGTCGAGGAATCATACCAATCTTTCTCTATGGTTTGTAAATGTGCAATAAAAATAGGCTTCAAGAAAATGAAAATCACCTGAAAAGTACATACATGTATAGCCTTTGTACTATTCCAATAAGTACAGAAGCATTTTGCCAGTTTTTCATCTCCTAGGCATAATAAAATGCTACTTCCTGGATAATGTGTTAACAACATGTGTACATCAGCTGGACAATATCACATGCAGGTTGGCTAAGTACATTTTTACCTGGTGTTGCATCATCAATGCCTTCAGATGGGATAAAATCACTCTTATTGAAGCCAGCTGGATCAATTGCCTCTGTAATGCTGACTGGAAACAGAGTCACTGTGAATGGGCTCTGTGTTCTCCTAAACATCAGTGGTATAGGAGGCAGCTGTGGGTCACCACCCTCTCTGAGACTGTAGCTCGATTCTCTAAAGTTGATCTCCAATTCTATGCAATAGTACAAAAATGTTGATTATTTCACTTTAATATGCATTTCCTGCCCAGGTTTAAGTATTTGATGTGTACCTTATAATAAAATATAGTGGCTACATTTACCACAATTGAAAGAACAAGTCCTACATTTATAACTTACGATCATTGTCAATGATATTTACAGTAGCTCTGTCTCTAAGAAACTCTCCTGCACTCTCAACTGCAGGAATTATGTCATTAAAGGGACTAAATGTCAATAAAACAGTATCATCATATTCCAGAGTGATATCGTCATCAGTAGTGAATAGATAGTCGTCTGTTCTATTGCCTGTAATTGTGGTGACTGGAAAGGCTTTAAAGTCAGTTATGCCTATGGAAAGAGTAGAGTATGGAATTTCTTCATAATTCATAAACCATTCACTTACTTGTATTTGGCCCTGCTGCTGAGGTAATATTTCCTGAAAGCATTAGGTTTGGAAGGTTTGTTGTTCCCTTCACATTGAGTTGAAATACAATTTCCAGCATCTCTCCTTCGTCCACTTCATATGATGCATTGGCAAA
This sequence comes from Theonella swinhoei, assembly GCA_963970385.1. Classification (NCBI taxonomy): domain Eukaryota; kingdom Metazoa; phylum Porifera; class Demospongiae; order Tetractinellida; family Theonellidae; genus Theonella; species Theonella swinhoei. The sequence goes on along the minus strand of OZ019960.1, from coordinate 3,086,588 downwards.
TCCATGGACTGTACATACAGGATGAAATGAGGACACATTAGACCCACTGGGGCTGAATGAATACCTGGCATGTGCACTATGTTGAGCTATGCCTGTCAAACCATTTCATGTTGAAGGATGTAAGGTGACAGGACCAAAATCAAGCAACATAACCTCCTATTATGGATGTAGGCTATACATGTTATTACTGTAGATGCCATCATCCCTTTGTTTCCTTGATATTGTCACTGTCATTCAAATCTTTCTACACTATGTGTAAACAGCTTATTTTTATATTATTTGCAGGGCACAACAAAGGCCATGTACTGTAGACACTATGCTATATATACAACTGCCTTGTACTGTAGTAAACATGTATTTGTATGAATCATTACTAAGAAAACCTCAGGTCAACCCAAGGTGGAAGGGCCATATGGCACATCAAAAACACAACAGTGTCAGGTTTCTTACCATGTCTAGGGCTACCTAGTGCTAACGACTGATATAACTCAAGCATTCCCAAGATGCTACTATAACAGTGTCCAATAACATGTGTAAAATGCAGCCTCAAATAGTCTTGTGCCCAGCCATAATTAGGCAAGCAGAGAAAATTACGTCTGGTTGCATTGCTCCATATTTTTGGGGCGGAAGTTCGAAAAATTCTGGAATGTTGGAACCTCCAATCAGTTTGCTAGTTTGACCATTAACACACAAAATCATATAATAGTCACATGACAGCGTGACCTCCGTTCCCAGCAGTATACGGTAACTTGACTTGTTTGGCATCGTGACAGCGATGACCGATGTTCGTGTAGTCCCTGCAGTGATTCGTAGACAGTATTCTTCCTAGTACACAGGTTGGGCGCAGCTAGTAGATAGAAGACACAAAACCTAGAGTACCGCCATTAGTTGCTCAAACCTGATGTATACAGGCTAAGAGCAACAGTATAAGGTTTGTTTTATATGTAGCCAGGGAAATAGTTGGCTACTGTGCCGTTATTGACCCTAGCATGCAGTTTAAAGTAGTTTTTGATTCTTGTGATTACTTCCACATTCATATTTCCACCCCCAAAATATGGAGCAATGCAACCAGACGTAATTTTCTGCGCTTGCCTAATTATGGCTGGGCACGTGACTAAGCTTCAAAGTGCAGACAATGTCTTCATTAGATGGGCACATGTTAACAATTTTGATCTATATAGACTACCCACTCATCATACTACAAAAAACAAGTAGTGGTGTGTATACACCTGGCTTGCATATGTTAATTATCAAAGGGAAATCTTGGCACATTTTTAGCATATCAATGCTGATACAACTTAGTGTCAGCAGAGATGTTCAAGAGAAGTGTTGCTGTAATGCACTCAGTGTCAGAGGTGTTTAGGAGAAGTATTCCAATTACCTATACACTGTGAGATGGTGCAAGTTCCATTGGCATCTGCAAAGGACATGCCATCATTTGCTCCAACACAGCATTCTTTTGCTGTTCTCACTAGCACTGCAACTGAATCTCCAGTACAGTTGGGCTGGTTATAGCACTCTTGTAAGAGAACTGGAAGATTGACAATACATGTGCGAGGATATGTGCCCCATGTTATGCACATGCTAGTTTCATGCAATCTTAGTACATCGATCGGTTGGAAAACAAGCTTACGGGTAGAGAATTAGTACCTCCATTCAGAAAAAGGTTCACCACAACAGCTGCCCCCCAAACTCTCTGCATCGCCATGCTTACTGCGTATAGTACATTGGCTACTGATAGAGAAGGGGATCGAGTGGAAAGAACGGCAGCGCAAATCGCTTACTAGGCTAGCGCTAATCCCTAGCCCTAATTAGCGCTTTCGCGATAAATGCTTACCCGTGACGTCCTAAGTACGTAGTCTCGTACAGAGACCCTCTCTAAAGGTGGTCTCGCGGGGAAAGGGAAGGTCTGGTCACTAATTAATTACTTTAATTAATTGCCAGCATTTCGTGGACTGTTGGCTTGGCCGCAAATTGATCATTACGCTAAAGGGGGTGTGAGAGGTCACGTGGTAATGCTACGGAGAACGGAGAGCAATGACCAGTGCAACGACAGAAGTGATTCGAGCTTCTGCAAATTCCTTGGTGTACTCAGATATACGCCGCCTTCAAGAGACGGCGGTTAGAGCGGTGACGTCCTTCTATCCATTCCTACGGGTGCCAGCACGTGCTCATGAAACAGGGTGTAGTCACGTTGTCTACCAAGGGGTAGCATACGCGTACAACCACGGGGTCACAAAACGGTCACAGGGTCACAAACATTACATCCCAAACTTACCGCAAAATTCTCTAGATTTGCACCATTTTTCATTCAGGTCACGAGGTCACGTCCACTTTATATGTAGGTCACACAGTCTCGCTAAGTGGGTGGGGCTAGGGGTAGCAGTGAAAAACATGCAAGCGGTCACAGGTCACGGAAGAATTTTCACGCAGTTGCTACAGCGGCTTTGGCCGCTGCACTTTTCCCCAATATAGTCTTTCGCCTATACTCCATGCTATACACGTGACCCTGTAAGCTAGTAAGTAAAGATCCATAGGAATGACAATTAACTCTGATAGGGAGCAAACGAAATATTACCACTGATGTAATGACTAAAATCGTCCGAAGAATTGTGATTTGTATTGAGAAGATCCTTAAGCTTAGAAGCCCATAATTCTGCTACATTATTATCACCACTAACACCATCAATTATGGATGTTGGAGTTGATGTCTTGTGCCTAGTCACTAGCCCAAATTCTCTAGAAGATATGCGCTTAAACATGTTTGCAAGTTCAGCCCCTTTTATATTATTCTGCCTTTCCTTAGAGGACACTTAACTTACTTTTCTTTTTAATCTGGAACAGAACACCATTATAGGTGGGCAGCAGCTTCAACCCATACCCAGGTACAGGAACCTAAGGCGTTTAGAACCATGATGCCGGAGTATGTCCAGGAGGTCTTGAATGACAAGGAATAGTGTGAATAACAGAGTCAACAATGCACTTGATAAACTCATATGAATAGCTCTCCAAAGTGTCTATATGCCTGGAACAGTCTGGCACACAACACTCTTCAAGGTCTAGAGGAGGGATGTTGAAATGTGATTCTGATACTCATCAATATGGTATTTAAAAAAATTCTTAGCCTTGGACTCAATGAAAGAGGAGAGCAATTAATTAGAAGCAACATTAGGAGGAGAAGAGGTGATACTAACAGCCAAAACAAATGAAATGGGAAAGTGATCAGAAAGATTAACACAGAACTAGAGACACACATGACTAATTAAGTGATAATGATCAGACTGGCTGGGGAGATGAAGGAGTGTCGTCAGCTGGAATGTCTCATTCTTCTTCTAACTCAATTAATCAGACTCTCAGGGACACTTCATTGGTTGACTATATGGCACTTTAATGTCAGCTGATGGCACTGGAGGAATAGGCAAAGAAGTAGAATCTTCCACATCAGAACTGTTACAGTGAACAGAACTACCCTCAACAGTTGACACCTGCTGAGACTCAGAAGCAGTGTCATGTGGACCCAAAGACACTCTTGACTTAGATGAAGCAGAGATGGCAGCATCAGCAGAAGCAGAGTGGGATGCATGTACAGGCATAGGCCTTGACTTCAATTGTCTGACTTTATGATCAGGTGGAAAGGCTTCCCTTAAGAACAGGCACTGTATCCTAAATTCCTTAAGGTTCACTTGGAAATTAGAACCACCTTACTATCCCACACCGTGGATAAGAACAGGGCGAAGTTATTGTGATATGGAAGCAGAGGTACTAGAGGGCTTAACTAACCTACCAAGTTGAACTTGATAGGAGTAGGTCTATATATATCACTGCAAAAACATGATGGTTATTTTAACACAAAATGTTGTTACCTCAGTTGCATGTGTAGTCACTCCTTCATGTTAATGAGTGTTGAACAAAGATGTATATTTATCTCAGTTGTGTGTTTTGTCAGTCTTGTATCTTCAGACAGAATGCTGTGTGCAATGGCTGACATTCAATGTGGAATGTAGCAACAGCACATGTAATCATTCAACCTATAAATTTTCGTCACCATAATTTACTAGCTGAGTGATTAAATAATTGGACCTCACATGTTTTCCATAGACCCTAACATGACACCCTTGGTTTGAAATAACAACATAATTGTATACTCGGTCTATGGGTCTATGATATGTGCCTTGTTGGCTCTCCTTTCAATGTTTGTTCAACAGCCATTAAATTGTCAATCACATGATTGAGTGACTACACATGCTTGTCTGATGTAAACCACACGGTACCCCTGTCTGACAAGTCGCGATCTAATGGTCACGGAACGGCGGCTTCTCCTGGCAAAATGGCAGCACGGCTTAAAATTTTGCTTGCGCAAAGTAAAGCCTAGCATAGTACTAAAATAGCGCTAGTATATCTCAGGCACAAAGTCGCTCCCTGTGCAGAGCGAGCCTCTTCTAAAGCCTTTAATTACTAAATGGAACTGAATGGAATGTATTCATGTAAAAGATTTCCGTTTTCAATTATTATTATTATTATTATTATTATTATTATTATTACTATTATTATTGAAACACACACCAAAAGAAGGTGCAAAAAAAGAAGAAAAAAGGATAGCACTAGCTACACAGTGGAAATAATACTTATATAATCTTCACAAACAGAAAAATTAAGTCTCGCAAGATGAATGCAGTCAGCGATATATATATCAGTTTCAGAATATTCAGTAACATGTGAAGTAGCACATTGTCAATTTAAATTATACCCCACAAAGGAATATAAAAGAGAAGATGAGAAAGAGAAAACATTCCAAACAAGACTTGAACATGATAGAGTGCTCTCTGATACAAAAGAATGAAACATTTAACAATCAAATTCTTAATAGATACTATAGTGAACAATATTAGTATGAGAATTAAATGGAAGATTCCATATCCTGCATAATATTTTATTAAATACAACTTGTAAATTAATAATGTTCTTCGATAAATCCCATAACAGAGCACCATACAATGAAAGACAAAAAGACTTGATAAGTGAGCATAGAACAAAGGGATCAGCAAACGAAAATGTACCTAAAGTATAATTTGCTTTTCTGTATATATACATATCTACATCTGCCGTACGACTGCTTTTCCCCGCCCGGAAATTCCGTCTTACCTTTGTACCAGAAACTGCCCTTCCATATAAGTTAACTAATTACTACAGGAAACTGCATGCATTGTGCTGTATACATGATATGGTGCAACAGGATGAATGGATGTTTGATACTTGAAACATCCTCCCGCTAGCCCACTAGCCCAGGATGTTTGATACTGAAACATTCTCCCGCTAGCCCACTAGCCGACTTTACGCCTGCGTGCGTTATAGCACGCTGGCATCCGGGCCCGCGGGAGTCGTCTAAGCGGCCGTGGGCCTTATAAAAGCGGAGCTAGTAAAATTGCGGTAGTAGAAAATAAGTAAAGACAACATGGAAGCTATCTTTGACGCTATCATTTCTCCCTTTGGCCTATTCTGCATTGGAATGGCCACAATTCTTCTTCAACTAGCTTATAGGTAATGCACGACCGACGTACGTACGTATTGTCACTTGTGCATTTTAAATTGGCCTGCAGGTTCCTGGTGTTACCATACCGTGTACTTAGTACGTATGGCATCAAAGGCCCAGCACCACTTCCTATTGTGGGGAATTTCTCGACTATTATCAAAAAGGTAAGTTTATGAAAAGTAATACGAGTGAATTAATGTCAGTGTCGTATACATGTAGAGTGCGGACATGCTACGTGTATTACAACCTTAACATATAAACAACGTCAGAAAACACTGTGTTTTAACACGAAGATCTAGCCAATTATAACCTGTTTTCTGAATAAAGTCTCCGCTTCTTCAGTTCAACAGTATAACATATTTTCGCTTGCATTTCTGCTCAAAAGAGCTCTTTTAACCCTTGCAATTGACCGAGAGAATATATACTCTTGAGCAAAACTACGTGGCCCTACGTAGGTCCTCCTATCGTGCGGCTCTCGAGATGCAGAAAGGGGTGGGGTCCGCAAGCATAAGAGAGATGTCGGTGTGTGGAGTGCATACACATACACAGCTTACCTAGTCAGGTACTCACCCGCAGCTATGTAATTTGGTCGGTACAAACACTGGCAGAGAGGGTTTAGTTGAAATTAGGACTGGTTGAGATAACTTGTCACTCCTGTCTGCGCGCGCGCGCGCACAGTTTTAAAAATCAGTGGTTACGCATACACTACAGAGGGTTGGCAGCGATATGGTGGCCACTAACCGCGCCGCTCCCACCACCGGGTATCCCTTCCAAATAACAGGTGTAGATCCACGTATGGGGCACATTGCGCAATGCCATGTTTGCGCGCCGACATCTCTACCTTCATGACCTTGATTGATTTTTTGCACTGTTATCCCTACGTCCTTCTATTATTTTTAATTTTTTAATAGCTACATTAATAACACGTTCTATCATTTTTATAGGGTCACATACCATTTCACGAAGAACAATACAGGAAATTTGGATCAGTATCTGGGTGAGTTTCGTTCTGTGCCGTCCCTGCACATTGAACCTAAATTTAAGGTTTGGAAAGCTAACAATATGAATACTCAACAGAGCGTAAACAAGTTCGTACGTCAGAGCGATATATAAACCGCGTACTCTACGCTCAGTACCGATACATTGTAAGTTTAATACGCTGCTTATCGCGGCGAGGAATCTAATAAATCCTGGCAAATCCGGTCTGGTCAGCGGGACTAGTTACTGCACTGCTCAATGCAGTCTAACCAGCGAGATTGGCTATAGCGTAGCGTAATACACGCAGAAGAATTCTGGCAAATCCGGTCTAGCCGGCGACACTGGTTATATTTCCCTGATGGATGCACACGGTCCGACGGCTGTTATGTACCCTGTTATCACTGCTCTACAATGGTTTCATCCTAGCGTATCTGCATGGCCTAGTTGATCATACATCTGATTTAATTGTAGCTACAGTGAAACTCTTTAATCTAGAATAAAATGAAGGTTTCATTGCATATGATTGTCTCCTCATTTATTTATAGGTTTTATGTGGGCTCACAGCCAAAGATTACGATTGTTGATGTGAATTTACTAAAACAGATAATGGTGAAAGAGTTTGACACTTTCAGTACTCGAGGATTTCCGGTAAAACATCCACATTGCATGGGGCTGCTATTATGGATAGAATAGCTTGCTAACCATTGAATATACAAAGGTTTAATCATTCTTTGTTAATGACAGGGCCTTATTCGATTTTTGCCAGAAGCACTTGGTTATGCTCCAGGCCTAGTAGATTCAGCAGGAGACACCTGGAGAACAATAAGACACTCCCTCACTCCATCTTTCTCTGGAATGAAAATGAAATTGGTATACATGACTTTCTATAAGTGCAATGTCTGACAGTGTACACCTAATATACTTGTGTGTATGTTTTAGATGGTTCCACTGATAAAAAGGAGTTCAGATGTCCTTGTGGAGAAAATGGGAGAGTTTGCAGAATCGGAGAAATGTGTGGAGATTCAAAAGTAAACAAGGGAGTTGTTACCATTTTTTCATTTTATTAATTTTTATGGTACACCACAGGGTGTATGGATCATTCACATTAGAGACAATGATAGCCACTGCATTTGGTCGGTACGTGGACTTGCAGAGAGGAGAGGCAGATCAGCTTACAGAGGCAGCATCTGAAATCTTTCGTGCATCAGCAGAGCAGTCATCATTTTCACCTGATACATTGCTTGCTTTTCTCTGTAAGTTTTCGTGTGTGTGTGTGTGTGTGTGCGTGTGTGTGTGTGTGTGTGTGTGTGTGTGTGTGTGTGTGTCTGTGTGTGTGTGTGTGTTGTTAATTATGGAGGGTATCAAAAGTTTAGGAGAGAAATTGAGAAAGAAAAGGGATTACTAGGCTTTTGTCAGTGTCACACAACATACAGCCCCCCATGCATCAGAACGTGCCTACCCCAGCACCATGGGCCAGCCCAGCCCAACGCAGCCCGCTAGCATGCTCACTGAGGTACTGTACATGTGCAACACACATACACACATGAGAGTAGGACACATGAGAGTAGGACACAGGATGTCCCAGCCTTGAGAACCAGGGTTGGTGGGTTAATGATGATAGCTAACTCTCCCCACACATCTGATGCCACACACTCCCATGCAAAGATCTACCATTTGTAAGTAGTTACTCTAAGCGGTGTAGCTAGTTACAGCATACCTTGTGCTGTCTGGGGTGTGCTTGCAACTCTATGCTAGCTAAGGCTCAGGGGATGTTGTGATGTCACAGTTACGTTAATTTCCTAAGTGAAAGTGTACATACCTGGGTTTTGTGGGTGAAGCTAATGCTTGTGTGTGTGTGTGTGTGTGTGTGTGTGTGTGTGTGTGTGTGTGTGTGTGTGTGTGTGTGTGTGTGTGTGTGTGTGTGTGTGTGTGTGTGTGTGTGTGTGTGTGTGTGTGTGTGTGTGTGTGTGTGTGTGTGTGTGTGTGTGTGTGTGTGTGTGTGTGTGTGTGTGTGTGTGTGTGTGTGTGTGTGTGTGTGTACATAGCTACACCTTGCAGCTGATATAAAGAGTTCAATAATTCCAAATGCTCTCAAATGCTATGTTCGTTGAAATTGAGTCAAGACACCTCATCAATCGCACATGATGATTTTTTGATTTCCTATCTATACAGCCAACTTCCCATGGCTGAAGCCACTAGTGATAAAAGCTATTAGAAGTTCCAAAGCAGGAGATGCACTAAGGCTGATAAACAGGACAGCTGTTGGCCTCATCAAACAAAGAATACAAAGTCATCAGCCTCCCAAGGTGTGCAAATGTGGGTGTCTATAGCTATGCAAGTGCATGTATGGTCCATTTCAGAGACTTACAAATGCTGTCATTGTGCACCAAGAACACAGCACGTGACATTATGCATAATTTCTTTCTCCTAAATATGTGTGAGTATGTGTGTACAGGTTTACTTGTTTCAATTTTCTGATGCTGCTGTAGGTTAAGGACTTGCTACAGCTAATAATAGAATCAATGGATGAAGAGGATAAAAACAAACACCAAGATCTGACGAATACTCAACTTGCAACATTTTCAGTCGAGTTTCTCCTTGCTGGTTACGAGACTACATCGACTATACTCAGCTATACCTCCTATCTGCTAGCCATGAACCCTGATACACAGGAGAAACTGCAGGCTGAGATTGATAACTACTTCGAGGGAGACCCTGTAATTACATAGAGTTAATGAGTATATGAGGTACATGCTATTAATGCTGATATCCTTAATTTTCATAGGATGCCTCTCTCTATGAAGCTGCTCAGAAAATCAAGTACTTGGAGATGGTCATACATGAATCAATGAGACTGTACACTCCAGTACCAATGTATGTACAATATTAAGTTTAATTTACCTCTGATATGGTATCTTCTCTGAGGTGTGTGATTCCCTCCTGGTATGTATTACTATTAATGCAAGAATTGATGTTTGAGAATCCTAGAAGCAGAAAGTCTTTAGTAAATAGTGGTTACACTCTCCTATTTATACTTCCAGGAAGTAGATATGATGTATAAAATTAGTACATCCTATCTAGCTATATACTTCCTTGCAGTATATAGAAGTACCACTAGTAATCTCTACACTGGTAATTACTTCTAGGATTCTTGATACACAACAGGAGGGTATATCACAGAATCCTCAGAGAAAATGCAACCATACCAGGCATTTTACAGCACTAGTGTAAATGCCCATACTTTACAATGCAAATATTTGGGCTGCTAAGTTGATTCAAAAGGTTCAAGTATATTTGGTTAGAGTTGCTTGTGAAGAATGTTTGTGAATCATTACTTACACACTACATACAGGACTCAACGTTACTGCTCTAAGACAGTGACCATTGGCAATGTGACTATTCCAGAGGGAGCTGAAGTTGTAATCCCCATAAACCTAATCCATCATAATCCAGAGTATTGGCCAGACCCATACAAGTTTGATCCAGAGAGGTATGCATAATTACACATTATTTTAGTCTGTAAAATAAACATTGCCCAGCCTGGATTAGGAAATTTACATTGTTTGGCAATATAGTTATGTATACAGAAATATTCTAGCTATACAATTAGGTGGGGCTCTTTCCCACTCACCCAATAACAATCTGATTTTTGCTGTGTCCACAATAGGTTTACACCTGAAGCAAAGGAAAATCGGCCTCAAATGGCTCACATGCCATTTGGCTGGGGTCCACGTAACTGCATTGGCTTGAGATTTGCTCTGTTAGAGACAAAGATTGCTCTGATGGACATTTTGAAGAAGTTCAGCTTTGTTCCAGGACCTGAGACTGTGGTATGGAAACATTCTTCACTAAAATATTGATTGTGATACGGTTACTCTCTTGTAATTAACCCTCGGCGAGCATGTGCAGGAGGTTACAGCTCTGGAGTGTCTGTTTGTCCTGAAAATAGTGTCACGTACTCAGCGGGCAACGGAGGTCCAAAAAATTAATTTGTGGGGTTTTCTATGAAACCGCTCCATTAGAGCGATCCAGCACTGCTCTCTCCGTTGAAAACCGTTTTCCTGCAGAAAGCGCATATGCGCATTATAGTCAATACCAGTCATTTCCTTTCATTGGTCATGCCTCCATGCAAGGTCTGTCAACAATGGCATGAACTCATGGCGCTGAGGGTTCTGTACTTTAGTGCATTCATTATAAAATTAGTCAACTAACCACATACTGTACCACTGTATCTGCTTTTCCAAACACAGACCAATCTACAGCAGACACATGGACTCACATCAACTCCAAAGGGTGGAGTCATGATCAAGATTGTAGCAAGGGAGTAGACAATATATGTCAGACTGCAGTACACGTAGCATGATATAGAGTATATTAATGTTATATAGTTCTCAAGTAGTTGTCAGTAATGTAGATGTGGTTGTTTTTTCAGACTGAGCCTTCACTGTGAGTCTAAGAGTGGATAATTGTGCTATAAGTATAGCTACCAGGGAAATGGGTTCTGTAGTGATTTATATTGTCAAGAAATTGATGATGACTTCAGTAATGGCACTAAGGCCACATAAAAATTACTTGATTCTCGTCCCAGTCAGTCTCAACTTTTTGGCCTGTCCCAAAAATTATGCTCATTTATAACATGACAACATGTCATATCAATCACGTGCTATATTATTCATATTGGCTGGTAGCTATGTGTAGCTAACCACTGCTGCTTGAGTAGTAAAATAATCCTCTTGCCTTCCCAATTTTCAGAAATAGGTGGATGATAATGATTTTTTGTCACAAAAATACCCGATCAACTTTTGTGTACCTACTATCAAGATTAAATAATGAGGAGAGTATTTACTCTTGCTACAATATTTTAGAGTATGCGTTACTCATCGCCAAATCTATCTACATTTCACTTACAGTCCACAGGCCAATATTTCACTTCCAGTTGAGTTCACAGGTGGAACTTTCTGCGAATGTGCAGGTCTTTGCCAGACGCTCACAAATTACGCATGTCGCATGCGCTTAGAGGGTCCGG